>CM033733.1:36154435-36559108 GCA_019671005.1 Hibiscus mutabilis | reverse complement strand
AAAATAATCGAAAATAAAAAAATAGTTCGAGAAAAAATAAAAAAATAGTCGAAAATAATAAAAATAAAAAAAATAAAAATAAAATATCGAAAGGAGAGATGCTCATGCATCTCCTAAGGTGACCACTTCTTTGTTACGTTCCATATGGGCACCGTTGTAGTGCTTCAATCTTTGTCCATTAACTTTGAATTCATGTTCGTCAGTGATGGACTTGATTATCACGGCACCATTGGAGAATGGTTTGACAACTTCGAATGGTCCCGACCATCTTGATTTTAGCTTTCCCGGGAAAATTTTTAGCCGAGAATTGAATAAGAGAACTAGTTGCCCTGGCATGAATTTCCGCGGCAATAGTTTCTTGTCATGCCATTGCATTGTTTTCTCCTTGTAGATTCGTGCATTGTTATAGGCGAGTGCACGGAATTCTTCTATCTCGTTGAGGTCCAATAAATGCTTTTGTCCAGCACTTTCCCAATCCATATTCACGGTCTTGATTGCCCAATATGCCTTGTGTTCGATTTCCACCGGTAGATGGCATGTTTTGCCATAGACAAGTCGGAAGGGGATATACCTAAGGGTGTTTTGAATGCAAAGCGATATGCCCAAAGTGAGTCATCTAGTCTTAATGACCAATCCTTCCTAGAGGGATTTACAACTTTCTCAGTATACCTTTCAATTCCCGGTTGAAAATTTCTGCTTGCCCGTTGGTTTGTGGGTGATATATGTTGTGGCGATCTTGTGTGATATGCCGAAGCATTGCAACATATTGGCAATAAGTCTGTTGTCAAAATGCTTGCCTTCGTCACTGATAATTACTCTCGGCATCCTAAACCGTGTAAATATGTTTTTCTGCAAGAATCGTTGCACGGTCTTGGAATCGTTGTTGGGAACTGCAGTTGCCTCAACCCATTTAGACATGTAGTCGACGGCAAGTAGAATGTAGAGGTTGCCGAATGAAGATGGGAAATGTCCCATAAAATTGATCCCCCATACATCGAACAATTCCACCTCGATGATGTTCTGGAGCGGCATCTTATGTCGTCTAGAGATATTGCCCGTCCTCTGGCAACGATCACATTGCTTGTAAAAGTTTTGGGCATCTTTGTACAATGTTGGCCAATACAACCCGGATTACAAAACTTTGGCCGCGGTACGAGTTCTGATAAGTGTTCAAAAGTACTATTTTTATTACCCTTTTTACTCATATTATTGTTAGACTTAAGCTCATATTAGTTACATAATTAGTTATTCATGCATTAATTCATGTTTCTTTCCACTGTTGAGCTTGATTACATAACTTGGTGATTTTTGTGGAAAAAGATGCTGCTTTGGTGTGTTTTTGTGTGTGTATGTGCAGGATCACTTGCCAAAGCAATGCCGAGCTAGTTGCCAGGGCAATGCATGAAGGATATGCCGAGCTAGTTGCCAGGGCAATGCATGAAGGAGATGCCGAGCCAGTTGCCATGGCAATTGTCGACAAAGAGAAAATGCAATAGGGATGTCGAAATTAATGACTATACAAGCCCAAGATGACATGGAGCAAGGCCCAAACCCAAAGGAATTTGATTGCCATGCAGAGATTAAAGAAGAATTAAATTCCAAGAAGATAGGAGAAGTTCTAATAGGAATATAATTATAATAAAGAATTATATTCTTTAAAGATAATTTAATTCCAACTCAAACTCCTCCTCAAAGAAGGACTTTGGCCTAGCCCTATAAATAGCAAGGAGATTTCGACAATCTAGGAAGAGAAAAATAGAGAAATTTCAACAAGAGAGCATTAGGGGAAATTTTGACTTCTTCTTCTTCTTTGCTTCCATTAGATTCATGGTTTGGGGATTATTCTTTGTATATCTTTTGAACCCAACCATGAACTAACTTGATCGGTTGGGGTTATTGTGTTTTGTTGTTGTGAGAAACAATTGGATTTTGTTTAGGTAATAAGAGTTTGCACTTTTCTATTCAAGATTTACTCATTCTTGGCTTTTATTCTTGTTTGCGAGTGAATTGGGAGAGGATCTCGTAACTTCATCTATTTATCTAATATCGGGAGAGTTAGATTCAAGAAACGAATGAGTATGGTCTTTATCCAATCTATTGATGGTGAAGATTAATCTGGCTTAGGAATAAGTTAAGGATTTCAACGGCTAAGAGGAGCGCAAGATTGGTTGTTGTTCACCCTTGATTAACGCAGGGATGTATTATCAAGGCATGCACAAGTAGCTAGAGTTTCGACTTAGGGATAAGAAGAAACCATTGAAGAACGCTCTGCCGAACCTTGAAGTTGCTGCCCAGACGCCCAAGTAGTTGCCCAACTAGTTGCCCAGGCAACCATCGATTAGTTGCCAAGGCAACCCCGTTGTGCAAGTTGCCACGGAAACTGAGTTGCCCGTGCACTCTTTTACCAAAACGATCCAATCGGCTATCACACCTCAACTCACGATAACCTGACCTATCTCTCTCTTTTTATTTCATCTATTCTTTTAGTTTATTGCTTTTACTTTTCTCGTTAATTAAAACCTCTATTATCAATTGTGTTTTTATTTTCACAGTGCAGAACTTAAGCAAAGTGGCCCAAACCAATCCCTGTGGAGACGATACTCGATACTCATATCACTTTATTACTTGCGACGTGTATACTTGCACATTTGCGTAGCACTTATCACACGCAACAAGTTTTTGGCGCCGTTGCCGGGGATTGGCAATTGGTGTTAGTTGTTTTTGTTATTGCATTTTTTTCTCTTAGTTTTACTAACTTTTCTTTTTGTTTGTTTTATCAAAAAAAAAATTAGGTGCGCTACAAGTTAAGGAACATCAACATGTCGGGAAACAAAAGACAATCTATTCGAGAGATGATGTTGGAAGATATGAATCAATCCAATCAAGAGTTTCTTGCCCCCTTTGATGATTACCTATACCAACCGAGAAAAGCCCAAAGAACTTATACCGTAGAAAAATCCTGTGCTATGTGTGGAGAACATCATGTGTTTGAAAATTGCCCTCACATTTTCGGTGCATATAACTACATGGAGGACCATAGAGGGAACCAGCAGCAAAATTCTTCATTGTATGGTCAACAAGATCAAAAATTTTTTTACCATAACAATTTTGCCGCAGCAACAGATATGCCATGGCAATGTAGTCATTTTCAAGAGCATTCCAATTCCTTGGAGGAAACGTTACTAGCTTCATTGGCTAGACTTGACGGATCAATTGAAGAGATTCGAGAGCTATCAAAATCTATGGATACGAGGATAACTCAATGGGATGCAACCTTAGGGGATTCAGAAGATCAATTGGGGAGATCCACATATGTCATGGATAACATGCACCAACAATTCATTCCTAGGGATACTGACGTCCTAAGGCAAAAGGATAAGGAGCAATGCAAAGAAATCTCTCTGATGTGTGAGGAACAACTAAAACCTCAAAGTCAAGAGGATGCCAATGAGAGAGACTGCCCAAAGACATGATGAGCTTGAACAACAAATTGCCTCGACGGTGATTGAGGAGCCTGAATGAGCAATGTCGCGACAACACTCGGTGAAGCCGAGAACAACAATACTACAGCAAATTCTCGAGGAACCCGATGCCCGAAGGTTACAACGTTGATGTTGAAGCGAGAATCAGAGATTGCTCTCATCTACAATTGCCACGGCAATTACACGACCACATGCAAGATCAACGAGATGATAATACTTTGCCAATGGAATATGAGCAGGTAATGGTTGAACCTTTTGAATTCTTTAAAAACTCACCTCGTCCATTGCAGGTATGTCTTGAGGAACCGAGGTTGGTAGATTTGAAGCCATCAAATCTCTACGATGGAGATGTTTGAGAGGCCAAAAGAAAAGGTGTTTGGATTCATAAAGCTTTTCAGAAAATTGGTTCTTCCCTTGACTTACAGCAAATTTTGGCAACTGATTGCCACGGCAATTGGCTTGAGCAGCAATTGCCACGACAACAAAGGCTACATCCAACCATGATAGAAGTCGACAAGAATGAGGTAATTGAATGGTTGAGAATGGATATAATTTTTCCTATTAATATATTTGTGCCTTCAGAATAGTAGCAAGGTGGAGAGTATACATGGACTACAAGCGAACAAAGAAGAAAGACACCTCCACCATGGTAATGCAAAAGGGTAGTAGCTGGGGAGCACATTGACCCAACTCTTTTTGGGCAATATTGTCACCCGATGGAGGGTATGCGGATGGACTATAAGAAGTATCGGAAATGACTCTCCTCAAGTTTTCTCGGATATGCATAACATTAGAAGTGGTCACTTTAGGAGATGCCTGAGCATGCTCTCCTTTCAATATTTTCTTTTTCTTTTTATTTTCATTTTTATTTTTAGGATATATTTTATTTTTCTTCATTATCTTTAGTTTCCAGGTTTTCTTTATTTTCTTTTCCACAACAAGACTCACAACCACCATGATAAGGAAATTTCTCCGACTACTCGCCACAAAGAACCACAACAGAAAATCGCGATGCCCAGGCAACAACAATGGCTTCGGCAACTACTGATGCACATGCAAGTAAACCTGCATCGGCAAACATGGACCAAATCAAGGCAATGCTATTCACGCGGTACCAGCCACAAGCATTCAACCACTGACCGGAAATTGAATCAAGCAAACGGCACGAAGGAAACTCATCACTCGAGGTGACGACCTCTCTGACTAACTCATTTCATTTAGTTTCTTTTAAATTTTGTTTCACTTTTACATGCATTGAGGACAATGCTTCTCTCAAGTTTGGGGGGGTGTTGGTTTCTAGTTAGTTTCATGTTTAGTTGCATTCATCTTTAGCAATCACATATAGGTTGCATATGTTACTTGCCATGCCTTTAATTTGATTTAATTGCTTAAGACTTGTTGAATATCCAATGATGAATTTTTGCCACTGCACTTAATTGAAATAACCTTTAATTTTAGGATTGCCTGAAAAGAACTTAGAATTTTACTATGATGCTGAATTTTTTTTTACACGGTTGTGGGTTGTTGATTCAAAGAAACGTAGTGAACTTAGGTTGCTTAAAATTTGGGTAAATTTAAAATTGAAAATTAAAAGTTAATTTCTTGCTAGAGGTGCCCAAAACTGGCTCTAGTAGTAAATACACTTTCTTGCTAGAGGTGCCCGAAACTGGCTCTAGTAGTTAATGCACACTAAAGAATCGCTAGAGGTGCCCGAAATTGTCTCTAGTCGACTAAAATAAAATAAGAAATTGCTTACTTTGCTAGAGGTGCCCGAAATTGGCTCTAGTGAAAATGAAAATAAATGCCCGGGCAATTAAATTGATAAAAGCCTATTGTTCACATAGAATCT
This sequence comes from Hibiscus mutabilis, assembly GCA_019671005.1. Taxonomy (NCBI): domain Eukaryota; kingdom Viridiplantae; phylum Streptophyta; class Magnoliopsida; order Malvales; family Malvaceae; genus Hibiscus; species Hibiscus mutabilis. Next base: position 36,553,777 of record CM033733.1, on the reverse strand, counting down.
TGAAAATCAACTTGTACACAACTACGCACACACATTGTCACGAGCATTATAGTTTTGTTCCGGGAAATTTTTGTGCTATCTGAAAAATTTAAAAGGTGATCATACTTTGTGCCATGGTTCCGAGGTTTGAATTCAAGTTTGAAGCATGTCTTTGATAATTAAAGTCTTGGCAGGTAATTGTTAGTTTGCATTGCTTGAGGACAAGCAATAGTTCGAGTTTGGGGGCGTGATAAGTGTTCAAAAGTACTATTTTTATTACCCTTTTTACTCATATTATTGTTAGACTTAAGCTCATATTAGTTGCATAATTAGTTATTCATGCATTAATTCATGTTTCTTTCCACTGTTGAGCTTGATTACATAACTTGGTGATTTTTGTTGAAAAAGATGCTGCTTTGGTGTGTTTTTGTGTGTGTATGTGCAGGATCACTTGCCAAAGCAATGCCGAGCTAGTTGCCAGGGCAATGTATGAAGGATATGCCGAGCTAGTTGCCAGGGCAATGCATGAAGGAGACGCCGAGCCAGTTGCCATGGCAATTGTCGACAAAGAGAAAATGCAATAGGGATGTCGAAATTAATGACTATACAAGCCCAAGATGACATGGAGCAAGGCCCAAGCCCAAAGGAATTTGATTGCCATGCAGAGATTAAAGAAGAATTAAATTCCAAGAAGATAGGAGAAGTTCTAATAGGAATATAATTATAATAAAGAATTATATTCTTTAAAGATAATTTAATTCCAACTCAAACTCCTCCTCAAAGAAGGACTTTGGCCTAGCCCTATAAATAGAAAGAAGATTTCGACAATCCAGGAAGAGAAAAATAGAGAAATTTCGACAAGAGAGCATTAGGGGAAATTTCGACTTCTTCTTCTTCTTTGCTTCCATTAGATTCATGGTTTGGGGATTATTCTTTGTATATCTTTTGAACCCAACCATGAACTAACTTGATCAGTTGGGGTTATTGTGTTTTGTTGTTGTGAGAAACAATTGGATTTTGTTTAGGTAATAAGAGTTTGCACTTTTCTATTCAAGATTTACTCATTCTTGGCTTTTATTCTTGTTTGCGAGTGAATTGAGAGAGGATCTCGTAACTTCATCTATTTATCTAATATCGGGAGAGTTAGATTCAAGAAACGAATGAGTATGGTCTTTATTCAATCTATTGATGGTGAAGATTAATCCGGCTTAGGAATAAGTTAAGGATTTCAACGGCTAAGAAGAGCGCAAGATTTGTTGTTGTTCACCCTTGATTCACGCAGGGATGTATTATCAAGGCATGCACAAGTAGCTAGAGTTTCGACTTAGGGATAAGAAGAAACCATTGAAGAATGCTCTGCCGAACCTTGAAGGTTGCTGCCCAAACGCCCAAGTAGTTGCCCAGGCAACCATCGATTAGTTGCCAAGGCAACCCCGTTGTGCAAGTTGCCACGGCAACTGAGTTGCCCGTGCACTCTTTTACCAAAACGATCCAATCGGCTATCACACCTCAACTCACGATAACCTGACCTATCTCTCTCTTTTTATTTCATCTATTCTTTTAGTTTATTGCTTTTACTTTTCTCGTTAATTAAAACCTCTATTATCAATTGTGTTTTTATTTTCACAGTGCAGTAACTTAAGCAAAGTGGCCCAAACCAATCCCTGTGGAGACGATACTCGATACTCATATCACTTTATTACTTGCGACGTGTATACTTGCACATTTGCGTAGCACTTATCACACGCAACAAGTTCCTCCAAAATGTCCTCTATAGGGTGAAGAATGGCATTGCCGGAGTACATTCTGTTGCTCTTCTTCAGGGACACATCGACGTATAACCTGATCTGCACATTGTTTAAACGAAAGAGGCTCGTCCCAAAAGTAATGCTTAGCATCATTGCGGAACTGCTTCTTCCCTTGGTGAGTAAGACCATAAGGTAAAATATCGAAAACAAGGATATTAACTAAATCTGCATACCAGGGTATTACCGAGGCATGTGCTGCCATGGTTACCGAGGTAACTAAAATTTGTTCATCCAGGAATGCATCGCATATCTCTAGATCCGCGTCCTCCTCCCTATTGTATTCTAAACGTGATAAGTGATCGGCCACTTGATTTTCTGTTCCTTTCCTGTCCTTAATTTCAATATCAAATTCTTGTAAAAGTAATATCCAACGAATCAAACGAGGTTTGGCATCCTTTTTAGCAAATAGATATTTGATTGCCGAATGGTCCGTATGACCAATTACCTTTGTACCAATCAAATAGGATCGAAACTTGTCAAATGCGAAAACTACAGCTAGTAACTCTTTCTTCGTTGTTGTGTAATTCACTTGAGCACTATTAAGAGTTTTACTAGCGTAGTATATCACATGGAAGGTCTTACCTGTGCGTTGGCCTAGGACTTCTCCTACCGCGAAATCACTTGCATCATACATGAGCTCAAAAGGTAGCATCCAATCTGGTGGAACGACAATGGGTGTCAAGGTAAGATTTTCCTTTAGGGTTTTGAATGCTTGGGTGCAAGAATCATCAAAATCGAAGACTTTATCCTGTTCAAGCAAATTGCACAAGGGTTTAGTGATTTTAGAAAAATTATGAATAAACCTCCTGTAAAAACCTGCATGTCCAAGAAAGCTTCGAATTCCTTTAACCGAACTTGGTGGGGGTAATCTCTCGATCACGTCCACCTTGGCTTTGTCTACTTCAATTCCCTTGGATGAAATCTTGTGGCCGAGCACTATTCCTTCATCTACCATAAAATGGCACTTCTCCCAATTGATGACTAAATCAGTTTCTTCACATCTTGCCAACACCTTCTCTAAATTGTCGAGACAGCTGTCAAAGTCATTACCAAACACAAAAAAAATCATCCATGAAGATCTCAAGGAAGTCTTCGACCATGTCTGAAAAGAGTGCCATCATGCATCTTGGAAGGTTGTCGGGGCGTTACACAATCCGAACGTCATCCTTCAGAAAGTATAAGTACTGTATGGGCATTTGAAGGTTGTCTTTTCTTGATCTTTTGGTGCTATGGCAATTTGATTGTAACCTGAATAACCATCAAGAAAACAATAAAAGGGTTTACCTGCAAGACGGTCAAGCATTTGATCAATAAAGGGTAATGGGAAGTGAACTTTCCTAGTGGCTTTGTTTAGCTTTCAATAATCCATACAAACCCTTCAACCAGTCACAGTCCTGATTGGAATGAGTTCATTGTTTTAATTACTTACCACCGTTATACCTCCCTTTTTCGGTACACATTGTACCAGACTTACCTATATACTATCATAGATAGGGTATATAATGCCGGCGTCAAGCCACTTGATGATTTCTTTCATTACAACCCCTTTCATGGCATGATTCAGTCTCCTCTGGCCTCAATTGAAGGTTTGTGATCATCTTCCAACAAAATCTTGTGCATGCACACTGCCGGGCTAATTCCCTTCAAGTCGGCAATTGTCCATCCTATTGCCTTTTTGTGTAGCTTCAACATTTTGATCAGCTACTTTTCCTGCTCAGGCTGTAACTTAGAAGAAATAATTACAGGCAATGTATTATCGGTTCCTAAGTATGCATATTTTAGTTGCTCTACAATTGTTTCAACTCAAGAATCGGTGGTTGTTCAATAGAGGGCTTTTCGAGCTTACCTTCCTTACCTGAGTAATCCAGTGGTTCAAAGTATGTACCTGGTCGATTGACTAGCCAATTTGCCTCTTCTTGTTGTTCCTCATCGACCGGTTCTTCATACTCCTCAGGTTCCTCTTGATCGGCAATGTAGTTGCCGAGGCAACTAAATTCCTCGTCGAAGTTAAACTCTACCGTGGCATGAAGAAGTTGCCATTCTTATGGATCATCGACATGCCTTAGTGTTTGGAACACATTTAGTTTAACTTGCTGGTCATTCCCCCTCATTGTGAGTTCTCCTTTTTCAACATCGATCAAGGTTTTCCCTGTTGCTAGGAATGGTCTCCCGAGAATGATAGGTGCATGCTCATCTGCTTCACAATCCAAAATAATAAAGTCAGTGGGAAAAATAAATTTATTAACTTTTACGAGTATGTCTTCGATTTTTCCCTCTGGATGCACATAGGATCTGTCGGCTAGCTGTAGCATAACTGTTGTAGGTCTTGCTTTCCCGATTCCTAGTTTCTGGAAAACCGATTTAGGCATCAAATTTATGCTAGCCCCAAGGTCTCATAATGCTTTCCCGACATAGTGGTTTCCAATAGAACAGGGTATTGTGAAACTTCCGAGATCCTTCAACTTAGGTGGCATACGATTGTGCAACATGGCCATGCATCCATCTGTTACGGCAACTGTTTCAAACTCTCCTAGCCTTGTTCTCTTGGACACAATGTCTTTAAGAAACTTGGCATAGTTCGACATTTGTTCAATTGCTTCCACCAATGTCAAGTTGATGTGGACTTGCTTTAGGATATCAAGAAACTTCTTGAATTAATATTCTTGCTTTTGTCGCTTCAACCTTTGTGGGAATGGTGGTGGAAGTCGGATATCTTCGATCCTTTCATTGGTTTGGAACCTGATTGACGATATTGCCGGGACAACTGGGGTTGCTGAGGCGTTATCAAATGGGGTTGACGAGGCATCCTTATCGCAAGTTGCCGAGGCGTCTTTATCGTCGGTTGCCGAGGTATGCATATTGCCGGTTGCCGTAGCTATTCCTGGTTCAGCATCTGAGGCTTTGCCGCTAGGTTTGTCTTGATCTTTTTGTGGAGTTTTGTTTGATGAGCGGGCTTGAGCCTCTTTAAGTTGTTGGCCACTTCTAGTGGTGATCGCCTTACATTGCTCAGGCCAGTTCCTCTTGCGACTTCAATATCGCTAGGTAAACCTTCTTGCGGTCTAGTATTCAGGTTTTGAGCAAACTGTCCGAATTAATTTTCTAATGATTTGATTGCCGCCTCTTGGTTTTGCAATCTCATCTCGGTCCTGTTAATAAAAGCATCAGTTCTTTTTATGAAGTTACTATTTTCAGCCATATAACATTCAGTTTTCATCATAAAAGTATTTAGAGAATTTTCCAAAGAACTAGATGTTGTCGGTTGTTGCTGTGGCATATTCTGCTGGAATCCTGATGCTTGTGCATTTTGATTGTTCTAGTTTAGAGCATTGTTGGGATTACACCATGAAAAATTTGTTTGCTTCTTCCAAGATGGATTGTATGTATTGGACATCACATTGTTGTTCCGATTGTAATTCCCCACATAGAAGCTGGACCATCATGTGTGTTGTTTGGTTTTTGCATGTTCTGGACCATCTTGGTTAAAGTGGCCAATTGTGCCGAAATTGAATATGATGATCCTAGTTCATGTATTGTGGCTTGGCGTCTAACTCCTCCTCTTCTAGTAGAGGGTAATTGATAATCATTCTTGGCTAGCCTGTTTAGAATTTGCATTGCTTCATCCGGCGACTTATCTAGGAGTATGTCGTTTGCCGAGGCATCTAGCATTATCCTTGTTGGTTTACTCACGACGTTGTAAAATATTGTTACTTGAGTCCACACCGGGAATCCGTGTAGGGGGCATTTGTGTAGAAGTTCTCTATATCGCTCCCAAGCCTCGTACATGGATTCATCATCTGCCTGCCGAGAAGAAGTAATATCGTTACGAAGCTTATCAGTCAAATTTGTAGGATTAAACCGAGCAAGGAAATCACAACAAAGATCGGTCTAAGATCCTATTGATCCAACAGGAATGCTATTCAACCATGCTTTTGCCCTATCCCTCAGTGAATAGGGAATAATCTTAATCGTAAAACATCGGGGGTGACTCTGTGTATTTTGAACGAGTTGCAAATCTCGAGGAAAGATTTAAGATGTTGTCGTGCATCTTCAGTTGCTGAGCCGCCAAATTGACCAATTGTGTTGAGCATATTAAACATTACCGGTTTCAAACTCAAAGTGGTCGGCTTCAATTTCAGGTGCGACAAGTCCTGGATTAAGTCCATCAAGATCTTCTTCAAGATAGTCTCGAATAGTTATGTTTCGTGCAAGAATCACTCCTCCTCCTGCTAGAACATCTTGATTTATATTGCCGTCTTGATTAGCCATTGCTACTCTTATCCTTCGTCTAAGTCTTTGTAAGGTTCGTTCGATTTCTGGATCAAAGGGATATTCTGGTGTAATCGGTCTCGCCCTGGTCATATACCAATGCAAAACCAAAGTTTGTTAGCCCTTTGAATCTTAAACAAGAAAAGTAAAAAGAAAGCGTAAGAAAATAAAAACAAAGTCGCTATTGTCAATCCCCGGCAGCGGCACCAAAAAACTTGTTGTGCGTAATAAGTGCTACGCAATTGTGCAAGTATACACGTCGCAAATTATAGTATAAAAGATATCGTCTCCATAGGGATTGGTGCCACTTCAAGAATCTAGTCTCTTGCACTGTAAAAAGTAAAAGAAAACACAAGTAGAAGATTATAGGAGTTTTAACTAATAACTAATCTAGAAAGCAAATAAGTAAAAGGCGATGTAATTAAATGAGAGAGATAGGCCAGGTTATCGTGAGTTGAGGTGTGATAGCCGATTGGATCGTCTTGGTAAAGGAGTGCACGGGCAACTCAGTTGCCGTGGCAACTTGCACAACGGGGTTGCCTTGGCAACTAATCGATGGTTGCCTGGGCGACTAGTTGGGCAACTACTTGGGCGTCTGGGCAGCAACCTTCAAGGTTCGGCAGAGCGTTCTTCAATGGTTTCTTCTTATCCCTAAGTCGAAACTCTAGCTACTTGTGCATGCCTTGATAATACATCCCTGCATGAATCAAGGGTGAACAACAACCAATCTTGCGCTCCTCTTAGCCGTTGAAATCCTTAACTTATTCCTAAGCCGGATTAATCTTCACCATCAATAGATTGAATAAAGATCATATTCATTCGTTTCTTGAATCTAACTCTCCCTATATTAGATAAATAGATGAAGTTACGAGATCCTCTCCCAATTCACTCGCAAACAAGAATAAGAACCAAGAATGAATAAACCTTGAATAGAAAAGTGCAAACTCTTATTACCTAAACAAAATCTAATAGTTTCTCACAACCACAAGACACAATAACCTTAGCCAAATAGATTTAGTTCATGGCTAGGTTCCAAAGAAACACAAGATAAAGAATCACTAGCATGAACCTAATTGAACAAGAAAGAAAAAGATGAAAGATGAAGCTTGTCGAAATCCTCCTTGCCCTAGATGCTTGTCGAAAATTCTCTCCTCCCTCTCTCTCCTTTGGAGTTGACGACATGGCCTCTAATTTATAGGGCTAGGCCAAAGTCCTTCTTTGAGGAGGAAGTTAAGTTGGAATTAAATTATCTTTAAAGAATATAATTCTTTATTATAATTATATTCCTTCTAGAACTTCTCCTATATTTTTGGAATTTAATTCTTCTTTAATCTCTTCATGGAAATCAAACTCCTTTGGGATTTAGCTTTGCTCCACATCATCTTGGGCTTGTCTAGTCATCAATTTCGACTACCATATCACCTTATTATTTGTCGACAATTGCCCTGGCAACTGGCTCGGCGTCTCCTTCATGCATTGCCCTAGCAACTAGCTCTAGCCTTGCTTTGGCAAGTGATCCTGCACATACACACAAAACACACCAAAGCAGCATCTTTTCCCACAAAACTACCAAGTTATGTAATCAAGCTCAACGATGGAAGGAAACATGGATTAATGCATGAATGGCTAATTATGCAACTAATATGAGTCTAAGTCTAACAATAATATGAGTAAAAAGGGTAAGAAAAATAGTACTTTTATACACTTATCAGTGACCAAATTACCAAAACTAGTCACTTAAATCACAAATTTGCTATTTTGTAAAATCCAACTATTCTAGTTAGATCACAATCAACCAATTAAAAATTTATTCATAAAGTAATATTTTATGATTTTTTCATGACTTATGGAACAACCTCTAAAATTTCGATTCGATTTTCCGATATTCACTTACTACTTCCACTACGATTTCCCCTTCACCGGGCTATCAAATAAATTCTAAAAATTCCTTATTTCCTTATCTTAAAAATAATATTATCAAATAAATACTCCATATTTATGAAGTCAAACTTAAAATTTTGACTCGGTCCAATATACTGATAATTTACCCGGAATCTTTATCGGATAAAATTCTCTTAATAATCCTTTATCAGATATCCTTATGAATAATATTAACCCGAATTGATTCCTTTTTATCACTCTCAAGTACTGAAATAAGACCTTTCCAATAGGTCACCCATCCTATGCCCTGAGTACGCCTAACTTTGCAGTTCAATAAAAATTCGATACCTTATACTACATTTTTCTTCATGATATGTTTAATTCATGTATAGGATGAAATAATTACTATTAAATTCTCTAAATACCCATTAAATAATATGTTATAACTCTTCCAAAGTCTATGGAATCATCTCCAAAATTTTAGCTTGGTCCGATTTACCGATAAATGCCAAGAATTTTATCGGTTACTAATTAAATTCCTTAATCAAAAATAATTATAGGATCCATCCTGAATCGAACTAAAATATTTCCAACACTTGGAAATGACTTTTATAGCCTTTCTCTATCTTATGATAAAATTTCATAATTTTTCAATTTGATTCGGATATTCGAATTCAACTTACACTTTGACTGTTATTTTTCCAATAATTGAAATATCGGATCAAACCAGTAATTCCTTATTCAATCCACACCAATACGTGCTCTATCTATTTATGAAATAAAAAACCTAACTTTTGAGAAATTACAACTTTGGTCCTTCAACTTTTCATATTTCAACTTGTACCACCCAAGTTTTAAAAACTTATCATTTTGGTCACTAAACTTTAGCCTTGAATTCCCATTTCAATTTTCCTTGGATTTTAACCAAATTTTGCGAGTATCCTATTTTACTCATTCTCTATTACATGACACCTTAAAACCTCAGAAATTTCTTTTCTATAATCCATAATTGAGAAAATCCTAACTTTTGCATTTTTGTCATTTTAGTCACTAATTAAGCTTTTAAGCAATTATCTTAGCACTAAATGACCCTTAAACAGTACTGTAAATTTTGGGGTATTACAGAATATGTAAGAAACATGCTAGTAGATGTTTACAACTATCAATGAACATGTTAACAATATACTTAACACTTAGCATTGGACATGTAAAGAATGTGTTAACATATACCACCAATGCAATATTTTTTCTTTTGCAATAGCATTTAAGGTTGACTTATCACAAGCCTTCCTATATATATGCAATTATATATGAAATGCATTAAATGCGCTCTCCTTGACACTTCTTATCTCAAACTAAATTGTACAAATTAAGAGAACTCCAAGCTTGATCCTTTGCCTTATCTACTGAATTAGTGATTTCTCGTGTTTACTTGAGTGCTTCACATTTATCCCTTGAATCTAACTCTAAATGCTTAAAAATTATTTTCTTCTCTCCCCAATACCCACGGCATCAACAAAGAGGAATGAAGAACATTTTTTTTGTTTTTCTCTTTTATTATGCCAAATGGCATAATTTATTCCATATAATACAAAATATCTTTATTTAATAGTCAAATAACTATTTTACCCTTAAATCCAATGAATTCATATTGTGCCAAATGTCATCATCCTTTATCCAATGGCCTAGATTTAATTTTGAGTTAGTAGTTTACCAATTTGCCCTTGAACGATATCAATTTCCATTTTTGCCCTTAAAACAAACTTAAATTGCAATCCTATCCTTTGATCCAATGGCTATGATTTAACATGGAAAAATATCTAAATCCAAGGGCCCAAAATTAATCTTACCATTGTAACCATATGAAATGACATTCTTACCCTTCTATCCAACGGCTAATGTTATTTTCTTGAATTTATATTCGATCCATTTATCCAAAAAAATTTAGAAGCTTTATTGAATACTTCATTAAAATTGTTGCGCGTGATAAGTGCTACGCAATTGTGCAAGTATACACGTTGCAAGTTATAGTATAAAAGATATCGTCTCCACAAGGATTGGTGCCACTTCAAGAATCTAGTCTCTTGCACTGTAAAAAGTAAAAGAAAACACAAGTAAAGGATTATAAGAGTTTTAACTAATAACTAATCTAGAAAGCAAATAAGTAAAAGAAAAGATGAGATCGAATGAGAGAGAGATAGGCCGGTTATCGTGAGTTGAGGTGTGATAGCCGATTGGATCGTCTTGGTAAAAGAGTGCACGGGCAACTCAGTTGTCGTGGCAACTTGCACAACGGGGTTGCCTTGGCAACTAATCGATGGTTGCCTGGGCAACTACTTGGGCTTTTGGGCAGCAACCTTCAAGGTTCGGCAGATCATTCTTCAATGGTTTCTTCTTATCCCTAAGTCGAAACTCTAGCTACTTGTGCATGCCTTGATAATACATCCCTGCGTGAATCAAGGGTGAACAACAACCAATCTTGCGCTCCTCTTAGCCGTTGAAATCCTTAACTTATTCCTAAGCCGGATTAATCTTCACCATCAATAAATTGAATAAAGATCATATTCTTTTGTTTCTTGAATCTAACTCTCCCGATATTAGATAAATAGATGAAGTTACGAGATCCTCTCCCAATTCACTCGCAAACAAGAATAAGAACCAAGAATGAATAAACCTTGAAATAGAAAAGTGCAAACTCTTATTACCTAAACAAAATCCAATAGTTTCTCACAACCATAAAACACAATAACTATAGCCAAATAGATTTAGTTCATGGCTAGGTTCCAAAGAAACACAAGATAAACAATCCCTAGCATGAACCCAATCGAACAAGAAAGAAAAGGATGAAGAATGAGGCTTGTCGAAATCCTCCTTGCCCTAGATGCTTGTCGAAAATTCTCTCCTCTTGCCCTCCTTGGACTTGTCGAAATTCCCCTCTCTTGCTCTCTATTGATTGTCGAAATCTCCATCTTATCTATAGGGCTAGGCCAAAGTCCTTCTTTGAGGAGGAAGTTAAGTTGGAATTAAATTATCTTTAAAGAATATAATTCTTTATTATAATTGTATTCCTACTAGAACTTCTCTTATCTTCTTGGAATTTAATTCTTCTTTAATCTCTGTATAGCAATCAAATTCCTTTGGGTTTGGGCTTTGCTCCAAGTCATCTTGGGCTTGTATAGTCATCAATTTCGACTACCATATCACCTTTGCTCCTGTCGACAGTTGCCATGGCAATTGGCTCGGCGTCTCCTTCATGCATTGCCCTGGCAACTAGCTCGGCATATCCTTCATGTATTGCCCTGGCAACTAGCTCGGCATATCCTTCATGTATTGCCCTGGAAACTAGCTCTAGCCTTGCTTTGGCAAGTGATCCTGCACATGCACACAAAACACACCAAAGCAGCATCTTTTCCCACAAAAACTACCAAGTTGTGTAATCAAGCTCAACGATGGAAGGAATCATGAATTAATGCATGAATGGCTAATTATGCAACTAAAATAGGCCTAAGTCTAACAATAATATGAGTAAAAAGGGTAAGAAAAATAGTACTTTTGAACACTTATCACACCCCCAAACTCGAACTATTGCTTGTCCTCAAGCAATGCAAACTCATAATTATCTGCAAAGACTTCAATTTTCACAAACTTAGCTTTGAACTTGATTTCAATTCTCTGAACTGGGGCACAAAGTATGATTGGCTTTTCATTTTTTGAAAAACTTAGGAATTACTCGGAATCAAACTATAATGCTTGTGAGTGTGTGCGGAGTTGTGTGCAAGTTTGATTTTTTGGATTCTATGCAAACAATAGGTTTTCAAATTACTTCATTGGGTTCTTTTTAACATGTTTTAACTAGAGCCGGTTTTGGGCACCTCTAGTGTTTTGTTTTTAGTTTTCTTAAGTTGATTTATTCGACTAGAGCCGGTTTCGGGCACCTCTAGTTAAAAATTTTTTTTTAACACATACTAGAGCCAGTTTCGTGCACCTCTAGTGATCAATTTCTTTAGCACATGCTAGAGCCAATTTCGGGCACCTCTAGCATTTATCCAATTTTTATTCTAATCCCCCAATTTGTTAATTATCAACCTAAGTTCACTAGAATTCCTTAAATCAATCAAACCACAACAGTGTTTCATTAAATTTAGCATCATAGTAAAATTCTAAGTTTTTCCATGGTTATCCTAGAATAAAAATTCTATCAATTAAGTGCATTGGCAAAGTCATCATCGAATATTCATCAAATCTAAGCAATTCTTGTTCCAATTAAAGGCATGGCAAGCAATTTATGTATCCTAAATGTAATACTTAAGATGAATGTAACTAAACATGGTAACTACTAATAACAATACCCCCCCCCAAATTTGAGTGAGGCATTGTCTTCAATGCTTGCATGAAAGAAAAATAAAATGCATACGAGGACTTATTTCGAGAGTTCGTCATCATAGATGATTAGTTTCTTTTGGTCGGTGTCTTGATTCTCTTGCTTGAACGCGATGGTTGTTTTCTTGTTGCCGGTGGTGGAATCAATCCTCGTACGGGGTTGTCCTCATCGTCCTCTTCATCAATGTCATTGGCTTTTCGCTTGGAGGATTCAATTGGAGCAATCTTTGTTAGTTCAATGGAGGACTCGTCCGAATCTGAAAAATCAGAAAATGATTCCGTAGGAGTTGATTCGGGCATAGGTGCTTTACCTTTGGCTTTTGCAGTGGTTGCCGGGATGTATTTAGCTTTGGTTGCCGTGGCATCTTCAGGGTTGGTTGTCGTGGTGTCAGCTTGTGCATGCACGATGTAGGTTGCCGTGGCATCATTTTTTGTGGTTGCCGGGGCAAGGATCTCGGCGGGAAAGATTGGGAACGGCACACGATTGTCTGGGTACTTTTCTAGGATGACTTGGGTGATGGCATTATTGTGCTCCTTCATGTACCGCATGAACATTAGTTGCCGGTCTTCAATTTGCCTTAGGTGGCTTGCCAATGGGTGCAAGAGTGCTTCAAAGTATCCCGGGGTTGATGGCCGAGTTGCCCGGGCGTTAGGTGCTTGGGCATTACGGATTGCTGGGGCGGCAGGAGTTGCCGTGGCAATTGGAGGCCTTGAAGAATCTCCCGGTGCCTCTCCCATTAGCTTTCAGATTAGTGCTTGATTCCAACCAGACTTGGGTAGGGCCTTTTCATCGGTGGACTCACTTGGGACATGCATCTCCTTGCAAAGATTAGAAATTAAGCAAGGGAAGAAAAGAGAACCCTTATCTTTTGAGCTGCATACAAAAATCTCATCACAAATAGTTTTTCCAATGTTAATGATGCGATTATGCAAAATAGAATGTATGAGCAAAAGACGTGGTATATCAACGGTAGTATTGTGTGTGGTGGGCATTAAAGAAGTTTTAACAAACTTATTCCATAGTTTTGCCTCGGGTTTAAGCCGAAGGCGATTTACCGTGTCCTTGTATTTACCGTCGTTCCAATGAGTTCCCGGTTGAGTGAGTTCTTGAAGCACCTTGTCGAGTTGCTTGGGAGTGATTGATCAACGAAGGCTTGATGCTCGTCCTTCTCAATGTAAAGCCCGTAAAAGGTGTTGATGTTTTCGGGACTTATGAGTATGGCCTTGTCACGAACAAAAACATTAGGATTATCTGGGTTAGGTGAGTGAGCAATAAATTCTCTTACCCGTGAGATGTTACCCAATTCCGGTTGATGGCAAAAGATTTGCCACTTTTGATGTGCAATCCTCTCGAAGATGAATGGTTCAAGGCCGAAATCTTGATGAGAGTTGGAGTATTCAAAGCCTTGTTCTTCATGAATCTTCCGGCTTTCAAACTTGGATTGAAATCTTTCTTGAACCACCGGTGTAGCAAACTTCTTGTATCTTGGTTCTTTGGAGGAACTTGGATAAACTAAAAATTTAATCTTGGATGCGATGGATGATCTTGGTTGTGAATTTTGTAAAAACAAAGAAAAGAAAAGAAAAGAAACTAAAAAGTTGCAAGATAGAAAGTAGGAATAGGTTAAGGGTGATGGGTTTTATAGAAAAGATAGGTGGGTGGGATTAGGGGAAAACAAAAAAGGGTTTAGGGTGAGGGAGAAGTTGACGACAAGGGGTTGTGATTAGGGTGAATTGGAGGCTTTATATAAGCCTTATTCAGCCCATTAGTTTCCTTGTTGAAGATGTTTTCCTACTTGGATTAAAATTCCTCTTTATCTTGAACTTTTTTCCTACAATTCAAAGACAAATCAAATAAGGATTAAAATTAAAGATAAACTAATAAAGAAAATAAATAAAGATGTGTAATAGGATTCTTAAACTAAAAAAAATCTATCATAAAGAAAATTACTAATAATCTGAAATATATAAAAAAATAAAAAATAAAAATTCGAAAAAAATAAAATAATTAATTAATCAAAAATAAAAATAAAGATAAAAATAAAAATATAAAAAGGGAGAGCATGCTCATGCATCTCCTAAGTTGACCACTTCCTTGTTACGTTCCGCATGGGCACCATTGTAGTGCTTCAATCTTTGTCCATTAACTTTGAATTCATGGTTGTCAGAGATGGACTTGATTATTACGGCACCATGGGAGAATGGTTTGACAACTTCAAATGGTCCTGACCATCTTGATTTCAGTTTTCCCGGGAAAAGTTTTAGCCGAGAATTGAATAAGAGAACTAGTTGCCCTGGCATGAATTGTCGTGGCATTGCTTTGTTTTCTCCTTGTAGATTCGTGCATTGTTATAGGCGAGTGCACGGAATTCTTCTATCTCATTGAGGTTCAACAAACGCTTTTGTCCGGCACTTTCCCAATCCATATTCACGGTCTTGACTGCCCAGTATGCCTTGTGTTCGACTTCCACCGGTAGATGGCATGTCTTGCCATAGACAAGTTGGAAGGGGACATACCTAAGGGTGTTTTGAATGCAGTGCGATATGCCCAAAGTGCGTCATCTAGTCTTAATGACCAATCCTTCCTAGAGGGATTTACAACTTTCTCAAGTATACCTTTCAATTCCCGGTTGGAAATTTCTGCTTGCCCGTTGGTTTGTGGGTGATATGCCGTGGCGATCTTGTGTGATATGCCGAAGCGTTGCAACATCTTGGCAATTAGTCTGTTGTCAAAATGCTTGCCTTCGTCACTGATAATTGCTCTCGGCATCCCAAACCGTGTAAATATGTTTTTCTGCAAGAATTGTTGCACGGTCTTGGAATCATTATTGGGAACTGCAGCTGCCTCAACCCATTTAGACACGTAGTCGACGGCAAGTAGAATGTAGAGGTTCCCGAATGATGATGGGAAAAGTCCCATAAAATCGATCCCCCGCACATCGAACAATTCCACCTCGATGATGTTCTGGAGCGGCATCTCATTTCGTCTAGAGATATTGCCCGTCCTCTGGCAACGATCACATTGCTTGTAAAAGTCTTGGGCATCTTTGTACAATGTTGGCCAATACAAACCGGATTGCAAAACTTTGGCCGCGGTACGAGTTCCTCCAAAATGGCCTCCATAGGGTGAAGAATGGCATTGTCGGAGTACATTCTGTTGCTCTTCTTCAGGGACACATCGGCGTATAACCTGATCTGCACATTGTTTAAACAAAAGAGGCTCGTCCCAAAAGTAATGCTTAGCATCATGGCGGAACCGCTTCTTCCCTTGGTGAGTAATGCCATAAGGTAAAATACCACAAACAAGGAAATTAACTAAATCCGCGTACCAGGGTATTGCTGAGGCATGTGTTGTCGTGGCGACTGCTCCCAAAATTACCGAGGCGTGCGCGTCAAAGGCTGCTACGGCGTCGAGAGTTGTCGAGGCCTGTGCATCCATGGTTACAGAGGTGTCGAGGGTTGCCGAGGCAACTAAAATTTGTTCATCCGGGAATGCATCGCATATCACTAGATCCGCGTCCTCCTCTCTATTACGTTCCAAATGTGATAAGTGATCGGCCACTTGATTTTCTGTTCCTTTCCTGTCCTTAATTTCAATATCAAATTCTTGTAAAAGTAATATCCAACGAATCAAACGAGGTTTGGCATCCTTTTTAGCAAATAGATATTTGATTGCCGAATGGTCCGTATGAACAATTACCTTTGTACCAATCAAATAGGATCAGAACTTGTCAAATGCGAAAACTACAGCTAGTAACTCTTTCTCCGTTGTTGTGTAATTCACTTGAGCACTATTAAGAGTTTTACTAGCGTAGTATATCACATGGAAGGTCTTACCTGTGCGTTGGCCTATGACTGCTCCTACTGCGAAATCACTTGCATCACACATGAGCTCAAAAGGTAGCGTCCAATCTGGTGGAACGACAATGGGTGCCGAGGCAAGCTTTTCCTTTAGGGTTTCGAATGCTTGGGTGCAAGAGTCATCAAAATCGAAGACTTTATCCTGTTCAAGCAAATTACACAAGGGTTTAGTGATTTTAGAAAAATTATGAATGAACCTCCTGTAAAAACCTGCATGTCCAAGAAAGCTTCGAATTCCTTTAACCAAACTTGGTGGGGGTAATCTCTCGATCACGTCCACCTTGGCTTTGTCTACTTCAATTCCCTTGGATGAAATCTTGTGGCCGAGCAATATTCCTTCATCTACCATAAAATGGCATTTCTCCCAATTGAGGACTAGATCAATTTCTTCACATCTTGCCAACACCCTCTCTAAATTGCCAAGACAACTGTCGAAGTCACTACCAAAAACAGAAAAATCATCCATGAAGATCTCAAGGAAGTCTTCGACCATGTCTGAAAAGAGTGCCATCATGCATCTTTGGAAGGTTGCCGTGGCGTTACACAATCTGAACGGCATCTTTCGGAAGGCATAGGTACCGTATGGGCATGTGAAGGTTGTATTTTCTTGATCTTCTGGTGCTATGGCAATTTGATTGTAACCTGAATAACCATCAAGAAAATAATAAAAGGGTTTACCTGCAAGACGGTCAAGCATTTGATCAATAAAGGGTAATGGGAAGTGATCTTTCATGGTGGCTTTGTTTAGCTTTCGATAATCCATACAAACCCTCCAACCGGTCACAGTCCTGGTTGGAATGAGTTCATTATTTTCATTACTTACCATTGTTATACCTCCTTTTTTCGGTACACATTGTACCGGACTTACCCACGTACTATCAGAGATAGGGTATATAATGCCGGCGCCAAGCCACTTGATGATTTCTTTCATTACAACCCTTTTCATGGCATGATTCAGTCTACTTTGGGCCTCAATTGAAGGTTTGTGATCATCTTCCAACAAAATCTTGTGCATGCACACTGCCGGGCTAATTCCCTTCAAGTCGGCAATTGTCCACCCTATTGCCTTTTTGTGTAGCTTCAACATCTTGATCAGCTTCTTTTCCTGCTCAGGCTGTAACTTAGAAGAAATAATTACAGGCAATGTATTATCAGTTCCTAAGTATGCATATTTTAGTTGCTCTGGCAATTGTTTCAACTCAAGAATCGGTGGTTGTTCAATAGAGGGTTTTTCGAGCTTACCTTCCTTACCTGAGTAATCCAGTGGTTCAAAGTATGTACCTGGTCGATTGACTAGCCAATTTGCCTCTTCTTGTTATTCCTCATCGACCGGTTCTTCATACTCTTCGGGTTCCTCTTGATCGGCAATGAGTTTCTAAGGCAACTAAATTCCTCGTCGAAGTTAAACTCTGTCGTGGCATGAAGAAGTTGGCATTCTTCTGGATCATCGGCATACCTTAGTGTTTGGAACACATTTAGTTTAACTTGCTGGTCATTCACCCTCATTGTGAGCTCCCCCTTTTCAACATCGATAAAGGTTCTCCCTGTTGCTAGGAACGGTCTCCCGAGAATGATGGGTGCATGCTCATCTGCTTCACAATCCAAAATAATAAAGTCAGCGGGAAGAATAAATTTATCAACTTTTACCAGTATGTCATCGATTTTTCCCTCTGGATGCACATAGGATCTGTCAGCTAGCTGTAGCATAACTGTTGTAGGTCTTGTCTTCCCGATTCCTAGTTTCTGCAAAACCGATTTAGGCATCAAGTTTATGCTAGCCCCAAGGTCGCATAATGCTTTCCCGACATAGTGATTTCCAATAGAACAGGGTATTGTGAAACTTCCGAGATCCTTCAACTTGGGTGGCATACGATTGTGCAACATTGCCATGTATCCCTCTGTTGCGGCAACTGTTTCAAACTCTCCTAGCCTTGTTCTCTTGGACACAATGTCTTTAAGAAACTTGGCATAGTTCAGCATTTGTTCAATTGCTTCCACCAATGGCAAGTTGATGTGGACTTGCTTTAGGATATCAAGAAACTTCTTGAACTGATATTCTTGCTTTTGTCGCTTCAACCTTTGTGCGAAAGGTGGTGAAAGTCAGATATCTTCGATCCTTTCATTGGTTTGGAACCTGATTGACGGCATTGCCGGGACAACTGGGGTTGCTGAGGCGTTATCAAATGGGGTTGCCGAGGCATCCTTATCGCAAGTTGCTGAGGCGTCTTTATTGTCGGTTACCGAGGTATGCATATTGCCGGTTGCCGTAGCAATTCCTGGTTCAGCATCTGAGGCTTTGCCGCTAGGTTCGTCTTGATCTTTTTGTGGAGTTTTGTTTGATAAGCGGGTTTGAGCCTCTCTAAGTTGTTGGCCACTTCTAGTGGTGATTGCCTTACATTGCTCATGGTCAGTTCCTCTTGTGACCTCAGTATCGCTAGGTAAACCTCCTTGCGGTCTAGTATTCAGATTTTGAGCAAACTGTCCGACTTGATTTTCCAATGATTTGATTGCCGCCTCTTGGTTTTGCAATCTCATCTCGGTCCTGTTAATAAAAGCATCATTTCTTTTTATGAAGTTACTATTCTCAGCCATATAAGATTCAGTTTTCATCATAAAAGCATTTAGAGAATTTTCCAAAGAACTAGATGTTGTCGGTTGTTGCTGCGGCAACTGTTACCGTGGCATATTCTGCTGGAATCCTGATGCTTGTACATTCTGATTGTTCTAGTTTAGAGTATTGTTGGGATTACTCCATGAAAAATTCGGGTGCTTCTTCCAAGCTGGATTGTATGTATTGGACATCACATTGTTGTTCCGATTGTAATTCCCCACATAGAAGCTGGATTCCGGATTCTGCATACATTCAGAAGAATTATGGTTATCACCACATAACTCACAAAAAGAATCCATTACCTTGACCTCATGTGTGTTGTTTGGTTTTTGCATGTTCTGGACCATCTTGGTTAAAGTGGCCAATTGTACCGAAATTGAATCTGATGATCCTAGTTCATGTATTGTGGCTTGGCGTCTAACTCCTCCTCTTATAGTAGATGGGAATTGATATCATTCTTGGCCAGCCTGTTTAAAATTTGCATTGCTTCCTCCGGTGACTTATTTAAGAGTATGCCATTTGCCGAGGCATCTAGCATCATCCTTGTTGGTGTATTCACGGCGTTGTAAAACATTGTTACTTGAGTCCACACCGGGAATCTGTGTAGGGGGCATTTTTGTAGAAGTTCTCTATATCGCTCCCAAGCCTCGTACATGGATTCATCATCTGCCTGCCGAAAAGAAGTAATGTCGTTACGAAGCTTATCAGTTAAATTTGTAGGATTAAACCGAGCAAGGAAATCATGACAAAGATCGGTCCAAGTTGCTATTGATCCGAAAGGAATGCTATTCAACCATGCTTTCGCCCTATCCCTCAGTGAATAGGGGAATAATCTTAATCGTAAGACATCGGGGGTGACTCCGTGTATTTTGAACGAGTTGCAAATCTCGAGGAAAGATTTTAGATATTGTCGGGCATCTTCAGTTGCTGAGCTGCCAAATTGACCAATTGTGTTGATCATATTAAACATTACCAATTTTAACTCAAAGTGGACGGCTTCAATTTCAGGTGCGACAACTCCTGGGTTAAGTCCATCAATATCTTCTTCAAGATAGTCTCGAATAGTTCTGTTTCGTGCAAGAATCACTCCTCATGCTCAAACATCTTGATTCATATCTCCGTCTTGATTAGCCATTGCTACTCTTATCCTTCGTCTAAGTCTTTGTAAGGTTTGTTCAATTTCTGGATCAAAAGGATATTCTGGTGTAGTCGATCTCGCCCTGGTCATATACCAATGCAAAACCAAAGTTTGTTAGCCCTTTGAATCTTAAACAAGAAAAGTAAAAAGAAAGTACAAGAAAATAAAAACAAAGTCGCTATTGCCAATCCCCGGCAACGGCGCCAAAAACTTGTTGCGCGTGATAAGTGCTACGCAATTGTGCAAGTATACACGTTGCAAGTTATAGTATAAAAGATATCGTCTCCACAGGGATTGGTGCCACTTCAAGAATCTAGTCTCTCGCATTGTAAAAAGTAAAAGAAAACACAAGTAAAGGATTATAGGAGTTTTAACTAATAACTAATCTAGAAAGCAAATAAGTAAAAGAAAAGATGAGATCGAATGAGAGAGAGATAGGCCAGGTTATCGTGAGTTGAGGTGTGATAGCCGATTGGATCGTCTTGGTAAAAGAGTGCACGGGCAACTCAGTTGCCGTGGCAACTTGCACAACGGGGTTGCCTTGGCAACTAATCGATGGTTGCCTGGGCAACTAATCGATGGTTGCCTGGGCAACTAGTTGGGCTTCTGGGTAGCAACCTTCAAGGTTCGGCAGAGCGTTCTTCAATGGTTTCTTCTTATCCCTAAGTCGAAACTCTAGCTACTTGTGCATGCCTTGATAATAAATCCCTGCGTGAATCAAGGGTGAACAACAACCAATCTTGCGCTCCTCTTAGCCGTTGAAATCCTTAACTTATTCCTAAGCCGGATTAATCTTCACCATCAATAGATTGAATAAAGATCATATTCATTCGTTTCTTGAATCTAACTCTCCTGATATTAGATAAATAGATGAAGTTACGAGATCCTCTCCCAATTCACTCGCAAACAAGAATAAGAACCAAGAATGAATAAACCTTGAAATAGAAAAGTGCAAACTCTTATTACCTAAACAAAATCCAATAGTTTCTCACAACCACAAAACACAATAACCATAGCCAAATAGATTTAGTTCATGGCTAGGTTCCAAAGAAACACAAGATAAACAATCCCTAGCATGAACCCAATCGAACAAGAAAGAAAAGGATGAAGAAAGAGGCTTGTCGAAATCCTCCTTGCCCTAGATGCTTGTCGAAAATTCTCTCCTCTTGCCCTCCTTGGACTTGTCGAAATTCCCCTCTCTTGCTCTCTATTGATTGTCGAAATCTCTATCTTATTTATAGGGCTAGGCCAAAGTCCTTCTTTGAGGAGGAAGTTAAGTTGGACTTAAATTATCTTTAAAGAATATAATTCTTTATTATAATTGTAATCCTACTAGAACTTCTCATATCTTCTTGGAATTTAATTTTTCTTTAATCTCTACATGGCAATCAAATTCCTTTGGGTTTGGGCTTTGCTCCACGTCATCTTGGGCTTGTATAGTCATCAATTTCGACTACCATATCACCTTTGCTCTTGTCGACAATTGTCATGGAAACTGGCTCGGCGTCTCCTTCATGCATTGCCCTGGCAACTAGCTCAGCATATCCTTCATGTATTGCCCTGGCAACTAGCTCGGCATATCCTTCATGTATTGCCCTAGCAACTAGCTCTAGCCTTGCTTTGGTGAGTGATCCTGCACATACACACAAATCACACCAAAGCAGCATCTTTTCCCACAAAAACTACCAAGTTATGTAATCAAGCTCAACGATGGAAGGAATCATGAATTAATGCATGAATGGCTAATTATGCAACTAATATGGCCCTAAGTCTAACAATATTATGAGTAAAAAGGGTAGGAAAAATAGTACTTTTGAACACTTATCAAAAATCAAAATCCTAAATTAATTTAATAATCTCGTTTCCAACCCACTTTTTGTAGGTGAACTACCCATTTACGGAATTTTTCACTTTGTCCACCAAACTTTCATTTTATTCATTTTGGTCACTTCATCAAACTTTCAATCTTATCATTTTGTTCACTAACAAAACTTTAGGGTATTACAATTCTCCCCTTAAAAAAATTCATCCTCGAATTTTAGCACGAACTTGTTTCTTTTCTCAATTCAACCTCCCATGTAACTTCCTCCATAATGTGATTCTTTCAAGAACCTTTACTAGTGAAATCTCTATCTCTCTTTTTCTTTCAAGATCAACATATAATTTCCATCATTCTAAAGCCATTCTAAGATTGCTTCGAACTATTCTTACTTTATTCTCCACATCCTAAACTGAATCAGATCCAATCTCCTTTTAGTTCTTCTTTCTAACTTATTATCATCAGGGATATAAATTCTCTCTAGATAATATAAACATCCTTTATATTTAACATTGAAGCCTTTAATTTTACCCTTTTTCACCTTACTAAATTCTATCCAAGCATATCTTATCTTTTATTTGTAAATCTTTGATCCAATTTGTCAAAGTAGACTTGAGCTGAAGTTGTGTAATCAATACACTATTCTCTTCTAAAGATAATTGGGCATTTAATGCTTATAAGGCAAAGAATGACTTTCGACTAAATAAATCAGTCACTACTTTAGCCTTATTGTAACACCCTAAAAATCGGTCTAGTCGAAATTGGGTTCTGGCAATTGGAAACCCTATACCCGAAAGGTCTAAATATTGCATTGACTTTAACTGTGTGGTCAATTACATTGATATTGGACTCTAATTGAGTTAATTTATTGTTTAAGGACCCTATTGAATACATTGAAAAGCTATTTAGGGACTAAATTGTAAAAATTGAAAGTTTGGAGGCAAAAGTGCAAGTTTAGAAAGTTAAAGGACCACCCTCATAATTTCCCTATTTTTGTGGTAATTCATTTAATAGCTTCCCTCTCCATAACGAGAATCGGTCCCTAAAGGTGGGAAAAGATGATTGATAGCAATTATTATTGCCTTAAAGTAATAAATTGAAAAGAAAATGGAATATAGAATTAAAGTTAAGCTTACCCTTCACCAAGGGAAACCTCCACTGATTATTGCTAAGTGACTTGAGTGTTTCTAACACTCAAGGCTTATTTTCCTTCTTGCTAGAATCCACCGAGACCCTTATTCCCTATCCATTTTCATTTTCCACAATTTTTAAGCAAGCACTTCCCCACCTTTAAGCTAGCACCTCTATTGTTGAGCGATTAAAACTCAAGCTTTCTTCAATCCATTTATTTCGACATATAGCCATCAATCTAGTAAGCTAAAACCCTCAAATAATTCTTCGATTCTATAGATGATTGATGTTTAATTATAATATGAAGCTCATGAACCCTAAAGCTTCACCCATGAATTCCAAGCTTCAATCCATGGAAGACGTAATAGCAAATAGCTATTATGAGTCCTAACATTGATATCAATAAAGTTGTGTTAATCCTAACACTTCCTATTGTTTTACCTAGTTCAAGAGTTGGAGAAAAAATGGTCACCATCTACATCAAAAGCTAGGAATAAGAGAGTGGTCATCCGAGAGCCTTAAGAGCTTCAGAAAGCATGGTGAGTGTAGTCAGAGTCTCAGGAATAGGTTAGGTGCCTTTCTCGGTTTCATTGATATTGATTTTTGCATACCTAACCTTTTTGTAAAAGGATATTACATCGAACCTCTTTGGAGGCTTCATTGGTAAGCATTGGTAAGCTATTTATCGAACACCGACCATAGTATCATTGTTATTGTCATCATTATAATATTGATACATAGAGATATTGACTATCGGGTATTGAAAGTATCATTGTCATAGCCATTGGATATTGAAATAGGCATTGATATTGTCATTGAAACATTGATCATTGATATTGGCATTGAAACATTGATCACCGCTATTGTTATTGAAACATAGACATCGACATTGTTATTGAACCTTGGATTCGAAAGGATATTGGATATAATTGGCATGCCATAGAATTCATGAGCTCATTAGTATGGGTGGACTACGGTCATTGGGCTACGGCCTTTATTGTGGTGAGGTAGAGGGACGTTTGTGTTATTGGTCATTAGGCGAGACGGAAGGATTAGACCATTCATTGATTTGGTGAGGCGTAGGAATTCACATATCCATTATCTTGAATTGATCCAAGGAATATTATTGAAAATGATATTATTGTCATTGAACATCATTTATAGCATTGTTATTGAAAAAAATGATTTGGAATGCATCTCATTGTTATTGATATTGTTTATGACTACCTCATTAGGAAAGTATGCCTAATGCATTTCATCTCATGCATTTCAGGTTAAAGAAGTCATCGTTGCGAGATCGAGAAGGTTAAAGGTTTTTAGCAAGTAACAACAAGATAGAGTAATGTTTATTATCCTTATAAACTCTTAGAATGGTGGAAAAGTAGTTAAACTAACCACTTATAGCCCTTTTGTTGTATATAAGTTGCATATGGCAAGTATAAGCTTAAAAGGCCTAAAATGTTGTTTTAAAATTGGCTAAAGGTGGTAAAATATGCATATTTGGCATAAGAAGGTAAAAACCCTTTAACTGGATTCATATGACTATGAAATTTGGCATGATAATAGAATATGGTTAATTAAACTTACCTGTAAAATTTCGTAGGATTTGGACACTATATGATAGATCAAAATGGATAAAAATCAGACTAAATCTGTCATTACAGACCCTGCTATACCGATACGGGTGATGTCATATCGGTACGAGTATGCATTTTTGGACCAGATCAATGCTGGTCAACAAGGCATATCGATACCACCTTGGGCGTATCGATACAGATTTTTAGCATTGGAAAATTACTATAACTGGGTATCGATACTTCCATGTAGGTATCGATACCCTTTTTAATCCAATTTGAAAATTAGGGCACGTGTATCAGTACGGCTCAGCCTGTACCGATACTAATATTGAGTTCGAAAGAAATAATAATATAATGTAGGTGTATTGATACTAGTACGAGTGTATCGGTACGCATATTGGTCACTGGAATTGATAATGTTTGAATCATGCTTGGAGTACCGATACAGGTAATTCTGTTAAAAACCATTGGAGTATTTCTGAGAAATTATAGATTAGTCACTGAATAGTATAAGGGTTAATAGAATGGGTAAATAACCTCCGATTGGCATGAAAATTTATATATACACTATTTATCTATTAAATTTCATATCAGTAAGTTTAATTTTAGGAGAGGACCTCTAGGTTAATAAAATTACAGTTTAGTACCTAAAACTTGTAAAAGTTTAAATTCGTCCTAAATTGATGATTATAGTCTTGTAGTGAATCGCCGCTCCACTGTATGGATTTAGTAGTGTGTAGAGGCACCGAAATAGATACAATATTAGTTTTATCTCAATAAATTATTGATTAAGGATTAAGACATTGAGCCGGTCACTGTATTGAACTCCAGTAACATACTCCGACTGGTTCTCGACTAGGCCGGGAAAGGGTGTTACACTTATTACATCAATACACATCGCAACCAATTATGGGACATATCATTAAATAACGTGGAATCCTTATTAACTTTAGACTGTACTAATACCGAAACTTTTGTTAGAATCATTTTCTTTTTTTCTTTCTTTTTTTTCCAACCAAATCTCATTGGTCTCAGCAATATAGCCTACAAATGCAACTTCAGATATCCAAAATTCATATTTAAACAACCTCAAATATCTAGAATCCATACTTGAACAACTTGGCATACAATTTATTTTCTTGTAAAATTCGTAGTACTACTCGAAACTATAAATCATAATCTTCCCTAGTCTTTGGGTACTCAAAATATCGTCAATGAATACTACAACAAACTGATCCAAATAAGATTAGAATATTCTATTCATCAAATCTGTAAATGCTATTGGAGCATAGCATGGCCTAAAAGAACCATTATAAACTCATGGTGCCCAAACCGTGTCTTGAAAATAATTTTAGGAATATTTTCTTCATTGACCTTCAATTGATATACCTCGATCGAAGATTAATTTTTGGAGAACACTTCTACTCTATTCAATTGATTGAAGGGTTCTTCAATCTGCAACATCGAATATCTATTCTTTACTACTACTTTATTTAATTGATGATAATCAATACATAATTTCATCGAACCATTTTTCATTTTCACAAACAATAAAGTAACTCCCCATGGTAATATATTAAGTCATATAAAACCTCAATCCAATAGTTCACGTAACTAAACCTTTAACTTTCTTATCTTTATAAGTGCCATTTGTAAAATACCATTGATATAAGTGTTGCGCGTAATAAGTGCTACACAAATGTGCAAGTATACACGTCGCAAGTTATAGTATAAAAGATATCGTCTCCACAGGGATTGGTGCCACTTCAAGAATCTAGTCTCTTGCACTGTAAAAGTAAAAACACAAATAAAGGATTATAGAAGTTTAACTAATACTAATCTAGAATGAAAATAAAGTAAAAGAAAAGATGAATTCAAATGAGAGAGAGATAGGCCAGGTTATCGTGAGTTGAGGTGTGATAGCCAATTGGATTGTCTTGGTAAAAGAGTGCACGGGCAACACAGTTGCCGTGGCAACTTGCACAATGGGGTTGCCTTGGCAACTAATCGATGGTTGCCTGGGCGACTAGTTGGGCAACTACTTGGGCTTCTGGGCAGCAACCTTCAAGGTTCGGCATAGCGTTCTTCAATGGTTTCTTCTTATCCCTAAGTCGAAACTCTAGCTACTTGTGCATGCCTTGATAATACATCCCTGCGTGAATCAAGGGTGAACAACAACCAATCTTGCGTTCCTCTTAGCCGTTGAAATCCTTAACTTATTCCTAAGCCGGATTAATCGTCACCATCAATAGATTGAATAAAGATCATATTCATTCGTTTCTTGAATCTAACTCTCCCGATATTAGATAATAGATGAAATCACGAGATCCTCTCCCAATTCACTCGCAAACAAGAATAAGAACCAAGAATGAACAAACCTTGAAATAGAAAAGTGCAAACTCTTATTACCTAAACAAAAACCAATAGTTTCTCACAACCACAAAACACAATAACCATAGCCAAGTAGATTTAGTTCATGGCTAGGTTCCAAAGAAACACAAGATAAATAATCCCTAGCATAAACCCAATCGAACAAGGAAGAAAAGATGAAGCTTGTCGAAAATCCCTTGCCCTAGATGCTTGTCGAAAATTCCCCTTGCTTTTGATGCTTGGACTTGTCGAAATTTCCCTTAATGCTCTCTCCCAGAATGGTCGAAATCTCTTTGCTATTTATAGGGCTAGGCCAAAGTCCTTCTTTGAGGAGGAGTTTGAGTTGGAATTAAATTATCTTTAAAGAATATAATTCTTTATTATAATTGTATTCCTACTAGAACTTCTCCTATCTTCTTGGAATTTAATTCTTCTTTAATCTCTGCATGGAAATCAAATTCCTTTGGGTTTGGGCTTTGCTCCACGTCATCTTGGGCTTGTATAGTCATTAATTTCGACATCCCTATTGCATTTTCTCTTTGTCGACAATTGCCATGGCAACTGGCTCGGCGTCTCCTTCATGCATTACCCTGGCAACTAGCTCGGCATATCCTTCATGCATTGCCCTGGCAACTAGCTCGGCATTGCTTTGGCAAGTGATCCTGCACATACACACACAAAGCACACCAAAGCAGCATCTTTTCCACAAAAACTACCAAGTTATGTAATCAAGCTCAACGATGGAAGGAAACATGGATTAATGCATGAATAGCTAATTATGCAACTAATATGAGCCTAAGTCTAACAATAATATGAGTAAAAAGGGTAAGAAAATTAGTACTTTTGAACACTTATCACACCCCCAAACTCGAACTATTGCTTTTCCTCAAGCAATGCAAACTCATAATTATCTGCCAAGACTTCAATTTTCACAAACTTAGCTTTGAACTTGATTTCAATTCTCTGAACCGGGGCACAAAGTATGAATGGCTTTTTATTTTTCGGAAAACTTAGGAGTTACTTGGAATCAAACTATAATGCTTGTGAGTGTGTGCGGAGTTGTGAGCAAGTTGATTTTTCCGATTCTATGCAAACAAGAGGTTTTCAAATTACTTCATTGGGTTCTTTTTAACATGTTTTAACTAGAGCCAGTTTTTGGGCACCTCTAGTGTTTTGTTTTTAGTTTTCTTAAGTTAATTTAATCGACTAGAGCCGGTTTCGGGCACCTCTAGTTAAAAAATTTTAACACATCCTAGAGCCAGTTTCGGGTACCTCTAGTGATCAATTTTTTTTAGCACATGCTAGAGCCAATTTCGGGTACCTCTAGCATTCATCCAGTTTTTAATCTAATCCCCCAATTTGTTAATTATCAACCTAAGTTCACTAGAATTCCTTAAATCAATCAAACCACAACAGTGTTTCATCAAATTTTAGCATCATAGTAAAATTCTAAGCTTTTCCATGGTTATCCTAGAATAAAAACTTCTATCAATTAAGTGCATTGGCAAAGTCATCATCGAATATTCATCAAATCTAAGCAATTCTTGTTCCAATTAAAGGCATGGCAAGCAATTTATGTATCCTAAATGTAATACTTAAGATGAATGTAATTAAACATGGTAACTACTAATAACAATCCCCCCCAAACTCGAGCGAGGCATTGTCCTCAATGCATGCATAAAAATAACGAAAAATAAAAATAAAAATGCATACGAGGACTTACTCCGAGAGTTAATCATCGTAGATGATTAGTTTCCTTCTAGTCGGTGTCTTGATTCTCTTGCTTGAACGCGATGGTTGTTTTCTT
This sequence comes from Hibiscus mutabilis, assembly GCA_019671005.1. Lineage (NCBI taxonomy): Eukaryota > Viridiplantae > Streptophyta > Magnoliopsida > Malvales > Malvaceae > Hibiscus > Hibiscus mutabilis. Next base: position 36,525,149 of record CM033733.1, on the reverse strand, counting down.
GTTGCCGGGATGTCTTTAGCTTTGGTTGTCGTGGCATCTTCAGGGTTGGTTGTCATGGCATCAGCTTGTGCAGGCACGATGTAGGTTGCCGCGGCATCTTCTTCATTGGTTGCCGGGGAAAAGATCTCGGTAGTAAATTTCCTTAGCATAGTAGTTGTGAGTCTTATTGTGAAAAAGAAAACAAAGAAAACCTGAAAACTAAAGATAATGAAAAAAAATAAAATATCTCCTAAAAATAAAAATGAAAATAAAAAAAGAAAGAGAAAAAAAATATATTGAAAGGAGAGCATGCTCATGCATCTCCTAAGTTGACCACTTCTTTGTTACGTTCCACATGGGCACCATTATAGTGCTTCAATCTTTGTCCATTAACCTTGAATTCATGGTTGTCAGAGATGGACTTGATTATCACAGCACCATGGGAGAATGGTTTGACGACTTTGAATGGTCCCGACCATCTTAATTTCAGCTTTCTCGGGAAAAGTTTTAGCCGAGAATTGAATAGAAGAACTAGTTGCCCTGGCGTGAATTGTCGCGGCAATAGTTTCTTATCGTGTCATCGCTTTGTTTTCTCCTTGTAGATTCGTGCATTGTTATAGGCGAGTGCACGGAATTCTTCTATCTCATTGAGATCCATCAAGCGCTTTTGTCCGGCACTTTCCCAATCCATATTCACGGTCTTGATTGCCCAGTATGCCTTATGCTCGATTTCCACTGGTAGATGACATGTTTTACCATAGACAAGTCGGAAGGGGGACATACCTAAGGGTGTTTTGAATGCAGTGCGATATGCCCAAAGTGCGTCATCTAGTCTTAATGACCAATCCTTCCTTGAGGGATTTACGACTTTCTCGAGTATTCCCTTCAACTCCCGGTTGGAAATTTCTGCTTGCCCGTTGGTTTGTGGGTGATATGCCGTGGCCATCTTGTGTGATATGCCGAAGCGTTGCAACATCTTGGCAATTAGTCTGTTATCAAAATGCTTGCCTTCGTCGCTGATAATTGCTCTAGGCATCCCAAACCGTGTAAATATGTTTTTCTGCAAGAATCGTTGCACGGTCTTGGAATCGTTGTTGGGAACTGCAACTGCCTCAACCCATTTAGACACGTAGTCGACGGCAAGTAGAATGTAGAGGTTACCGAATGAAGATGGAAAAGGTCCCATAAAGTCAATCCCCCATACATCGAACAATTCCACCTCGATGATGTTCTGGAGCGGCATCTCATGTCGTCTAGAGATATTGCCCGTCCTCTGGCAACGATCACATTGCTTGTAAAAGTCTTGGGCATCTTTGTACAATGTTGGCCAATACAAACCGGACTGCAAAACTTTGGTCGCGGTACGAGTTCCTCCAAAATGTCCTCCATAGGGTGAAGAATGGCATTGCTGGAGTACATTCTGTTGCTCTTCTTCAGGGACACATCGGCATATAACCTGATCTGCACATTGTTTAAACAAAAGAGGCTCGTCCCAAAAGTAATGCTTAGCATCATGGCGGAACCGCTTCTTCCCTTGGTGAGCAATGCCATAAGGTAAAATACCACAAACAAGGAAATTAACTAAATCCGCGTACCAGGGTATTGCCGAGGCATGTGCCGCCGTGGCGACTGCTCCCAAGATTGCCGAGGCGTGCGCGTCAAAGACTGCTGTGGCGTCGAGAGTTGCCGAGGCGTGTGCATCCATGGTTGCCGAGGCGTCGAGGGTTGCCGAGGCGTCAAGGGTTGCCGAGGAAACTAAAATTTGTTCATCCGGGAATGCATCGCATATCTCTAGATCCGCGTCCTCCTCCCTATTGCTTTCCAAACGTGATAAGTGATCGGCCACTTGATTTTCTGTTCCTTTCTTGTCCTTAATTTCAATATCAAATTCTTGTAAAAGTAATATCCAATGAATCAAACGAGGTTTAGCATCCCTTTTAGAAAATAAGTATTTGATTGTCGAATGGTCCGTATGAACAATTACCTTTGTACCAATTAAATAGGATCGGAACTTGTCAAATGCGAAAACTAAAGCTAGTAACTCTTTCTCCGTTGTTGTGTAATTCACTTGAGCACTATTAAGAGTTTTACTAGCGTAGTATATCACATGGAAGGTCTTACCTATGAGTTGGCCTAGGACTGCTCCTACCGCGAAATCACTTGCATCACACATGAGCTCAAAAGGTAGCGTCCAATCTGGTGGAACGACAATGGGTGCCGAGGTAAGCTTTTTCTTTAGGTTTCCGAATGCTTGGGTGCAAGAATCATCAAAATCGAAGACTTTATCCTGTTCAAGCGGATTACACAAGGGTTTAGTGATTTTAGAAAAATTATGAATGAACCTCCTTTAAAACCTGTATGTTCGAGAAAACTTCGAATTCCTTTAACCGAATTTGGTGGGGGTAATCTCTCGATCACGTCCGCCTTGGCTTTGTCTACTTCAATTCCCTTGGATGAAATCTTGTGGCCGAGCACTATTCCTTCATCTACCATAAAATGGCATTTCTCCCAATTGAGGACTAAATCCGTTTCTTCGCATCTTGCTAACACCCTCTCTAAATTGTTGAGACAGCCATCGAAGTCATTACCAAAAACCGAAAAATCATCCATGAAGATCTCAAGGAAGTCTTCGACCATGTCTGAAAAGAGCGCCATCATGCATCTTTGGAAGGTTGCCGGGGCGTTACACAATCCGAATGGCATCCTTCGGAAGGCATAAGTACCGTATGGGCATGTGAAGGTTGTCTTTTCTTGATCTTCTGGTGCTATGGCAATCTGATTGTAACCTGAATAACCATCAAGAAAACAATAAAAGGGTTTACCTGCAAGACGGTCAAGCATTTGATCAATAAAGGGTAATGGGAAGTGATCTTTCCTAGTAGCTTTGTTAAGCTTTCAATAGTCCATACAAACCCTCCAATCGGTCACAGTCCTGGTTGGGATAAGTTCATTATTTTCATTGCTTACTACTGTTATACCTCTTTTTTTCGGTACACATTGTACCAGACTTACCCACGTACTATCAGAGATAGGGTATATAATGCCAGAGTCAAGCCACTTGATGATTTCTTTCATTACAACCCCTTTCATGGCATGATTCAGTCTCCTATGGGCCTCAATTGAAGGTTTGTGATCATCTTCCAACAAGATCTTGTGCATGCACACTGCCGGGCTAATTCTCTTCAAGTCGGCAATTGTCCACCCTATTGCCTTTTTGTGTAGCTTCAACATCTTGATCAGCTTCTTTTCCTGCTCAGGCTGTAACTTAGAAGAAATAATTATAGGCAATGCATTATCGGTTCCTAAGTATGCATATTTTAGTTGCTCTGGCAATTGTTTCAACTCAAGAGTCGGTGATTGTTCAATAGAGGGTTTTTCGAGTTTACCTTCCTTACCTGAGTAATTCAGTGGTTCAAAGTATGTACCTGGTCAGTTGATTAGCCAATTTGCCTCTTCTTGTTGTTCCTCATCGACCGATTCTTCATACTCCTCAGGTTCCTCTTGATCGGCAATATAGTTGATGAGGCAACTAAATTCCTCATCGAAGTTAAACTCTGCCGTGGCATGAAGTAGTTGGCATTCTTCTGGATCATCGGCATGCCTTAGTGTTTGGAACACATTTAGTTTGACCTGCTGGTCATTCACCCTCATTGTGAGTTCTCCCTTTTCAACATCAATCAAGGTTCTCCATGTTGCTAGGAATGGTCTCCCGAGAATGATGGGTGCATGCTCATCTGCTTCACAATCCAAAATAATAAAGTCAGCGGGAAAAATAAATTTATCAACTTTTACCAGTATGTCTTCGATTTTTCCCTCTGGATGCACATAGGATATGTCGGCTAGCTGTAGCATAACTGTTGTAGGTCTTGCCTTCCCGATTCCTAGTTTCTGGAAAACCGATTTAGGCATCAAGTTTATGCTAGCCCCTAGGTCGCATAGTGCTTTCCCGACATAGTGATTTCCAATGGAACAGGGTATTGTGAAACTTCTGGGATCCTTCAACTTAGGTGGCATACGATTGTACAACATTGCCATGCATCCCTCTGTTGCGGCAGCTGTTTCAAACTCTCCTAGCCTTGTTCTCTTGGACACAATGTCTTTAAGAAACTTGGCATAGTTTGGCATTTGTTCAATTGCTTCCACCAGTTGCAAGTTGATGTGGACTTGCTTTAGGATATCAAGAAACTTCTTGAATGGTATTCTTGCTTTTGTCGCTTCAACCTTTGTGGGAATGGTGGTGGAAGTCGGATATCTTCGATCCTTTCATTGGTTTGAAATCTGATTGACGGCATTACCGGGACATCTGGAGTTGCTGAGGCGTTATCAATTGGGGTTACCGAGGTATGCTTTTCACAAGTTACCGAGGCATCTTTATCGTCGGTTGCTGAGGCATGCTTATTGCCGGTTGCCGCGGCAATTCCTGGTTCAGCATCTGAGGCTTTGCCGCTAGGTTCATCTTAATCTTTTTGTGGAGTTTTGTTTGACGAGCGGGTTTGAACCTCTCTAAGTTGTTGGCCACTTCTAGTGGTGATCGCCTTACATTGCTCATGGCCAGTTCCTCTTGCGACTTCAGTATCGCTAGGTAAACCTCCTTGCGGTCTAGTGTTCAGATTTTGAGCAAACTGTCCGACTTGATTTTCCAATGATTTGATTGCCGCCTCTTGGTTTTGCAATCTCATCTCGGTCCTGTTATTAAAAGCATCAGTTCTTTTTATGAAATTACTATTCTTAGCCATATAAGATTCAGTTTTCATCACAAAAACATTTAGAGAATTTTCCAAAGAACTAGATGTCGTCGGTTGTTGTTGCGGCATCTGTTGCCGTGGCATATTCTGCTGGAATCCCGATGCTTGTGCATGCCTTCTGGGCAGCAACCTTCAAGGTTCGGCATAGCGTTCTTCAATGGTTTCTTCTTATCCCTAAGTCGAAACTCTAGCTACTTGTGCATGCCTTGATAATACATCCCTGCGTGAATCAAGGGTGAACAACAACCAATCTTGCGCTCCTCTTAGCCGTTGAAATCCTTAACTTATTCCTAAGCCGGATTAATCTTCACCATCAATAGATTGAATAAAGATCATATTCATTCGTTTCTTGAATCTAACTCTCCCGATATTAGATAAATAGATGAAATCACGATATCCTCTCCCAATTCACTCGCAAACAAGAATAAGAACCAAGAATAAATAAACCTTGAAATAGAAAAGTGCAAACTCTTATTACCTAAACAAAAACCAATAGTTTCTCACAACCACAAAACACAATAACCATAGCCAAGTAGATTTAGTTCATGGCTAGGTTCCAAAGAAACACAAGATAAATAATCCCTAGCATGAACCCAATCGAACAAGGAAGAAAAGATGAAGCTTGTCGAAAATCCCTTGCCTTAGATGCTTGTCGAAAATTCCCCTTGCTTTTGATGCTTGGACTTGTCGAAATTTCCCCTAATGCTCTCTCCAGGATGGTCGAAATCTCTTTGCTATTTATAGGGCTAGGCCAAAGTCCTTCTTTGATGAGGAGTTTGAGTTGGAATTAAATTATCTTTAAATAATATAATTCTTTATTATAATTGTATTCCTACTAGAACTTCTCATATCTTCTTGGAATTTAATTCTTCTTTAATCTCTGCATGGAAATCAAATTCCTTTGGGTTTGGGCTTTGCTCCACGTCATCTTGGGCTTGTATAGTCATTAATTTTGACATCCCTATTGCATTTTCTCTTTGTCTACAATTGCCATGGCAACTGGCTCGGCGTCTCCTTCATGCATTACCCTGGCAACTAGCTCGGCATATCCTTCATGCATTGCCCTTGCAACTAGCTCGGCATTGCTTTGGCAAGTGATCCTACACATACACACACAAAGCACACCAAAGCAGCATCTTTTCCACAAAAACTACCAAGTTATGTAATCAAGCTCAACGATGGAAGGAAACATGGATTAATGCATGAATAGCTAATTATGCAACTAATATGAGCCTAAGTCTAACAATAATATGAGTAAAAAAGGGTAAGAAAATTAGTACTTTTGAACACTTATCAATAAGTTTAGTGCCAGAGAAAAACTAAGTCCTGAATTTCACTTCACGATCGGATGGTAACCCTGGCAGTTCCTAAGAAAAGTCATCCTTATATTCATTGGCAGTTGGGATACTCTCCATGTTCCCCTTTGAACACTTGTATGTTCACAACATAAGCTAGAAAATTCTTACATCCTTGTGATAGCAGTTTCCTCAAAAATACTGCTAAATCACATTGATCAAAAAAATCTTATTTTTCCCTTACCATTATAATCTCTGAACTTTCTGGTTTCTTTCAGAATTATTTATTTCGAGCAAAAATTCATTATGACATAATAAGCGGATAACCAATCCACGCCCAGAATAATCGCAATTCATAAAAAGGCAGCTTCATTAAGCTTACTAAAAATTTAATTTCTTTGAATTACTATCAATTAATTCTTACAAATTTGACTTACACTTGTGCTATGTCCCAAGAGAAAAGTTACTATCACATCAAGCTTTTCCTGATCATCACAATGAAGCCCTTCTAGCATCATCTTTATATTTGTTAAACCAATAGTCTATCGACATTGGTTCTCCATTAGTACCTCACCTGAAGTCTAACACTAGATTATCATATCCAAGGTTTGAAATAATAAACCTTGGTTTAGCTGGGCACTTCCAACTGCACCAACATACTTACATCATATTGAGCAGAAAACGGTAATGATTAACCTTGTTACTACTTTTATAGGCCTCATTCATACCTAATTGTTTGATTTTTCGACTCGATCTCTCAACTTTGGACATGTATAACTTTATACAATCAATTCAATAAGCAGTTGCATCAAGTCACTCAAGCGTCAATACAGTAATTATGACATTCTAGTGGCATGTATACACTTACTAACTCATATCAGACTCGGTTGAGCATCCAGAATTGGCTAAACCTATAGCTCTGATACCAATAAATGTAACACCTCATTCCCATATTCAACTTTTAAATACGAGTCAGGAATGTCACAAAACGTATATATTACAGACAAAGACATTTATTCAGAAATCCTATAAAATTTAAAACCATTGTAAAAATTGTTTATATTAACTTACACAAAATCGAAGCTCCTTTACTTTTTAAAAATAATAAATTGATCGTTAAATAAATAACAGACTCTGAATCAAAATAGAAAAATTTTAACCCATTTATACATGCCACTAAAATTAATTATAAACCTCAAGTAGGATGTCATCACTGTGAATACTTGATGAATTTTTTTTAAACTTGATGCAAAGCCTTGCTTACTCCAATGCCTCGAACCCCCTACGTGTGCACAACCAAACACATGCTAAGTACGAAATTAGTGAACCAATAATCAAGATCAATAACAACTAAATAGGCTTATTCAATTTCATGACTTATTAAACCTTAAAGCTGCATATATATATATATATATATATATATAACATGTCATATTCCAATATACTAAACTTTATATTGCATTAGTAATGATCTACTACTTGTCAATGCCATCAACCTTTCATGCTTGTCCATTTGTCATAATATGTCATCTATGCATCAATGCATGAATAGATATACAAGTTAATGAGTATGCTTGTTCAATTCCTTTAATACTATATCAATACTTACCATTATTGTTAGGCTTTCTAGCTTAACTTACCATTTGTTGCCATTGCAACATCAATATATTAAGCTAATTCTTAAATATCTGCATTTTAATCATTTCCATTTACAATAGCCTTGTGTACTATTTTGCACTTTATTAATTTAATCTGTAATATTGGTAATTTAATATCTTTCCTGAAAATCATTTCCATCTTATAGCCCAAGATATATTATATAGAGAGGACTAAGTATGCGAGTCATGTAGTCCCAGACTACTAGGTCATAAAGACCGATAATCACTAGGCCATAAAGATTAGTGAATTCCCAGGGTTCTAGACACATAAAGTGTCGGGCTCAGCTGCTAGACTCTATGGCATACATTATACTTGTAACGACCCAAGTTCTGAATTTTGCAAATTGGGCCTCGACCTAATTAATTTGGGCCTTATGGTTGGAGCCCAAATCTAAGATAGTTTGTTTGGGCCTTATAGCAATAAAATAAAAGAAGAAAGGTAATGAGTAGATAAGATGGAGTAAAAAGGTGGCTGGTGATTGATGGGAGGAGAGAAGGTTAGAATGGATAGAAGGAAATGATATTTTAGAGAGAAAAAAAAGAAGGAAAAAAGTAAAAGATGGAGACTTTGAACTCTAATCTATCGTCGATGAAGTTATTATAGGGGACACCGCTAGCACCATTGGAGAGAGCTTGCCGAGAGAAGTCGGTCGATGGTCGTCGTGTTGCCGCTGTTGTTCGTCAGTGTAAAAAAAAGCAAGATGTGGGTTGTTGAGGAAAGGTGGTTTCGGTGGTTAAAATTAAATTTTGAGGCTATTGGCATGCTCACCGGTATCATAAAAATAAATCTGGAGGTTGACGCTACCGTATGGCCATCGGAGGGCACCCCACGGGCCTTCATGCGCCGCCACTGAGGATGGGCGTGCGCAACAGCAACTCGATGCACCATCCTCCCATGCACCTGCGCCACACTAGACTGGGATACCCAGGTGCACGTGGTTTTCGTCGCACCATATTATTACCCGCGGGTGCACCATCCTTTCCATGCCCTGGGGTGCACCTTAGATACTGTGCACCTACGCCATACCAGAGAACTCCAAGCTTGATCCTTTGCCTTGTCTACTAAATTTTTGATTTCTCGTGTTTACTTGAGTGTTTCAAATTCATCCCTTGAATCCAACTCTAAATGCTTGAAAACTAAATTTGAAAATTCTTTTCTTCTCTCCATAAAACCCACGACAGCAACGAGGAGGAATGATGAACAATTTTTTTTGTTTTTCTCTTCTAATTATGCCAAATGGCATAATTTATTCCATATAATACAAAATCTTTATTTAATATTTAAATGAATATTTTACCCTTAAATCCAATGAATCCATAATGTGCCAAATGTCATCATCCTTCATCCAACGGCCTAGATTTAATCTTGAGTTAGTAGTTTACCAATTTGCACTTGAACTATATCAATTTCCATTTTTGCCCTTGAAACAAACTTAAATTCCAATCTTGTCCCTTTGATCCAAAGGCTATGATTTAACATAGAAAATTTATCTAAATCTAAGGGCCCAAAATTAATCTTACCATTGTAACCATTTGAATGACATTCTCACCATTTCATCCAATGGCTAATGTTATTTTCTTAAATTTATATTCAACCTATTTATCCGAAAATTTGCGAAAGCTTTATTGAATAATTCCTTAAAATTGAAATCCCGAATTAATTTAATAATCTCGTTTCCAACCACTTATTGTAGGTGAACTATCTATTTACGGAATAAATTTTTTTTTGGGAAATTTGCCTTTTTAGTACTCAAACTTTTTAGAATTTTTCAGTTTGTCCACCAAACTTTCATTTTATTTATTTTGGTCACTTCATCAAACTTTCAATCTTATCATTTTGGTCACTATCCAAACTTTGGGCTATTACAATATCTTCTATACTCGGGAATTTTTTTATAAAAATATATATTTTTTATTTTTTTTATTTACTCTTAGATAGTGTCTTTAAAGAGGTTGATGCACATCTTGAGTTGTGGATTGATATAAAACCCCATATGAAAGAAAAAAAATATCTATGACAAGACGTACTACAATCGATGTGATATTTTCAATTTATTATTATTCTACCTCTTACACATAAAATATGAGTAGATTATTATCATAAATTCGATTTTTATGTAAAATCGAATTCAAAATTATGTATTGTTATTAATTAACAAATATTAAAAATATAGGATTAATTCTAGTGTGTGTATATACACGAGCAATTCCTAATAGGGACCGGTAGGGCCACGCTTCTCTCCAAAACTTTTAAAAAATTATAAAATTTTAAGTTGAAGTCAAAGTAAAATTGTATTTTTTGGATAATTGATGTTGTATTACCCAAGGAGAGTAGCAAGCTGCTGCAAGAATCGTAAAATCGGACTAAGGATCAAACCAATCCCTGGTCAATACAAAGCCTCGTATCGATAGTATAAAACTTATCTATCCTTGTTCTATACAATCTGTATTTCACTATATTTTTTATACAAGTAGGAATTAAATCGGGAGTTCGAGAGACCCCTTAAAGTGTATCAAATTCCTTTCCTCCATAAGCAGTAGATGTAAGCATTCCAAGTGATTTTAAGGATTAGTGTACACAAGGATTTACCCTTCAAGAAATTGGTAGCCCAAGATAATTCCTCCTCCCATCCCTGTATTGCGCGCTGGATGTCGCACAAGTTTAGGATGTCTTCCGATATGCTCTTTGAATATGAGCAATCGAAGAAGAAATGGTTGTGTTTCGCATGCAGAATTACAAAGCCCGCAAGTGTTATCCTGAATAATCCCCATACGTTTCAATCTACTTTTGGTGGGGACTCTATTTAAGGTTGCTAGTCATGAAATAATGGCATGATTGGGGATATGGTAGGAGAACCAGATTAGCCTCTGTCATGGAAGTTTTTCCTTTTCTCGAATCATGTTCTAAATCCACCTAGTAGTAACAGTCAACCAGTTTGAAACAGGGTTGAAGATAGCAATAGTAGTAGGCCTAAGATTCAAAATTTTCTGAATGATTCAACTGTGACACTCGATCAACTAGAAATCTTCACCCTTAATCACATACTCTCTAACCCAAGCCACCCACAAGGACCCTTCCTCTGCCAATAAATCCTTTAGATGATGCAATATGCAAGCTTTTTTCTAGATGTGTGGGTTTTTCAATCTTAGGCCACCTTTCGACTTCAAGGGACATAGATGTGCCCAACTGACCCTAGCCCCTTTAAAAGTTGTATTTGCAACCTTCCAAAAGAATCTAGCTCAAAGTTTCTCTACTTTAGAGATAACAGCCTTGGGAAGAACAAGCTGTCGACTCCAAAGTTGAACATGCTATATAGGATTGCTCGGATCAACTGAAGCATCCCTCCGTAGCTTAGTTTCCTGCTTAACCACCGCCCAAGTTTCAGTTTTATCTTATCAATCAGAGCACTACAATCTTTCACAGATAGCTTCCTAGTCACTAAGGGAACTCCCAAGTATCTCACGGGAAGTTTCCCTATTTTGAAGCCAATGGTAGCCTCCGTCTCTAACAATTCGTTATCTGCTACCCCGAAGAAAATAACTCAATCTTGGAGACATTTAGCTTAAGCCCTGATATGTCATAAAACATTTCCAGTACATAATAGAATCAAGCTTGCCTTTGCAGAAGATTAATAGATCATCTGCGAAGAAAAGGTGAGTTAAGGAAGCCTTCTTGCACTTAAGGTGATATCCAAAGATCCCTTTCGAGACCGTTGCATCAAGGAGGGCAGATAGCACGTTCATCATCAGAACAAAGAGGTAGGGGGACATCGAACAACGTGAGTATCCCCTAACCATTTTTTGGGCTAACAGAGTGTTATCAACAATACTACGACCTTTGATGAAAGCAGACTGTGCCGGAGCAATTATATTAGGGAAGTATCCAAATAGTCTGGTAACTAAAATCTTGGATATTGTCTTATAAACCACCGAGCAGCAGGAGAATAGCCTGAAATCATTAGCCATGTTGGCATTAGTGACTTTGGAAACTAGGACAATTGAGGTGGCATTAAAGGATGGTAGCATAGCGCTTGTGTCAAAGAAGTGCCTGACAGCTCAAACAAAATCCCCTCCTACAATGTCCCAAGCAGCTCTAAAAATTCAGCTTGTGCATCTGTCAGGCCCGGGGTGTCACCCCCTAAACCCGTTCCAAAAGGAAACGTCCAATTTAGGAAGTTATAATCGTAACTTTTCCTTCAAGAAACCCATCATTGTTTATAAATATAAAATTCTTCTAATAAAAGGTACTCCAAAAGTTTATTAAATCTATCATAATGTTGTAAATCGATAATATAATAAATTATCAGAATTAAAAGTAAATGCATGCATACTAAAATTATACTCCAATCCCAAAACAGTCTCTAGTCTCAATTACATCCAAACTTGATAAAAGAAAGAAAATAATAATAATAATTTGAAAAATAAACAACTCCGTACTGAAAAAATAATAAATCTGAAAACGCAAGAGGTCCTCCGAGTACCAAGTCGTCTAGAGCCAAGTATCTGAAAGACAAACTATAAGGGAGTGAGCTATTAAGCCCAATGTGTCTATAAAGTGCAAACAATCACAAACACAGTTTCACAAAATGCAACCAATTACAAACTCAGTTCCAAAATAATTTACTCAAGATATTTAATAAAATCATGGTAAAACACAATGCATGTAATGATGACATAGACAAAACATATTTCCCAGCTATATATTCCAATCACAGTGGTGGCATAGCCAACCGGTCACAGCGGAGGTAGTTCCCCATAACTCATCACCCTTATTTATCCAATCACAGTGTGCTCAAACCACTTCTTCCTTCGTACAAACCCATCGCATGCATATAAAATATGATAATGACTGTAAAACACATAATCACATCACGGTTTATCGTACTAAATGTGAGGATCACAGTTCAGAAATTCTGATAGATTTATTAAAACACAGTCTGACACAGTATGCATGATATCTCAAAACACATTATAATCACAACACATGAAAAATAGTCACGCATGTTGTAAAACATATCACAGAACATATAGCACAGAAAGAGAACACACCTCTAGCGGCCAACCTCTAACATCAATGATGACGCCTCTCACGGTCTGAACTAGCTCTAGGTTTAGCTAAGTTAGAACCTACGAAGTAAAGTTCTAATTAATTCACATTCTAATAAAAAATAACACTATGCCACCTAACTCAAATTCTATTCGGAAACAATTCACGTGTAGCTCTCGCAGAAGATATAGGAACAGGATGAACAGGAGGTGGAGGCAAAACGCCATCCTCAGAATCGATGTCGTCTGAAACATATAATTAAATCGCATCGGATCTCATACTCAAATTCTCAAAATTGATTAAGTACAAATTAAATTACAGTTAGTAAAAATGGCATTTCGGGTTCAAATTAGATGAAATAGACTGCAAATTCGGACTCAAGATGTCGAAAAGTGTTAAATCAAAGTTGACTGAAACACTCAACGGCCAATGGTCAATGTTGACATCACTACTTTGGTCAATACTGACGTCATTGCTCTGGTCAACACTGACATCACTACTCTGGTAAGTGCTGACATCATCACTGGTCAACTAGTCGGGTCGGTCAACGAGTCGGTTTAACGGGTCGGGTCAATCAACGAGTCGGGTCGGAGGTCTGGTTTGATTATAAAACTACCGGTTCAGCTCACTATTCAGGTTCACACTGGATTGGGTTACACAAGCTCTCACGAATCTGGGCTTTCCTTGTTGGGCTCAACCCAACAATTACACATCAGTCCACCCCCTCCTTCCCCTTAAACGAATCTGGGGCTAGGGTTACCAAACCCTTGCCGGCTACGACAAACTACAAGGAGGCCAGTGACAACACACGCTCACTGGCGGCCTTAACTTGAGACCAATAAAAACACTCTGAACAACACAGAACCCCTAACGAAACCGCTAACCACACCCCGCAATGAAAAGGGGCACAACAACCCAAAATTATACCCAACATTTACCCACACACAAAAGGAAAATGAGATCGACGGCGGAGCTTACGGTGGCACAAGGGAAACTGAAGGGTTTCTGTGTGGTTTCGATGTGAACGATCGGTGAAAGGAAGATGAGTGGTCAGGATTTGGTTTATAACACTACGGGAAGCACAAAGATGGGTTCGGCGCAACACACGGACGGCGATAACCCCTTCGTCAAAGGCTCGCCAGAAATAAGAGGAGAGGGTTTTGAAACCGAAAGTTGAGAGAGGGAAAAAATATGGGTGTACGGTTGTTCAAACAAAGAAAGTGAGAAATTTTGCCTTAGGGTTTTAAAATTGGAATAAAATACCCTTGTGAAAATGGGTAAATTGTAAGACAAGGACCCTCATTCATTCTGCATTACCGATTGGCCACAAAAATTCTAATTTTACACATTTTGGTCACTAATTCGAATTAAAATCAATTAATCCCCAAATTTAGTAAATAGGGTTTTAGGTTTTCAATTCTCAAAATCTAGGGTTTTGAATTGGGTATTTTCTTAATTTAGGGTCAGGGTTTTTAATTGAATTTTAAGGGTGTTACAACTCTCACCCTTAAAAGAAATTTTGTCCTCAAAATTTTACACTTAGCGATAAATTCCTAAAATTAACAGGTGTGCACACATATTTCTTCATTTTAAATTCTTCATTTATTAAGATTAAAATAACTGAAAATATCATAACGGTACATGCTATGTCCTCAAACTCATCATCATAATTACCACGAGCTCCAGTTGCATAAAGCAAACCTGGTCATCTAACCTCGGATTTAGCTGATCTATCACCCTAAGAGGGTATACCTTTACTAGCAGTACCAGAAACAGTTGGCCTACTCTGCTCTCTACCTCTAAAAGGTGCCCGAACTGATGCATGTGTCTGACTCTGCACGACTGAACCAGTACGTGATCGCGAACAATCACTAAGGAAATGATACAGAGAACCACATCTGAAACAAGCTCCATTCTTCTTTCTACACTCTCTACCATGCCATTTCTTGTAATAAGTACATTGAGGCACAAAATAAGGACATGTCGATCCACCCACACTACCTGTCAAAACTGCTAAAACGGCTGGTCCCACTCTCTGGCTACCCTGATGATCAGATTCCTCTCTAGCCCTCTTCCGGTATAGCTAGCTAAACCTTGCTGGATAATTAAAACTGGTTATTTCCTGTTGATCTTTTTCCTGAGTTACCTGATTTATTCAAGAGTGTTTCCATTCTTTTTATTGTCTTGGCTCGCTCAACCAAATCATTGAACAACTTGTCTTTAAATGGAGCCACTTTCTCACGAATTAATAAGCGCAGGCCTTTGAGAAACTCCCGACATCTATCCTTTTTTCGTGTCCACTAACCAGGTGCATACTGAGACCACTCTACAAATTGAATCTCATAAGAATATATCGGCATGCCCTCCTACTTAAGGTTTATGAATGCTTGACGATGATCAACCAAGTACTACTCACCTACATAACGGTTATGGAATGCCTGTCGAAAGTTCTCCCATGACATCTTATCAACGAACATCAATCTCTGTTCAGCCTTCCACCAATGTTGTACTTCATTATGCAGAGTGAAACAGCAGCTCTCAACTTCTTGCTAGCAGGATATTCCATCTCCTCAAAGAGCCTCTCAAGATCCTCCATCCATAACTCAGCATCAGATGGGTGTCCATCAGACATGTCCACAAATATCCTTATCCCAGCACTCAGAAATACTGTAGAGATAGGCCTCATCGAATTCTCTGACTGGTCACAAAAATACCGCAATAGATTCCGATTAACAGTAGCACTATCCAGCTCCATAGTCTCATTGTCATCTGAATCCAGCAAGTCATCACCATGTGATGCTGATCATGCGTATCACCATCACCAGACTGTTGACTCACAATATGTTGCCTCTCAGGTGGCTGGTTTCCTCTCGAATTCTGAATTTCCTCTTGATCAATCGTGTGGTCAACAACAAGTGGAGATTCACTAGCGGCGGCAGCTACACAACCTCGGCCATGACCTCAACCTTGACCTCTATATCTATCCAAAACAAGTCTAACACTCATACGAGGTGGCATAGTTACTATCTGCAAGCATAATAACCTAGAGATTATAATTTGTACTAAAGCCTCAAATTCAAAACCATTAAAATAATATTTAATAATAAGTCGTTATAAAACATCCCATGCACGCAAAATATTTAATGCATGAATAAAATTTTGAAAAATTCTGAAAAAAAAATTATTGTGAGCCTCACAGTCCGAAGGTTGAACTCAGCTCTGATACCACTAAATATCACCCCCTAAACCTGACCCAAAAGGAAAAGCCCAATTTAAGAAGTTATAATCGTAACTTTTCCCTCAAGAAACCCATCATTGTTTATAAATATAAAATTCTTCTAATAAAAGGTACTCCAAAAGTTTATTGAAATCCATCATAATGTTGTAAACCGATAATATAATAAATTATCCGAATTAAAAGTAAATGCATGTGTACTGAAAACATCTTCAAATCCCAAAACAGTCTAGTCATAATTACATCCAAACTCGATAAAAGAAAGAAAATAATAATAATAATAATTTGGAAAATAAACAAAGATGTACTGAAAAAACAATGAATCTGAAAATGCAAGAGGTCCTCCGAGTAATAAGTCGCCTAGAGCCAAGTATTTGAAAGACAAACTATAGGGGATTGAGCTATTAAACCCAATGTGTCTCTAAAGTGCAAGCAATCACAAACACAGTTTCACAAAACGCAACCAATTACAAACTCAGTTCCAAAATAATTTACTCAAGATATTTAATAAAAGCACGGTAAAACACAATGCATGTAATGATGACACAGACAAAACACATTTCCCAACTACATGCTCCAATCACAGTGGTGGCATATCCAACCGGTCACAGTGGAGGTAGTTCACCAGAACTCCTCACCCTTATTTCTCCAATCACAATATGGTCAAACTACTTTTTCCTCCGTACAAACCATCCCATGCATATAAAATATGGTAATGACTGTAAAACACATAATCACATCACAGTTTATCGTACTAAATACGAGGATCACAATTCAAAAATTCTAATAGATTTATTAAAACACGGTCTGACACAGTATGCATGATATCTCAAAACACATTATAATCACAGCACAAGAAAAATAATCATGCATGTTGTAAAACATATCACAGAACATATAGCACAGAAATAGAACACACATCTAGCGGTCAACCTCTAACGTCGATGATAATGCCTCTCACGGTCTGAACTGGCTTTAGGTCTAGCTGAGTTAGAACCTACAAAGTAAAGTTCTAATTAATTCACATTCTAATAAAAAATAACACTATGCCACCAAACTCAAATTCTATTCGGAAACAACTTGTGTGTAGCTCTCGCAGAAAATGCAGGAACAAGTTGAACAAGAGGTGAAAGAGGTAAAACGTCGTCCTCAAAATCGATGTCGTCTGAAACACATAATTAAACCACATCAAATCTCATACTCAAAATCTCAAAATTGATTAAGTACAAATTAAATTATAATTAGCAAAACTGGCATTTGGGGTTTGAATTAGATGAAACAGACTGCAAATTTGGACTTAGGACGTTGAAAAGTGTCAAGTCAAAGTTGACTGACAAGGTAACGTCATTGCTCTAGTCAACACTGACGCCACTACTCTGGTCAAAGCTGACATCATAACTGGTCAACGGGTCGGATCGATCAACGGGTTGGGTTGAAGGTCCAGTTCGGTTCTAATAATAGAGGTTCAGCTCACTGGTCCGGTTCACACTGGATTGGGTTACACAGGCTCTCACGAATCTAGGCTCTCCTTGTTGGGCTAAACCCAACAATCACACATCAGTCATCCCCCTCCTTCCCCTTACACAAATCTGGGGCTAGGGTTACCAAACCCTTGTTGGCGGCAGCAAACTACAAGGTGACGTCACACGCTCGCCGGCGGCCTTAACTTGAGACCAAGAAAAACACTCTGAACAACATACAACCCCTAACGAAACCGCTAACCACACCCCAAACACGAACGAAAAATGAGATCGACGGCGGAGCTTGCAGTGAGACCAAGAAAAACACTCTGAACAACATACAACCCCTAACGAAACCGCTAACCACACCCCAAACACGAACGAAAAATGAGATCGACGGCGGAGCTTGCAGTGAGACCAAGAAAAACACTCTGAACAACATACAACCCCTAACGAAACCGCTAACCACACCCCAAACACGAACGAAAAATGAGATCGACGGCGGAGCTTGCAGTGGCACAAGGGAAACCGAAGGGTTTTTGAGTGGTTTCGATGTGAACGATCAGTGAAAGGAAGATGAGTGGCCGGGGTTCGGTTCGCAACACAATGGGAAGCACAAAGATGGGTTCGGCGCAACACACGGACGGCGACAACCCCTTCGTCGGAGGCTCGCCGGAAACAAGAGGAGAGGGTTTTGAAAACGAAAGTTGAGAGAGGGAAAAAATATGGGTGTGCGGCTGTTCAAACAAAGAAAATGAGAGAAGTTTTGCCTTAGGGTTTTAAAATTGGGATAAAATACCCTTGTGAAAATGAGTAAATTGCAAGACAAGGACCCTCATTCATTCCACATTACCGATTGGCCCCAGAAATTCTGATTTTACACATTTTTGTCACTAATTCTAATTAAGATCAATTAATCCCCAAATTGAGTAATTAGGCTTTTAGGTTTGACTGTCATGAAAATCGAATAATTTTGAGAACAACCACATATATAAAGATACAGTAAATCTCAACAGGATGTAAAGCGTGATGTTATAAAATTTTAGCTTAAAAGCAACTAGAGTTCTAATTTTCCTTCCTTTTTTATTTAAATTAGAATCCATGAATATAAATAAATAGCCTCAAAAAGAAGGATCGAAATGTTTTATTTATGTACCCTAAATATATTGAAGATCGAAAATTGACAATATAACTAATTGTTTCTCAAACAAAAGAAGGGAAAAGAAACAACAATTCTATTGTATTATTAGTAATTTACAATAAAAATGCTTTTATCTAATTATTATTAATGGCTGATTTTTCTTTTAATAACGTCTAAATTTCATTAAACATGAAACTCATCATAAAATTTTGTTACCTTTTCTACTCATGATCGAAATAGGCAAAAAAAAAAAAAAAAAATAGCTTGGTCCTAAACTACACGCAAATTCTAGGAGAAAAACACATCATGTACTCTTTAAATTTAATCTAAAAGTTTAATAGTAGACGTAATCCTTTGGTTCTTAACTTGTTCGGGGTACTCCTGCCCACAAATGAGGTGCCACTTTCGCGGCTTTTCCTGCCCACAAATGAGCATATGTTCTACTATTCGTTTTCAAACAATGTTACCAAAGTGTCATAGCTGTCCCACTCTCATAGGTTGAATGGGGTGAGTTTTGAAATTCTTTTTACCTTGGATGTGGAGTTTTTATGATGTGCATACTTTTCGTCTAGTGGGAGCTAAAAAATTTAGTTTGGATGTCAATTTTAAATTTTATAGAAAAAAAAATCTCTAAAATTTTTGCTTAAAGGTGGTTCTGCCCATGCTTTTCGCTCAAATTTTTCGAATCTTAACATTGTATTAATCCTTTCATTCATAGGATTCTTTATTTTTTGGGCAAAATACACAAATAGTCACTAAACTATCTTAAAAAATATAAAATGATCATTAAACTTTCAAAAGTTACATAATGAGTATTAAACTTTAGTTTTTGTTATAAAATGGTCACTGCATCGTTAACTGTTGTTAACTGGGTGACATGGCAGTTACTAAAATTTGTATAACAATATATTTAATCCTTAATATTTAACATTCAATCAATTTAGACATCAATAATGAGGATTAAATTAGGACTAAGTTGATTGAATAGGTAAATATTAATTCATTCTTTTAGTTAATATAGATGACCTCTTTTATAAATAGGATTATGAGGAGAAGAAAAATTATTATCTCATAATTTTCATTCTTCTCTTCTTTATCGATTTTCCCTCTTCATGAGCAACTAAACTATTTCTTTTTAATTAAGGTTTGATTCACGGTTATTACTACAAGTTCTTAGTGAGGTTTTCTTGTTCTTATCTTCATCTATTTCAAGTATATTTATATCTTTCGCACTTACTCAACACGTATATATCGATTTATAAGCTTTGCAAGCTTCTCCTCAGTTTATTCATCTTTATATGCAACAACCAATCAAGACATTTTTAGTAAATGGTATTGAATAGGTAAATGTGTTATTATTCAAATTTTTGTAACTGTCACGTCATTCATTTAACAACAGTTAACAGCTCAGTGACCATTTTGTAACAAAAACTAAAGTTTAATGCCCATTATATAACTTTTGAAAGTTTGGTGATCATTTTGTATTTTTAGAATAGTTTAGTGACCATTCATGTACTTTACCCTTATTTTTTTCAATAAGTATTCAAATTCGATGCATACTCATCAAACGCATGGAAGGAATTTATAAAATTTAGATATATTCGTATCAAATACATTCTGGTTCGTCAGATTTTCTGATTTCTTATCATCCCCGACTCTTCACCAATAAAAATTTGACTGGGCACTAGTTTTGTTAGCTGAATTCGTTGACAAATATTCAACCTTCTTTAATGCATTTTTAACGGTAAGCAAAGTGTTGGCATTTGGGATCTCAGCTTTTTTGGTCACTCTTCCATTTCCAGGACCAGGAATTCCAATGCTTTTACTTTATTCTCTCTTTTTCTCATGGTTTGAAAAAAAATGAATTGTTACAGCGCATGGATATCTCCCGTTAGACACAGATGTATGATTTTATGTTAGAGGAAACCTATAAAAAATTATGGGGCGAAAATAGATTTTTAATAAAAAATATATTAAAAAATTAATTTTTTTAAAATAATATATGAATTTTTAATTTTTAGGCACGTTGAAACTTTGAGGGTCAAATACGATGTACCAAATTACATATTGTTCCAAGGTAAAACGTCATTGCATATGATTAAAGAGATTTCTTCATAGAACCTGATTATGTTAGCTGATAAAAATTACAGAGGTTCAACTATATATGCAATAAATCTGTCAAACACCTACCACATCTATACACATTCAATGTCAGAAAGAGCGAAATTATGAGTCCTGTGGACTACAAAACTGAGTTAGCGGATCTTCCATTATTATCCAATACGATTTCGAATAAATCAGCCTCGGACTCCTCATCGAATTCCATTGTTGAACAATTAATCCCATTGTTGTGGCTGCCTTTAGAAGTGCATCTGTTGAACCACTGGGAATCAATTCTTCCCATTGAGAATAGCTCTTTGCTGTCTTCGTAGCCGAGAGCAGCAGGGGAATTTACAAGGGGGCCAATAAAACACGGGTTCGGTGTTCGCTGCCCATTTGCTGGACCATATGCAAACGCACTTTGTCCGAAATTTACTAGAACCGAAACGTCATCCTTTGCTGCAATAGTTGGATACAGAGGAGTCCCGAATTCCTCAGACTTGCAGTTTATCACATGTACCAGCTCCGAGTCTAATGTGAAAAACACTTTCTTTTGCCTGGGGTCGAACCCGCAACCTATCACCTTCTCTGCTTTTCCCCAGTCTTCTTTTTCTGATCCAAACACAAGCTTAATTCCTGGAATACAGTGAAGTGCGGCATCATTTAACTGGTCCTAACTCTTAACCTAAATAATAATTCATACTTCTGTATACATAATTCATGATCATGTGGCAGTGGACCCTTCTTTAGAGACCTTTTAGTTTAAGAGATTTATTCAATGGCGGGTTGATACTATTTTAATCGATTAACACAGTTCTAACTTCTAAACTACTATTTCATCTGCATTTACATTTTTTTGTAAAAAAAATGAGGCTTTCACCTTCTAATAAATGTTGGTCACTAAGCAGTAAAGATTTGACAAAAAAAAGTGATGAAAAATAGTTACCATCTAGATAGACAGAACCGTCGGAATTGAAGCCGATGGATCCGGGATAGGTTCCAGGAAACTTCAATGGAAAATAGCCACCGGTAGTTAGTCCCACTGATAACATTACTGCTTCACTTTTTCCATCATCTTTACTTGCAGACTTCAATTCGTTAATATCATGACTGTTGATCATAACATGGACTAAAGATTCTGAATTTGCTGTGGGATTGGGATTCTCATGGATCAGTTTTGTCTTCTCACCTTCCTTCAGCTTTCGACTTGAGTCGTACTCGTAATCATGTCCGTGGCAATACGAAATGTTGATCTCGAAATAGGCCTCTTGAGGGAAAGCAGAGTTCCCCAAGGGAGGGCCTGGCAAAGGCAAAGCTGTTGTAATAACAGATGAAGCAGCAATGGAATGATGCCTAGTTCCCTTGTTTGACCCAGATTTTAGCCTAATCTTTTGCAGGAAATCTGCTGACCCCTGGGAGACTTCCCAGTTTACCTGGATATCATTTCCTCTTCCAAAATCACCAGGTGCACGTAAACCCAATAGGCTTGATGGAGATGACATGGAGGGTGTGAAGCCAAATCTGGACCATCCATTTTCAACCGCGTCAGTGATGAGAGATGGATGATCAGCCCAACTGAACAAAGGCTTTGCCGAACCCCCATGTCGAAAAACATAGTAATTTCCCTTCCTCTTGTTATGTAAATCCAACTGGTGAAAATTTTCTGTCCTAGCAGGAGCAGGAGCAGCTCTGTTTTGGCCAGGAACGATGTCTTTGTGCTCTTTACGGAAACACCGCATACGTATAAACACAGTGAAAAGGATGAAAAGAATTCCGAGGGTCAGCACTGCCACCGTTACATGTATCCATTGAAGCATCTCTCCCACAGGACTTGTGGATTTTTGTGTTTTGGGAAAATGTATTCCGTGAAGAAAGAGGAAGTAGACCAGAAGAAGAAAGAGACGGCAAAGCAAACGTGAAGTAAAGAGAGAGACTGGTTCAAGAAAGGCAGGAGCTATGGTGTAATGTAAGCAAAACAATAAAATGGTAACGGAGTAAAAGGATGTGGGAATTTACGTTTTGCCTTTTGTTATGGTCCATTCTTTACCAAAATACTCGCTTACTTATTCTTTTTTTATACTTTATGTTTTCAAAGGAGAGAGAGAATTTTTATTTTATTTTTGTATGCTGTGTTCTGTGATATATGGATATAGGAGACGATTAAGGATCTGGAGCTTGAGAGTTGAAGAAAAGGTTGAGAAAAATGTCAAGAAAGTAAGTGAACATGATATTTTATTGTTGTATGTGCTGGTTTGGGACCTGGAATTCCAAGCAAAAGCAATGATTTCATGTTTGCAAACAACCCTTGAGAACTTGGTAAGAGTATAATACTATACACCATTTATTAAAAACTGTTTAAAATATTTATATTTATTTGACTTTCTTGGTTGAAAAATTGTCTTATTTAGACAATACCCCTCTCTGGACCCGGATAAAAACCCTCTGTTTTTTTTCGATGTCTCTTTTTATGCCAGAACACTAAAAAATTAAATTTTAAACTCTAAATTTTAAATTTTAAACCCTTAAAAATACAACCTGACCTTAATTTCCTAATTACCTAAACTTAAATCTTAATCATTAATTTTAAACATAAAATTTTAGTGTGTAACATAAAAATAATACCGAAAATAGTTGAGGGTTTCTATTCTCTAGACCCTAGCCTGAGAAGAAAACTATTGTGGTAGCCAAGCCTAATTCATGGGGTGGGGACTTCTGATATAGAGATTGTGACTTTATGTTATATTTTGCCAGCCAAATTGTGTTTCGTATGGTAAGTAGTGGGAGGCCACTAGGACGATTTTGTATTTCTCATTTCATTCATAACACTTGCGGGTACGGTTTTGATAAATTCTCATTAAATATTTTGAGAATTTTTTTTGTCCTCATATTCATCTTTACGAATTCTCGCGATTTTCGGTTAATTCATGTATCCAACAAAAAATAAATAAAAAAATTAATACGTTAAAATAAATTCTCAACATTAAATCTCCAAAACTAAAAACATAAATGATAAGTTTAATTATACAAACAACAAACAAACCATTTCAAAACTATAAAACATGGCAGTTGCACTACCTTTAAAAGAAAATATGTTACGAATAATCTACTGTTCCAAATTATGATCAGTTTGTTCTAAAAGGAACTAAATTCAATAATCTTTTTAACCAGATAAATTACCTCTTCTAATTTTACTCGTACAATTTATGACAAATTTTGAAGTCACTATCATTGTTGCTTTTGGAAACAGTCTACAATCTTTTCTTCTAACCTTTTCTCACTCAAAAATTAATAACTCCTAATACATAAATCAAAATCAAGATCCGTTTGTTTTAGATGAATCTAGACTTCTGTATGGTTAGAGAAATATAAGGCTCACTTCCTGATTTATCATGTAGAATTTTTGGTGTTTTTTCAAAGCCAATGCTAAAACTGTTTTCTAAGAAATCTGCTGTCAAATTTGTATGACCTTTCAACTTTCAAATATTCGTATTTTTCAAAATACATATCAAAATCGGTCACCGTGTAATTTAAACAAAACTAGACTGAATCACGTTTACAACGATGTATAGTCCACTTTCTAATTACTTTTATGAAATTTACGGAGAATTTCCAAACTTACTCCAGCAGGCCATACTCAAGTTATGGAAGATAAGATTTTTGTTGAAAATGGGTAAATCACCCTTATGACCATCCAACTTTGTAAAATAGTGTGATCTCTGCGGATATTTTCCGGGTATCCCTACGGTGATTTATAAGGGTACGGTTCGGTTATCCCTACGGTTCGAATATAAAAATCTTCGTCTCCATCCCCATTTGATCTTCAGTGATAAAATTTCATCCGTCCTCGTGGGTAAAGATTTTGGTTATTCCCCACCCATTACCACCCTAGAGGCCACCACATTCATGGAAAACCATTAAACACCCATTTTCCCCTTTTAAAAAGTAGAACAAAAAGTATTTACTAGTCAACCTATTTTAATATAAGAAAACAAACATACAATTTCATTTGATGTTATTAGTTTTGGGGATAGCACTAGAAAAGCACTGAGGGAATTAGAGTGGAGGACAATATTAAAACCAATAACTCAACTACAGAAGTCCCAATGAAGTTTTTGGTTACTTATTCTTCATCATTCAGCTTTTGTGCCATGATAAAACATAAAAGCAATAATCTATTAAACAAATGGTCATGTTTGGTAATAGTCGGCAAAAAGTCTAGGTCATAATTCTAGTGATAATTGTCATACTTGAAGGGGATAAATCATTAAAGAGAAACCATAAAGATGTTTTTCAAAAATGCATGAACAATAGTAGCTTTTTTCGTGTTATTATTTAGGATTTTGTTACATGCAGCCCTTAATAAAAACTAGCATTGTTAATGTTTATTTTAGTTTCTAATAAAATATAATTAATTACATTCCCAAAAATTATATTCTATTAATTTATGATGCTTAATGTCAGTGGATCCAAAAAGAATTTATGGCGAGCACAAGTCAAAATATTTATGAGGGTGGACACAAGTAATAAAAAATTTAAAATTTCAGGGTGGGCACAAGTCATAAAAAAACAAATTAAGGATCAATTCATAAAAATTAAAAAAAATGAAGCCAAATGTGCGAATTTTGAAAAGTTTAGGGTGGGCACGGACCCACCCAACACTTAACGTGGATTCGCCACTGCTTACTGTAATTAAACTCTAAACCCTAAAAGTCCTAACCCTAAACAATAAAGCATAAAACCATAAAATCCTAAAACCTAAATCCTAAAAAACTAAACTCTAAAGCATAAACCCTAAAATCTTAAAACCATAAATCTTAAACCCTTTTAGGTGAGTATTAATTATATTAAACACCCTAAATTAACTTAATACAATTTTTTTAGAAACGTAAGTAATTACATTCTAGTATATTTTATTGAAAAGCAAAATAAGCATTAAAGATGTTAGTTCTTATTGACAGGCTTTAGGCTGCATATAGCAAAAACCTTTTTAAGATAATGGTGTGATTATATGATAATATTTGTTGATACTTTTTTTAGCCTACGCTCACACACCTTGCACATACAAGTGCTCAAACCCGAGACTCCTATGATGAACATCATCATCTTTTCTATTAGAACCACTCGCTGGGTTTCTGTTATTTTATTTTGAGTTATGATATTTTGGTTTTTTTAACCAGTCTTTCCCCTTTTTTGTTCTGAAAAATGATGAATGTTTTTTTTTTGCTCTAATGACACATTATTTTGTATGATCTTGTGACACATTCTTTTTGTTTTTGTTTTTTTTTACGGTTGAACTTGACGTCACTTCTCTGAATCGCATTCATTTATCTTGTTTATTTGTCCTTGCTTTAGACACCCGAACTGAATATTGGTAGAGGCTTGCAATCACTTAAGATAGGTCACGATTGAATTGTGGTAATGCTAGTTTGTCAACGAGCCATCATTGTTATATGCATTTTTATGTTCGTGTTGATGGTGTCTATCCTTCATCATCAATAATAGTATTTGTTTGTATTTAACATTTGTCCGAATTATTTGGTTGAGTTTTTAACTATTTTTGTGTTTAATCCTATTTTATTTTGAAGTGGCTAGTGTGTGCACCGAAATAATTGCAGGGTGAAAGTCTTAATTAGTCTATTGTTATATTGTAGTCTCTTCTTGTAATTTTAGAATTTTTTTATATTTAATAAAACTACTCACTATTATTTGTGAAGTAAATGTAAGAACAATATATATATATATATAAATATATCATTAAGTTAAAAAACTCACTTCTCGTGTGTTTCAGCCGAGAATTTTAAATTTTGAAAATTTCGACATTAACTATCTTAAATTTCATAATTTCGTTAGTATTTGTAGATGTGGCAACGGGATGGAGCGGGGACGGTTTTAGATTTCTCACTCTATCTTTAATATTTGCGGGTACGGTTTTAAGAAATCTCCATTATATATTTTAGGATTATTTTGTTCCAATACTCATCCTTACGGATCCCCGCAAGTTTCAGTTAATCTCCGTCCCTAAAAAAATTTTAATACGTTAAAACAAACACTCAACAATAAATCTTCAAAATTACAATTACAAACATAAATAATAATTTAATTTTGCCACCAATAAAAAAATTATTTCAAGACTATAAAGCATGACTAAAATATCTCTCAATCGCCTTTAAAATAAAATATGCAACTAATAATCTACATATTTATACCATTATCCGTATGTTTTAAAAGGAAATAGATTCGATAATCTTTTGACCATATAAATTACATCTTCTAATTTTACTCATACGATTTGCGGAAAATTTCTAAAGTCACTGTCATTGTTGTTTTTGGAAACAGTCTATTACCTTTTCTTCTAACATTTGCTCACCCAAAAATTAAATAACTCATAATATATAACTCGAAAGTGAGTATTGTTTGTTTTAAAAGATCTATACTTCTGTATAGTTTTAGAAATATAAAATTCATTTCTTGATTTATCTTGTAGAATTTTTTGTATTTTCAAAGTCACTGCTAAAACTGTTTCTTAATGCCATATTTTGTGACCTTCCAACGCTACAAAATTTATATATTTTAAAATACACATCAAAATCAATCATCGTTTGTTCTAAATAAAACTAGACTGAATCACAGATGTAAAATTATTTTTATTCAAATTAAATAAAATAATTTTTTGAGTTTAAAGTTATTTTTATCGGTAGTGCGATATATGGTGAAATGAAGAAAACCTTGAAATCTTTTGAAAATCAAAGCTCTTTGCATAAATAATTTGAGTTTCTCAAAATAGCTTTTTGAAATTATTCATAAACCTTAAAATTCTCTGTAAATAAATTTTGTTTACAATGTAGATGTCATTTTCTTAATTCATTTGTATGTAAGTATTCATAGAATATTACATTCAACAAATTTAAAACTAGGGTAAACTACACCAATAGTCACCCAAATATTGTTGTTTTCCTATTTTAGTCATCAAACTATTTTTTGGCAAAACCACCACTAGCGTTATATATATTTTCTGTTTTGGTCGCTGACCATTAAAATTCCGTTAAATTTTAACATGAATTGGTATTGTAATAATTTTAGTCCCTAAGACTTTAATATTCTATTAATTAAATTTTAATTCTAAATAACTCAACAAAATTTTGAATTAAACCTCAAATTTCCAATCCTCTTTCTTCTTCCTCTGCAACCATAATAGATTTTAACTTCCTTTTTTCTCCTTTTTATTCCTTTAATGTTTTAACAGTAGATTTCAAAATCAAAGTTTTCACATGACTAATTAATTACTGAAATATTAAGCTTTCCTTTACTTCCCCTTCATTTTCTCTTCAGAACCACTCTTTTATTGGAATTAATTACTGAAATATGTATCTATTGTGCTAAGAATAGATGATAATGGTGAAGGTGGAAATTTTGTTTTATATTCATTGTTCTGCAGATAAATTAGGTTATATTCTTTGCTCAGTTGTCTGCTTGTAGATGAGAATAAGAGGGAGAGAGAGAGTAGCAGCGTAATCATACTTGGGGGAGAAAAATGGACAAGAAAAATCAAAGAAATGTGGAACCTAAGAATTAAAGGAGATTGAGGAACAAGTAAAATACGAAATGGAAGCATTACAAGTAGGATTTTTGAATTTTGTTTTATCAATAAGGAGTTTTGATTTTTAGTAAGGAAAGATTTGGGTAATATTGAAAAATCCATGATTTTGTATCAATTTCCTGTATACCTTGCAATGAAATCAAGAACGGTGGAAATGAGACGAAGAAAGGGGAATTGGGATCTTGGTGGAGCACCATGGAGGCGACGTTCATGGTGGGTCTCTTGGCTCCTAACCCGACACATTAAACACCCACCTTAGGCACCTTAAAAAGGCATAAAGTCAAAAATAGCCCTTTAACGTTTGATTTTTTAATCATTTTAGCTTAGATTCTTTTTTTTTATAAGCAACCGCCTAACGTTTTATTTTCGTTCAAAATTTCTCCTTGATGGATGGAAACCGTTAGACAACTAACGGTCAACCCCTTTGATGACGTGACAATGCCACATGACACTTTACTGATGTGACATCCTAGTTTTTTTTTAAAAAAAATATTATTTATATATATATTTTTGAAAAATTAATTATTTTTTATATTTTTTAACCAATCAGATGATGCCACATGACATTATATAAAAAAAATAAAAATATAAAAAATATAACAATATTTCTTTAACCAATCAAGTGCCATGTGGCATCATCTTATTGCTTAAAAAATATAAAAAAATATTATTATTTTTTCAAAAAAAATATTTTTTTAGTTTTGAATATTTTTTAAAAATATTAAATAATAAATATTTTTTTAAAAATTATTTATTTTTAAATATTTTTAACCAATTAGATAATTCCACATGACATCATATAATTGGTTAAAATATAAAAATAATTGATTTTTTTAAAAAATATTTTTTAAAAAAATAAAAAATATATGCCACGTCAGCAAAGTGCCATGTGGCATCACCACAGACATGCCACGTCATCAAAGGGGTTGACCGTTAGTTGACTGATGGTTTTCATCTGTCAATGTGAATTTTGAACGAGAATGAAATGTAGGCGGTTGTTTATACAAGAATAAGAGTTAAAGTGACCAAAAGGTCAAATATTGAGGGCCATTTTTTTCCTTTATGCCCCTTAAAAAACCCATTGGTTCTTTTTCTTCATTTTCAATCTGATCCAAATTTGTTAAGTGCATTTTGATGTTAAAATATGTTGTTGCATAGGAAGAAGAAAAGGATGGAAAATTTTGAGGTTTGGCCCGAAAAGGTGATGAGTTTTTTTTAGAATTAAAACTTAATAAATAGAATACATAAATTTTAGGGACTAAAATTGATATTATATTTGGCTGTGTCACCATCTCCGTTAAATTTTAACGGAATCTTGATGGCTAGTGACCAAAATAGAAAATATATGTAACCATAGTGATGGCTTTGTCAAAAAATATAGTTTGGTGACCAAAATAGAAAAACAACAATAGTTGAGTGACTACTGGAGTAGTTTGCCCTTAAAACTAATTTAAACATTTACCATTGGAAATTATTCGAATTGCAAAAGAAGTTTGGGAGAAAACCAAGCTGTGTTTCTTTTAGGCTTAACCGTAAAATAAGTGTCCAAAGTATATATTTTTTTAGTTAGGCGCCTGAACTATTTTTCGGGCTAAGTATGTGTCTAAAGTTTCATTCCGTTACTTAAATAAAGTTTTTTCATCGATGGACGTTAAAAAGATCCTGTCAACCAATCAGAACATGACACATGGCCTTTTATTTTTAAATTTCTGAATTTCATTTAAAATTTGATTTTTTAAAATTCCCAAAGTTTTAATTTCTTTCGATCAAACCCTCACATCACATCTCCCTCACCATCCAACATCCGCACACGTCAGCGGTTCACCATCCAAGTGTCGCGTTCCTCACCGTTCGACATCCCTCATCCTCTAGCGGTCGGTCAAAACCAAATAGACCATTTGTTTCTTTATTGTTGGATGTTCATTCGTCGGTTTTTGACGACTAGATAATGGGATTTTCAGTCGTGGTAGTCTGACGAAGGCAAGGGTGGTTGAATCGGTGGTGGGAGGGGAGGAATTTAAGGATGTTAGGGTTTGGGGTTTTATAGAAAAATTAAAGATTTTTTATTTTTTATAAAAATAAAGATTTTTTTTATTTTTTTAAAAATAAAAATTAAAGAAAATAATAGAAATATGTCGCATGTCATGTTTAATTGGATAAACAACAAATTTTAACGGTTATGACGAAAAAACCTTATTTGTGTAACGAAATGAAACGTTAGCCACCCTTTTAACCTGTAAATAATTTAGGCACATAACTAAAAAAATGTATAGTTTGTGCACTTTCCGATAGTTAAGTCTTTCTTTTATTTAAGTTCCCATATTTGAATTATACAATAATAATTCTATTTTCAAAATTACGAGTTATAGTAGATACACGAGAACTAAGCCAAAAATGAGAATGTTGGGTGAGCTCATGTTTACTGAGGAGAAACTACTAAGGGCTTGGTAACCCTTTAAAGGACCCTATGTGGTGTTTTGTGAGACGTGTCGATAACATAGTTTATGTGGTGTTTTGTGAGACGTGTCGATAACATAGTTTATGTGGTGTTTTGTGAAATTCAACTTCTCTCTTTAGTTTGAACGTTTTGTTTTCTCTCTAGAGAAAATATTTTTCCTTTACCCTAAGGATCAGTTGTCCCTCCATTTCAACAGCAGCTGACTTTTATATATATTTTATTTTTTGCTTTCGCTCCGATGAGTCCCTCTGATTGACTCGTTGATGCCTTTTGTCCCCGATGAATATGGTCCAGGTCAGGGCTTGCTTTTGCGAGGAGGAAGATAAATCCTCTTCAATGGTTGGGGTTGCGATGGCTAAGGTGGTGGACATTTTCCTCTCCCCCATTTTCTTTTGTTTTGGTTTTCCTTTTTCGCATTATTTTTTTATGCAGATATTTTGGCCCTCCTTATTCGTAGACTCGAGTTGCTCTTTACCCTTAAGCTTACAGGTCGATGGCAGGGGTCTCCAGTTCACTCCTCGTTGTAGCTTTCTTCTCGGTGATTGTTGCCATCACCATCCTCATCTCCATCGTGAAGGGAGTGTGTTGGTCTAATGGCCCGTGTGACCTCTCCTTTTTTATTCTCGTCATCCCGAACCCTTGAATCACTCGTTAAAATTTTTGACATTTAAGGCCTTTTCGTTTGGCAGACCCTCTGTTGGTTCAGAAGATCGACATCAGTTATTCGCCTGTGAGCTTCTCCGCCTCTAGCAACATCTCTTTGTCTTCTAGGGGTTATGTCTGTTTGGATTATTTCTTGGGCCTCGATGTTTGTTTGTTGGACCTTTCTGGCCTTCTTTGTTCAGAGTATTGTGTAACCTGTTTTCTTTGGGCCTCATGTTTGTCTATTATTTGTAATTTTTTAGGGATATTTGGTTCGCAGAAGCGATAATTGTCAGAGGAAATAATCTTTTTTAGAATTATATACCTAACCTAACATTTGATTCGAGAAAATTCCCATTACGGATAATATAAAATTTCAAATAATAATATTTTTTAAAATGTGGGAATGTGATTCTCTTCAAATTTTTAGATATTTAACAATTCTGACCACTCTAGACAAATATACCTTGATACAATTTAACAATTCCAAAACCCTTTGTTTTATTTCTTCTTTCATGTAACTCGAAGAGCCAAAAAATCACGTCTTATCTTTGTTTTCCTCTTCTCCAGGTAAGTGTCCTCTTCAACTTTTCAATTTCGTCGATTCTTTTTTGTTATTTCATTTAATATCATTATTTTGTATATATATTTTTTCTTTTCTTCTTGCTTGTTAATTTTGAACTATAATCATCTTTTCTTTTTTCTATTCTAATAATCTGTTGCAAATATTTTATTATCAAAATCTGTAAAAGAAATCTTTTTTCTTCTTCAAAGATATTCAATCAATTGGAACTCACTTGCTCTCATTTGAATAGAAAAAAACAAAATACCTGCTACAAATTTGGAATTATTTTGTTTTAAACCTATAAAAATTGATTTTTAAGAGAAAATACCCCATGCACCGGCAATGGAAACGAAAAGTTTTTACAAGCACCTTTAGTTTTAAGATTTAGGGACCTAGTTGAGGGTTTATAAGTTTAAGTGCATGTGTTTAGAATTTAGGATTTATGGTTAGAATTTATGGTTTAGAGGGTAGAGTTTAGGTTGTAGGGTAATATGGTTATGAATTTAGGTATTAACCCATAAACCCTAAATTCTAAGCGCATCCCCTAAATTTAAAACTCCTACACTTAAACCCCTAAACATAAAAGTCTAAATGGAGTCCATAAATCCTAAAACTGGTGTGCTTGTAAAAACTTTTTGTTCCCACCGCCTATGCATCGAATAGTTACCTATTTTTTAATTAAGAACCTTTGTTTGTGAGTGATTCAATGTAGTTTTCTTGTCCAATTTATTTTTTTGCATCATTGATATGTAATATTTAATAGGCTCTTATCTCGTCTTAATCTATTGATATGAATGTTGTTTACTATGCTCTTAGTTTGCTCTGTAATTGAAACTTGAATTAGTTCATTTTCAAAGTGTGTATGGCAGCAATTTTTAGTCCTAAAAAATTAAGAACTAATTTAAGTCTTTTTAGTATACAATTTTCGAGGTTAACCTTTAGTAATTTAAAATTTCATTTCGATCTTTAATACAAAATTTAGGATTTTAATCTTATACTTATATTTTGACCCATACAACTAATGTCAGAATACTTATACATACATAGACATGAAGGTAAAAATCATCGTAGTCAAGATTTTAGCAAAATCCCATCAAATCAATATATATCTTTTTACTCTTGAAGATGGTTAGAGAACATATCCAAGCAAAATGATCAAGAAAATTTGAGTCTAAATCTTATTTCTTCATTTCTTTTGTACATAGTTTAGAGAGTGCTTCAATTGTATATCTTTTTACTCTTTCTTGTGAGCTTTAATCTCTGTAAACACCCACCTAGTGAGGTTTATTTTGTTTACACAACTACCTTGTAAAAGGAAAGGTTCTAGTTTAGCCTTAGTAAAAACTAGAGTGGTTATATCTTAGCCAGTAAAAGATAGGGCTGTAAAGGTTTCCTCTTGAGCCTGTAAAAAGGGAAGAATTTATTAGTGAATTGGAAAATATTTAGTGGTGTGCTAAGGTAGTGGATGTAGACTCGGTTGGGTAGTCGAACCACTCTAAATCCTTGTGCAAATTGCCTACTATTTTTATCGGTTTTAGCCAATTCATCAAAGATCAAAAATCAACCCTCTTGACGGTTTCAGAAATTTGATTCGAGCTTTTTACAAGCTTTTCAATTGGTATTAGAGCATCGTCTCCTTTGATGGACTAACTTCCGGGAATAAAGATCATTTGCTCAAAGTCCACCAATCAAGAAAAATGGCAAGATTTGAAGAAGGCCGCTCTATCTCGTGTTCTCCGCTCTTTGAAGGATAAGCATACTTCCAATGGAGCAACATAATGGAGTATTTCGTCAAATCTCTCGATTTTAAGGATTGAGATACTATTGAAGATGGATACTTGGAAGCTCCTAAGAAGAAGAAGCAAAGGAGTGCAAATGACACAAAGGCAAAGCTAAACGCCAAGGCCATGCACACTCTTCTTTGTGGCCTTAATGAAGATGTTTCCAGAAAGGTCTCCACATGCAAAAGTATCAAAGAAATATGGGAGAAGCTTGAGAAACTCTACGACAACAAGAAGGGAGAAAAGAAAGATGATGCTTCATCATGTGCAAACCTCCTCTCAACACCTAAGGTGGATGGTGTTATGGCTCTCAATGAGCCCGAAGTATCTTCTAACTCAAGTGGGCTTAATTCTTATTCTTTTGATGAGTTGCAAGATGCTTTTGATGAATTATTTTTGGAATTTGAGACCATGAATTCCAAATTCAAGAAAATAATTTCAAAACTTGAGATTAAAAATTATTTTCTTTTGAAATCAAAAATCGATTTTGAAACCCAAAATGAAATTTTGAAAAATGATTTAGAGCTTTCAAAAATTAAGAGTGGAGATTTTCAAAAAGAAAATTTTGATTTGAAGGTTAAGCTTAAAAGCTTAACAAAAATAAAAAGAAATTATTTTTAATAATTCATCTAATCTCATAATGACAAATTGCTTACATTATCATTATCATGGTCATTCCATAAATACTTGTCCTATAAAAAATAGAAAGTCTTATAAAATTAGGCAAGTATGAGTTTCTAAGGGAACTAGAGATATTGTGACTAATGTAAATGGATCCAAAGCAATTTGGATACCAAAAATCAAGTAAATATCTTTTGTAGGTGTGTTGGAGCAATGATGATGAAAGTAAAGATTTTGGAACGCTCTAGTCACACAAATGAAGAAGATAGGTAACCTCTATGTTAATTCTTTATTTATTTGGTTATCTATTCTTTTGTTTTGAGGACTTGTATAATTGAGTTTTATTAGCTTTTAAATTGATTTGATCTAATGATGAAATTTAATATCTTTTAAGGGTAAAGCTTTTGAGCCAATTTTTTGGAATGCTTTGAGAAAGAGGGAGTCAATTTTAAAACAGAATTCTTATTTTGTCAAATTTTTAACTCTCCACTATTATGGTACTTTAAAAGTTTTCAAACTTATTTTGAATTATTTTTGATATAACAAAAAGGGATAAAGGTTTTCAAAAATTATTTTTCTATGGGAGAGTTTTCACAAAAATAAATTTTCAAGTGGTTTCGTTATATCAAAAAGGGGAGATTGTTGAGATATTGATTTTGATATAACAATTGTGAAAAAAAGTTTTTGGACTTGTTTGTAATTTTACAAAAATTATTCAAAAGTCCATAAAAATGTTTTCAAATGGTTTTCAATTTGTTTAAAATGTTTTGACTAAAACCATATATTGAATATATCTTCAAAAGTCAAAATCTAACCAATTTTTTTAGTGTTTTAATGAAGGTTTCGAAACCCCCTAGGAGGTTTCAAAACCCTTTTGGCAGTAAGGCCTAGACCCAAAACTAGGCAAACAGTTTTGAAACCTCTAAGATGGTTATGGTTTCGAAACCCCTTGACTGGGCCCTGAAATGGCCTGTGACTGCTAGTTTTATTTGAAAATCGCAAAAGGTTTTGAAACCCCTTTAATGGTTTTGAAACCTCTATGCAAGTAAGCATTTAATGCTCGATTTTAATGGCTTCCAACGGCTCTAAAACATCCTCAACGTCCATAAATGGCTAGAATGTCATTCCACACTATAAAAGCAAGCTTGAGACACTTGAAGATGGTTAGAGAACATATCCAAGCAAGATGATCAAGAGAATTTAAGTCTAAATCTTATTTCTTCATTTCTCTTGTACATAGTTTAGAGAGTGCTTCAATTGTATATCTTTTTACTCTTTCTTGTGAGCTTTAATCTCTATAAACACCCACCTAGTGAGGTTTATCTTGTTTACACAATTACCTTGTAAAAGGAGAGGTTCTAGTTTAGCCTTAGTAAAAACTAGAGTGGTTCTATCTTAGCTATCAAAAGATAGGGTTGTAAAGGTTTCCTCTTGAGCCTGCAAAAAAGGAAGAATTCATTAGTGAATTGGAAAATCTTTAGTGGTGTGCTAAGGTAGTGGATGTAGACTCGGTTGGGTAGTCAAACCACTCTAAATTCTTGTACAAATTGTCTACTATTTTTATCGGTTTTAGCCAATTCATCAAAGAGTGAAAATCAACCCTCTTGACGGCTTCGGGAGATCGGTTCAAGCATGCTACAAGCTTTTCAGATTGGTCGGATCTAACATTTATCGTCGATGAAGATTAATATTTTTTAAAATTTTTAGGTCGGGTCGGGTTTATGAGGTGATGTATCAGGGCGGGTGGGGCGGATAAATTAATATTTATATTTGAGGCAGAGGCGGGTTTAGAGGTTTATAAATCGGCACGGGTTCAAGGAGACCAAAAACTTGCCCCGCCCTGTCCCGTTTCCATCCTTACTTTGATGACTTAGTTCAAATATTTGGTAAAAAAAGAGCAACAAGAGCTGAAACTAAGACTACAATTGATGTAGCGGAAGATCTTGATGTAGAAGATGTAATCACTCATTTTTACTAGTAAATATATTAATATTGCATGTATATTTATTATATGAATGTTACTAATATAAGGTGATGTGTGCATATATAAGCTATGTATACGTATTAGGGGTGCATGTATGTCGCGTATGTATCTAGGGTATAAGCGTATATAGATGTTATGTTAATTATATGTATGATTATACGTACGTATACTAGAATATTATATTAATTAATGATCGTATAATATAAGTATATATTTTCGTATGTATATGTATTGCTGTTATAATTATACTATTATTATTATTGGGCTGACAAAATGAAAAAATTAAATATATATTAAACCCAAATAAAAAATTACAGTCCAATTACAAGGCCCGTTTGGCCCAAATCTGAATCTTATCTAATTACAATGTACAGGTAACTGTGGGCCGTTGGATCAAGATCTGATCCAACAGCCACGATGCAACCAAGTCAAAAATATCTGCCAGCGCGTGCTCCACACGTATGGACCGCTCGAGTGCCCACGCGCTTTAATATCCCACGCGTAAGATCCACGCTGCTCGACTCGATCGCGTGGTGCTCCACGTGGCGAAATCTCAAGCCGCCTCATCGATCGAGGCTTCATCCAGCCGATCGTTCTTCAAGCCATCTCGACCGTTAGATCGATCGATCGATCTAACGGCCGAAAACGCGTCTCGCCTCGCAAAAATGACCACACCGCCACCGCGCCGATATTCAGTCCCCGCGTTCAGATTATGCCAAAGACAACAAGCAAAATGTCAGATCTGGAAAAGAAGATACAAGTTGCAACAAAAGCAGAGGCAGTGATATATATGAAACGGGGCTTTTGTAACGGGATTGGAAGCTAGCGAGCAAAAAAGATTAACAAAAAAAAAACAGGGAGAGTAGTAACAAAAAAAAAGAACAGAGAGCTTGTAAAACCAAAAACTTGTAACCAGTCGAGATAATCAAAAAGGGTCCATTGGTAAACACTTATCTCTTTTTTTTACTTATTTCTTTACATACATGCATATACGAAATAGAAATAAAAAAAAAAACAAAAAAAAGTAGTCTCTTACTGGCGTTGTATGGGGTCTTCCTTCTCTCTCTAGTGACAAGCCTTTCGGCTTCTCGCCGATCTGTGAACTAAAGGGAAGAGAAGACCCTTTGAAGTTGTGTTTTGGTCTAAAAAATATTTTTTTTTGGGTTCGTATTTCTTAGATCTAGGGTAAAAAAAAGGGTATCCTCTGAATCCAACCACGAATCCGTATTGAGGACGACAAGGGGGACGTTTTGGTTTATTTTGGAGGCTCGCCGGCGCTGGTTAGCGGCGGCCGGCGGCGGAGAATACGGCAGCCGGCCGCTGGATTCTGGGTTTCTCAAGAACATTTGAGAGAAAACGAAGAACAGAAGTTTCTGAAAAACCGAAAAATGAAACAAAGAAGGGGAAAATGGGTTTCGATCTAAAAATGGGCCTTTTATAGTTATTATTATTTTTGAAATGGGTAAATTACACACTTAATCCCACCGTGTTTTCAATATTTTCATTTTTGTCTTGCCGCATGGTATAATCACAGCCCCAGTCCCCCTGATTTTTCAAAGGATTACAATTTCGTCCCTAAATTGCACCGAATCAGTTTCTGAATGGTAAAATTACGTCCTTAACCATCCCGCGTTTTTGGATTTTTCACTTTGGGTCTGCCCCTTGGTCTAATTACAATGCTGGTCCTTTTAGGCTTTGTTTGTTTTGCAATTTCGTCCCTAAATTACATATTATCGTTCTTTAATTTCAGCCACTGATTTTTGTTTTTCTTTCATTTCACCTGCTTTTTTTGTAAATATTATTGTTCGTATTGTAATCGTATATATTGATATCATTCTATTTTATGTCTCTCGTATATGACTCGTATTTTATGTTTATATGTATATATATGTGTTAAGTATGACATTCATGTTTTTATCTGATTATTCGTATTGAAACATGTTATGTTCTAGTTGATCCGTAAAAAAACATGTTTTGTATATTTTATGTATTGCATGTTTCCTTGGTTTTTAGGTTATGTGTTAATGTGCCTTCTTTCATGTATAATATATTGTTCATATATGTTGAAATATGTTTTATTATCAAGATGCATGTCTTTTTGAAATATTTATTCGTCTCGCATATACTTATTTCTGCCTTGCTATTTTGACACATGATAGTTGTTTTTATCTATTATTTAGAATAATATGTATATACATGTTTTAGTCTAAAATATTATTCATGTTAAATTAGTATTCTGGTATGTCAATATTTATTATGTTTAAATATTTTGTCATGTTTTACGTTTTTGCCACTAAGATTGCATATCGAGATATAACTTGTTAATGCGGAGTCCTTTTATCCGAGCGTAAACGGGGCCAGTATCAAGCGTAGTGATAGTGGTTGGGCGTTTATCCTCGGATAACGGGACCCTTAAAATATATTCGCAATTATGACCAAAATTTAAAATAATCATCACTCTAATCCGGAAAATCCAATATTAATAAAGCGGTAATTATTAAAGTACCAATTTTGGGCGGTGTGGGGGTGCTAATCTTTCCCCATCCGTAAATCGACTCCCGACCCCGCGCTTTTTGAATCTCTGTTTTATGGTGTCCGCCCTACTAAAGTGGCGGTGGCGACTCCATTTTTATAAGGTTTTTGTAAACCCCACGGAATAAATATTTTATATCCCAACACCTTTCAAAAAACATTTCAAAAATCATCGTTTTTATTTT
Source organism: Hibiscus mutabilis (assembly GCA_019671005.1). Taxonomy (NCBI): domain Eukaryota; kingdom Viridiplantae; phylum Streptophyta; class Magnoliopsida; order Malvales; family Malvaceae; genus Hibiscus; species Hibiscus mutabilis. The sequence continues at coordinate 36,486,124 of CM033733.1, read as the reverse complement.
AGCGATATATCTGGAAAAAGCCATTCGCTATGATGATGGCTACTCATTGGGAAATTTTTTGTTTTTTTAAAAAAAAAAACAAATGAGAGTCAAGCTTTTAAAATAATTACCGCTTTACTAATGTTGGAAGTCCGGATTAAAGTGACTATTAAATTAACATTCGGTCATAATTGTGCGTTTATTTTAACGCATTTAAAATATGGCATATAAACCCGCTCTTTTTAAGTGGGGAAAACGCTAATGCTTTCGTGGAGATATCGTTCTCCGTATGGGCCTAGCAAGTACCTTCGGGGCTTGAGTACCTTATGCTTTCGTAAGGATATCGCCCCTTCAGACGGGCATAAGCGAACGGGTCCCCGAATTGAACCCGGTTGAAAGGAGCCTATAATGGGTGATGATCGGGGCCTTGCTACTACCTTAGTAGGGGACAGCAAGGACAATTCGGGTACCTCCTAGCACCAACACTGCATGTAGAGAACATAGAAACCTACCCGTTAGAGGCATGCGGATAAACCTTAGGTTTTAGACGGGATAAATAGGGTTGTTTTGTGTGTTTATTTCTGTTTAATTTTGTCATTTTATTTATATATTTATCAATTTTATATGGTACTGACTTGTTTTCTTTTCGCTTTTGCTCTTTTTCTCATACATCATTGCATTTGCATCGCATAAAGGTACTGGATCAAGTGGTTTGCCTGATCGTAAAGTCTTTCACTATGGAAAAAAGGTGTCTTAGGAAAGAAGAGCTTAATTTGTCACCGACATTGGTCGAGGTCAACCAAAAAATCCAAGGGGACACCGCCTAACGAACGCGTAAATAGTTGGATACACCTATGTGAGTCTCCAGCAGAAACGACTTGTGGGATCTTCAAAGCATTTGGGAAAGATGGGACCAAGGCTACAAGACTTATTTAGCGATAGTTATGGCGACATCGCGCAGCTATTATATGTTCGGATTAACCAGCCCCTACTCCGAGCTATAGTCCGCTTCGAATCCGCTTTTTGTCGCTTCACCTTCAATGGGCAGACATGATGCCTACGGTAAAGAGTACACCGCTTTTTACTTAACCAGAAAAAATATTCAGAAGATTGATCTACGCCAAGCCTCCAAGGAATCGAATTACACGCTAAACTCAAAACCTTTGCGGAATGAGTGACGATTGGGTTAGTGGCCTCCTTCAAATCCGAGGAGATAATACAGCCTTTGCATGGGAAAGTATTCGGGACATCATATCGACATATCCGCATTTGAGGCAAAGAAAATGGACTTATTCGCTTTAGGAATATATGGCATGGTGATCTTTCCCAGAGTACTGGAACATTGACATAGCCATTCGGATTTGTTTGAGCGGGTGAAACGGAAAGCAAACCCGTACCAAAGAATCTTGGTCGAGACTTTCATTTCTTAAACGCTAGCCGAAACATGAAGAAGGACGCTTTCGAGGTCGCGCACAGCTATTACAAGTATGGATCCGAGTCACATGTGGAAGACGCCGACGCTGGTCCTGCCGGGGATATCCTTCCAAGGTTTTTCGCCTTTACGAGAATACTTAGCAAAGGAATGGCGAGAAGATTTGAAAACAAAAATGTGGACCAGTTTCTTCAGGAACATTCAAGATGAAAACATAGCATGGAGGGTCCCATGGCTCGGTAAAGTTAATTATTTTCTATACAGTTGTGGCGACTTCAAATGGCTAATGATGTTAGGATTACATGGAGGGATCGCTTGTGCTCCACTTTTAGTGTCTCGACAGTTCGGATCACGACAATTCATTCCCAATACCGCCGGATTAAGTCAAACTGAATTTCTTTTCAAAGGAGAGTTCAAAGGAAAAATTTAGACCATCATGAGGGCCTGGGATCATTGTTATTGGACCAGGGTGGAAGGAGATACCGAGCACATGACTACCCCAGATTACGATCTTTGGAGACGTTTGAGGGTTAATAATGCGATTCCTGAATCTGATCAAGGACCAACAAAGTGTCACCAAGAGCTTACAAGGGTGGTACCATCCGAAGCCGATATCTTAAGGAGTGAACTCGAGGAAGTTAAAAAGAAAATGGACATCCAACAGACCCAACATACGAGCGAGCTCTATAAAGCAAGCTTAGAAGTTGACGAGCAGGATGGGATCATTAGGCAACTGAAGAAATTAAATGCAGATTTGAGTGACAAGAATACTCTTTATCAAAAAGATGCCCTCCTATTACAGGCAAAAATACAAAAGGCCGGCCGAGTCGGTTCATAGCTGTGGAAAGAGAGAATGAACGGCATCCGTTTGGTGGAAGAAGAACGAGAAATTAACAAAAGAGCGATCGAGAAAGAGATTGAAAGCTACCGTTTGGCTATGGAGGAAGAAAAATGGTCCGCCAAGAAGGCCATTGATCAAGAGAGAAAAAGATCCGCATAAGAAATCAGCAAGGGAAAACAGTTGTTCATCATGAGAGAGAAAGTGTCGCCGTATGGAAAAAAAAATCCATAAGTAGTCGAAATAGACTGTTAGAGATGCAGAAACTGTGACGACACACTATTCAAAGTTTGGGGCAAAGCCAAAGTCAAAATGATGAATTAAAAGGGAAAGTAGCGGAAGTCGAACACTCACTTCGAATGTACTGCCACAGGAATAATTTCGCTGAGCTGCAAGAAAGAGAACGCGAAGTAGGTGTGTTACAAGCACGAATCGGGTCCCTCGAAGCAGTTGTGGAGGATTACAAGGAAATAATTAATGTGTTCGAGGAAGCTGCAGCCGGAGGGGACACCTATTGGCAGAAGAGATTACGCGACGTTGCTCGAATGGTACAGGACAGAGACCAGTACTACGCAAATCTAATGGTGGACATACAAATGAGTCGCCAGACACGTAAATGATTTAGCTGTCGAGGCTGAGACACTCCGACCATTTATAGCCCCGGGAATGGAAGAAGCTCCTAGGTTCCTCAAGCTGCTCAAGGCAATTGGAAAGTTAGGAGATAGAGCTAGAATCTATCTATAGGGCTCTGTGTTATAATTAGATCTTTTGTACTAGGGATCTTTACTTTGTAACACGAATTTTGTTGTAATCAAGACCCTTTAATTCCCGTAAAAGTAATTCAAAAGGGTGATTACCAGCGGAACCAATACCTTGTCTGCATGCATTCTTGCATTTGCATCATAACATTTGCATCATTGTACATGCATTTATTTTTTTTTACAACCATATTAACAATATGAATATTGTGGCATTGTATGTAGCTAACCCGCAATCATTCATCACCTATACTTTACCCGGCTACAAAGAAAGCTCATGGAAGAAAGAATAATAAGTCTAGAAAGAGGGCAAAGGGAGCTTGAGACAAGGCTTGAAGAGGCCCAGAGAAGCCTTAGTGATCGATTGCACACCACAAACATCAATAGTATCTGACATAACGGCATTGCTGGCAAAAAGTCTTGGAAAACGAGTAGAAGGAGAAAATATCCCAGAGCCAGAAGGTACCCCGGCTCACTACAAGGTTCAACCAACTGCACCAAACCAGGCTAGGAAGGTGTATATTGACCCTACAGGAATGTCTTCCAGCTTTCAAGTAGGGGCACCTGAGACTCAACCCCTTGATACCGAAGCACTTTATGAAGAAGAAGTGCCGGACCTAAACATGGTCGAAAGGATCCGAATGAGGTAGAAAGAAAGTGGGAAGAAAGATTTCGCCTCATGGAAGAAAAATTTAAAGCGTTACAATCAAATGAAGAATCAGGAAACGACGCTAGTGATCTAAGTTTGGTGTCTGATCTTGTCTTGCCGCCAAAATTCAAAACACCAGAGTTCGATAAATATAACGAAACCACATGTCCTTCTGCACACATAACGATGTATTGTAGAAAAATGGCGGCTTACCATAAAGATGAAAAGCTACCGATCCACTGCTTCGGGATAGTCTAATCGAGCAGCGTTGTTGGTATACTCGCTTAAGCAAAGCAAATGTCAAGACATGGAAAGATTTGTCTAAAGCATTTTCCGAGCAATACAAACATAAATGTACATGATCCCTAGCAAATCATGTTAGAAAATATGGGGCGTAAGTCCAATGAAAGCTTGCGACAATATGCCCAAAGGTGGAGAGAAGTGGCCGCCAAATCCAGCCACCTATCCCGAGCATGAAATCACGCCATTATTTGTCAACACTCAAAAGGGCACTCTTCGACCGCCTCATCAATAACACAACACAATGTTTCGACGACTTAATCAGACTCGGGAGTCTCTCGAACTGCAATTAAGAGCGGCATAATTGATGGTGGGGAAGGGTCTCAAAGTATAACAAGAGAAATGAAGTAAACACCACCAGCACCTATACCGCCAAGAACTTCACAGCCTCACAGCCACAAGCACTGTGGGAAAAACACAAAATTCAATCAAAGAGATGAGAGAGTCACCGAAAGGATAAAGAGAGGAGAACTTTCACTCCCTACCTGTTTCATACTCGAGCTTTATTCCCAATTGTATGAAGCAGACTTGGTCCGACCATACATCGTTAATCCTGTCAATCCACCCTTCCCGCCTTGGTATAATCCAAGCGCACATTGCGACTATCACGGCGGTACCCGACATCCCACGAGAACCGCCTTGCCTTCAAAAAAAAAGCTTGTACGTAACTTAATCGATTCTGGGATATTGAAGTTTGAAGAACCGAGTGTAGTCAACAACCCGCTGCCTAATCATGGGAACAGAGGGGTAAACGTCATAGAAGAATGCTTTACCAGGAGGATAAAGGATGACGTGTCAGAAGTCAAGTCTCCTTTACGGTGGGTATTTCAACAATTATGCATGGCTCGTGTGATCAATAAAGGCATAATAATAAGGCAGAAGGAATGCGGAAAATATTGCGAATTCCATCAGACTGAAGGTCACGATATCCAAGAATGTGAAGAGTTCAAGAAATTGGTGCAGAAGTTGATGAATGAAAAATAAATTGAATTCTTTGAGGAACCCATGGGGAAGGGGTCGACGCGTACATGACGACGGATAGCCCCAAAACTAAATACGGGAAGGATAGACTTTATTATCTCTCCCAGATAGGGAATGCAGTGTCTCCCAAGGAGAAACCAGAAGATAAATCCCAAGATCGTCATTTCAAAGACCGCCTCCATTCCCATTCAAAGACATGCGACAAATTCCCGAATTATGCCGCGAATGTGACCATGCCAAAAAATTAGAACACAAACAGGTAAAAGAGTCTACGCTGGAAGATCAACAAAGCCGTAACAATGTGAACGTTGGTGAAGCAGGCCATTTCACAAGGAGCGGCCGATGTTATTCCTCCGAGGCTTTGAGAGCAAATGAAAAAGATAGGGGAAGAATACAAAGAAGTTAGCCCTACGCAGATATTTGGAGAAAAACCTCCCAAAAGATAAATGAACCCCAAATCGAGGCCCGTGCCAAAGAATTTCTAAAGTTCTTGAGACATAGCGAGTACAAATGAAGTGGAACAACTACGAAACAACCGCCAGATCACAAAGGTTGGAATTGCTCTTGAGTTCGTAGAAGCATCGGGAGACGCTATTGAAAGTGCTGAATCAAACTTTTGTGCCCCGGACATTTCAGAATAAACCTGGACATGATAGTAGGACATATTATCGCTTATAATCATATCACATTCAAGTGATGATGAGATCCCGGAGGGAGGAATAGGGTCTACCAAAGCCCTTGACATCACTACCCACCGCAAAGGGTATGTATTACCAGCGTCTCGATCGACAACGGGTCAGCATTGAATGTCTTGCCTATGGTAACCCCGCAAAATTGCCAATAGATGGTTCGCACCTAAAAAGCCTTGCTACAACTCGGTAAGAGCCTTTGATGGTACGCAAAAAGAAACAATGGGGAAAATTGAGGTGCCCCTATTGATCGGACCAACTGAATATGTGATCGATTTTGTGGTGATGGACATAAAACCATCTTACAGCTGCTTATTGGGAAGACCTTGGATCCACTCCGCAGGAGTTGTCCCATCATCATTGCATCAGAAATTAAAATTTGTAGTTGAAGGCAAATTGGTCACCGTAGAGGCAGAGCATGAATTTGTTGCTTCCGTGACATCGACACCCCCCTACATTCAAAATGATGAAGATGTTTGCAGAATGCCTGCCCCGAGCATTAAAACTAGTAAATGCCACATTCGTTTTAGAGGGAAGCCGGATCCCCTACCCTAGGTTATCTAATTGTACCAAGATGACCGTCGCAGAAACTCTGGGCCGAGGAGCCAAAATAGGAAAAGGGCTGGGAAAGAAATTACAAGGAAACCTGAGACCCAAGAATATCATAACCAAGAAGGATCGTTTGGTCAAGTTATCAACCAAGTGTCCAAATGTAAGAAAGAGGAATATAAGAGGAAGGAGGAGCAAAGAAAAGCCAGATTTAAGGGAGAGGACATTCCGTGGAGGTCGATATCCTTTCCTAATTTGAAAGCCACTTTCATCTCCGGGAGGGTTCTACCAGCCAGTCAAGATATTGGAGAGGCAATGAAGAAAAAAAATGATGAACTTAACCAGAGGAAATATTCAAGAAATCATTTGAAGGGATGTACATCAACATGATAGCCAAGAGGACCGAGGTAGCAAAATGTTGACCAACATCCGCCCTTGCCATCCCGGGAGACACTGATAACCGGAGCTGCATTGATCTACCTGTAGTTTTTAGGAATAGATCAGAGTAATGCTCCGAATCAACCTTTTGTTTTTGCCCATAGACAATGGGGATCTCTTGTATGGGGCACCTATGTTAACTTTTTGATTGAAATGAAAATATCCCCACTTTCTTAAAAATGACCAAAGTCTCATTTATTCCATTCATGCATTCTTCATATTCATTCCCTTCATGTAAAGCCGTCTCTTTCCCAATACAATTCATTCTCATTTAATGCATGTCGCTCATGATTAACGATATGAATGATACCGGATCCAATCCTGGAGTAAAATTCGAATGCCCTGAGGTCTCAGAGGAAATTGAGGAAGGATATGATGAAATAGAAATTGAGATCCCGGAAGAGTTAAAGAGAATGGTGGACGACGAAAGAAAGGCGATTATGCCCCACCAAGAAGAAACGGAAATTGTCAACTTGGGGATCAAGAAGCGAGAAAAGAAATAAAAATAGGAACGACTATTTCTCAAAAACCAAGCATGAACCGATAGCCCCGCGCTCAGAATTCAAGGATGTCTTCGCTGACTTATCAAGATATGCCGGGATTGAACACCGACATAGTGGTGCACAAATTGCCAACAAAATCGGAGTGCAAACCAAGACAAAGAAAAAAACTTGAGAGAATGAGGCCGAGATGTTGTTAAAAATCCGAGAAGAAGTGAAAAAGCAATTCGATGCTGGATTCTTGAGGGTAGCCAAATACCCCGAGTGGGTTGCAAACATTGTACCAGTACCAAAGAAAGACGGAAAGTTCGTATGTGTGTGTAGATTATAGGGATCTAAATCGAGCTAGCTCAAAAGACAACTTCCCTTTTCCACATATTGACACGCTGGTTGACAACACCGCAGACATTCATGGTTTTCCTTCATGGACGGCTTCTCTCGTACAACCAGATAAAAAAATGATCCTAACGACATGGAGAAAACCACATTCATAACCAAGTGGGGCACTTTTTGTTATCGAGTGATGCCGTTTGGGCTAAAAAACGCAGGGGCAACATACCAAAGAGCAATGGTGACTCTTTTCCATGACATGATGCACAAAGAAATAGAAGTATACGTGGACGATATGATTGCCAAGTCTCGAACAGAGGAAGAGCACCTACAGAACTTGAGAAAACTATTCCAAAGACTACGGAAGTACCAACTGAGGCTCAATCCTGCCAAGTGTACCTTCGCCGCTACTTCCGGAAAACTCCTAGGGTTCGTAGTAAGTAGAAGAGGGATTGAAATTGATCCCGATAAAGAGAAAGCCATCCAGGACCTTTCACCACCCCGCACGCAAAAGGAAGTTCGCGGTTTCCTGGGGAGGCTGAATTATATCTCTCGTTTCATTTCCAAATTAACCAATCAATGCGACCCGGTCTTCGACTTTTAGAAAAGAATAATCCCGGCGTGTGGGATGAAGAATGTCAAAAAGCCCTAGAAAAGATCAAAAAGTACCTGACAAATGCTCCAATTTTAGTCGCACCAGTGCCTGGTCGACCACTAATTCTCTACTTAACAGTCTTCGAGAATTCAATAGGATGTGTCTTTGGGCAACACGATGAGTCAAGAAAAAGGAGCAGCCATCTATTACCTAAGCAGAAATTCAATGATTGCGAAACACGGTACCCACAAAGACAGAAAGCTGTGTTGTGCTCTAGTTTGGGCTACCAAGCGCTCGAGACAAGACATGTTATACCATACTACCTGGTTGATATCCAAGCTAGACCCATTAAAGTTCTTAATGGAAGCGCCACCGCTAACGGAAGAATGGCCCGATGGCGTATGCTCTTATCCGAATTCGACATCGTATATGTTAATCGAAAAGTCAGAAGGGAGTGCCAGAGCGATTTCTGGCTAGTCGTGCTTGAATGACTATGAGGCATTGAACTTTAGTTTCCCGGATGAAGACTTGATGTGCATTACAACCAAGAAGAGATTTCGATGATAAGTCATGGAAACTTTACTTGATGGAGCCTCCAACGCCCTCGGACATGGGATAGGGCAAAGCTAATTTCCCCGAGGACGCCTATTATCCTTTCACCAAAGAGATTGGAATTCTTCTGCACAAACAATATAGATGAATAAGAAGCTTGCATCATGGGACCGAACTCAGCCATCGAAAGAAAGGTTAAGGAACTTCGAGTGTTCGGAGATTCGTCCCCTAGTCATTTACCAATTACGCGGGGAGTGGGAAACTAGAGACCCGGTTGGTCAAATATCATGAATGGATCCAAGAGCTCGTCAAAGAATTCAAAAGGTCACCTTCAATTACCTACCCCGAGAAGAAAATCATATGGCGATGCATTGGCAACCTTGGCATCCATGTTTAAAACAAACACCGGGTAAATGAAACCCATTGAGATGCAAACATTTGAAAAGCCTGCTCATTGTTGTAATGTACAGAAAAGATTGACGGAATCCATGGTACTATGATATCCTACAATATGTCAAACTTCAAAGTATCCGTAAGGGGAAAACGACAATGACAAAAAGCGCTTTAAAAAATGGCAACAAAATATATCCTAGATGGGGAAATCCTATATAGGAAAAGTCATGATCAAACATTGCTGAGATGTGTGGATGCCCGGGAGGCGAAGGAAATCTTAGCCGAAGTACATGATGGGATCTGTGGAACGCACGCCAACGGGCTGTCTATAGCCCAAAAAATTATGAGATACGGTTATTTCGGTTGACCATGGAGGAGATTGCATCGATTACGCCAGAAAATGCCACAAATGCCAAATTTACGCTGACAAAATTCATGCACCCCATCGCCTCTACACACCATGAATTCTCCGTGGCCTTTCGCAGCGTGGGGCATGGACGTTATCGGGCAGATCCATCCGAAAGCTTCCAATGGGCATCGTTTCATTTTGGTCGCCATAGACTACTTCACTAAATGGGTAGAGGCAGCGTCTTACGCCAATATCACCAGGACTATAGTTTGTAAGTTCTTAAGAAAGAAATTATTTGTCGATACGGGTTGCCGAGAGAGGATCATCACCTACAATGCTTCCAATCAACAACAAAATGATAAAGGACGTGTGCACTCAATTCAAAATAACACACCATAATTCCACAGTCTATCGTCCTAAAATGAATGGAGCAAAGAGAAGCGGCAAACAAAAATATAAAGAAGATCATAGCAAAGACTACGGATACCTACAAGGATTGGCATGAGAAGTTGCCTTTTGCCCTTTTCGCCTATAGGACGCCCATTCGTACATCAACAGGGGCAACACCCTACTCCTTGGTGTATGGTACCGAAGCAAGATTCCCAATTGAGGTAGAGATTTCGTCTCTCCGAGTCTTAAACGAAGTAAAAAATGGAAGAAGCTGAATGGGTGCAGGCGGACTCGACCAAATAAATCTCATTGACGAAAAAGACTAAAGGCCATTTGTCATGGTCGATGTACCAAAAGCGGATGGTGCAGGCATACAACAAAAAGGTGCGCCAAGAGAATTCAAAGAAGGGGATCCGTACTCAAGAAAATCCTCCCTATCCAAAAAGATTCTCGGGAAAATGGATGCCCAACTGGGAAGGACCGTGACGTCGTAAAAATGCCTTCTCGGGAGGAGCCCGATCCTAACAGAATGGACGGGGACGAGCTTAAAAATCTCGTAAAATTCTGATGCCGTCAAGAAATACTATCTCTAAAAAAAAAAAAAATTGAGCTTAGACGAAAAAAACCAAACCGGGCGTCTTGAAGCAAAGGAAGGACTCGAGTTGAAAACCCGCAAAGGGCGGCTCGGGTAAATTGAAAAGTTGAATATCCGAGGAGAAGGGTATCCCCATGAGCATCATCATGAAGAGGAAGCTTCAGGCAAAAAAATCTACACCAGTTGACAGATCATGTATCATTCATATCAAAGATAATGAGAGATCTTGTATTTAACTTATACGTGTCATACCTTTCTTTTAAGATATCTTAAAGCCCTTAATCATAATAAAACCGTGTTTTTGAGCATCCATTCCTGGCCTTCTTGTCAATTTCAATCAAATAAGATAACATAGGCTTATAATGAAACAAGAGATTTCAAGCATTACTATGATTTGACCTTGAAAATGCAGGTGATCAAAGAAAACAATGTTAACTCTGTCCTTTAGTTCCCTACATAATGACTCACGATAGAGAAGGCGGAAGCTTTCAAACAACCTGGTAGAATAACCAATGGCACATGTCATATCTATTCAAGAAAGGCATACGAGATAACAAAAGAAATCTCCTGGGTGAAAACCAAAAGGGCACCCCTCTCAAAAAAAAAAAAAAAGTGAAAACCCGAAAGGGCGCTTTTAAAATTCCAAATCATGATTGGAGAAAAAGAAAGGTTGAGATGGTTGAACCTGACAGTGAGGCGGAGTATCGATGCCCGTAAGAAAGGATAAAGCGAACGTCAAGACCAAATAAGGACCAAAACAAGCCCACCAAGAGATTGACTCTCATGCATCATGAATAGTCAAGCATCACTAGAATTAGGAGCATGTCCATTCATCTGTCATAGCATTTTGTTTTCGTCTCATACAGGTATCTGCAGATCCAAAGAGACATCGAAGACCGTCACGGTATGAATCCCAAATGAGAAAACAATGTTTTACATACAAAAGACACATGTTTTCAAGCTCTAGAGAGAGCTAGAGAGAGGTTCTATATAGGAAGAATCCTCCTCTCCAAGGCTTCAGAAGCTGAAAGTTCTATATAGGAATGAGGGTGAAGACTCATGAGCTTCTATATAGTAAGGACTCCCACCAAAACAATTCACCCATGACACGCAAGATTATATAGGAAATCATACTGTGTGAAAAAGCAAAGAGTTCTATATAGGAAGGGCTCCGAGCTTTATTGTCTTAGAGTAAAAGGTTCTATATAGGAAGAACCTCAGTAGCTCGAGATTCCAGACGCCAAAAGTTCTATATAGGAGGGACTAATGGCTCCAAGGTGAAGACTCGCAGCTTATATAGGAAGAACTCCCACAAAAAATTCACCTATGACACAGGTTATATAGGAAACTCACAAAGAGAGCGAAGGGTTCTATGTAGAAAAGAGCCCCGTAGCTCCAAGATCTTAGGGAAAGAAAGCTCTATATAGGAAGAACTTACGAGCCTGAAGATTCAGCCAAGGAAGAGCGGAGATGTCCAAAAGAATTCGTTTTTCCAAAGCTACAAACAGGGAAGTCTGATAAAAATGAGAGCGAAGGGTTCTATGTCGAAAAGAGCCTGTAGCTCCAAGATCGGAAGGTGACGAAGCTCTATATAGGAAGAACTTACGAGCCCGAAGATTCAGCCAAGGAAGAGCGGAGATGTCCAAAAGAATTCGTTTTTCCAAAGCTACAAACAGGGAAGTCTGATAAAAATGAGAGCGAAGGGTTCTATGTCGAAAGAGCCTGTAGCTCCAAGATCGGAAGGTGACGAAGCTCTATATAGGAAGAACTTACGAGCCTGAAGATTCAGCCAAGGAAGAGCGGAGATGTCCAAAAGAATTCATTTTTTCCAAAGCTACAAACAGGGAAATCTGATAAAAATGAGAGCGAAGGGTTCTATGTCGAAAAGAGCCTGTAGCTCCAAGATCGGAAGGTGACAAAGCTCTATATAGGAAGAACTTATGAGCCTGAAGATTCAGCCAAGGAAGAGCGGAGATGTCCAAAAGAATTCGTTTTTCCAAGGCTACAAACAGGGAAGTCTGATAAAAATGAGTGCTTATGAATCTTTGCTTTGTTTCCCATTCCATGAGAACAAGCAAAGAGGGGCAACTGTAATCACTCATTTTTACTTGTAAATATATTAATATTTCATGTATATTTATTATATGAATGTTACTAATATAAGGTGATGTGTGCATGTATAAGCTATGTATACGTATTAGGGTGTATGTATATGTCGCGTATGTATCTAGGGTATAAGCGTATATAGATGTTATGTTAATTATATGTATGATTATACGTACGTATACTAGAATATTATATTAATTAATGATCGTATAATATAAGTATATATTTTCGTATGTATATGTATTGCTGTTATAATTATACTATTATTATTATTGGGCTGACAAAATGAAAAAATTAAATATATATTAAACCCAAATAAAAAAATTACACTCCAATTACAAATCCAATTACAAGGCCCGTTTGGCCCAAATCTGAATCTTATCTAATTACAATGTACGGGGGCGCGGGGCGTTGGATCAAGATCTGATCCAACGGCCACGATGTAGTGGAAGTCAAAAAATATCTGCCAGGCGCATGCTCCACACGTATGGACCGCTCGAGTGCCACGCCACGACGCTTTAATATCCCCCACGCCGCGCGAAGATCCACGCTGCTTCGACTCCTCCATTGCGGTGCTCCACGTGGCGAAATCTCAAGCCGCCTCATCGATCGAGGCTTCATCCAGCCGATCGTTCTTCAAGCCATCTCGACCGCTTAGATCGATCATATCTAACGGCCGAAAACGCCGCCCGCCTCCTCGCGAATGACCACACCGCCACCGCGCGATATTCAGTCCCAGCGTTCGGATTATGCCAAAGACAACAAGCAAAATGTCGATCCGGAAAAGAAGATACAAGTTGCAACAAAAAAGCGAGGCAAATATATATGAAACGGGGCTTTTGTAACGGGATTGGAAGCTAGCGAGCAAAAAAGATTAACAAAAAAAAAACAGGGAGAGTAGTAACAAAAAAAAGAACAGAGAGCTTGTAAAACCAAAAACTTGTAACCAGTCGAGATAATCAAAAAAGGGGTCCATTGGTAAACACTTATCTCTTTTTCTTACTTATTTCTTTACATGCATATACGAAATAGAAATAAAAAAAACAGAAACAAAAAAAGAAGTAGTCTTACCGGCGTTGTATGTGGGTCTTCCTTCTCTCGGTGACAAGCCTTTCGGCTTCTCAGGCCAGATCTGGTGAACTAAAGGGAAGAGAAGACCCTTTGAAGTTGTGTTTTGGTCTAAAAAATATTTTTTTTTGGGTTCGTATTTCTTAGATCTAGGGTAAAAAAAGGGTATCCTCTGAATCCAACCACGGATCCGTATTGAGGACGACAAGGGGGACGTTTTGGTTTATTTTGGAGGCTCGCCGGCGCCGTTTAGCGGCGGCCGGCGGCGGAGAATACGGCAGTCGGCCGCCGGATTCTGAGTTTCTCAAGAACATTTGAGAGAAAAATGAAGAATGTAAGTTTCAAAAACCAAAAATGAAACAAAGAAGGGGAAAATGGGTTTCGGTCTAAAAATGGGCCTTTTATAGTTATTATTATTTTTGAAATGGGTAAATTACACACTTAATCCCACCGTGTTTTCAATATTTTCATTTTTGTCTTGCCGCATGGTATAATCACAGCCCCAGTCCCCCTGATTTTTCAAAGGATTACAATTTTGTCCCTAAATTACACCGAATCAGTTTCTGAATGGTAAAATTACGTCCTTAACCATCCCGCGTTTTTGGATTTTTCACTTTGGGTCTGCCCCTTGGTCTAATTACAATGCTGGTCCTTTTAGGCTTTGTTTGTTTTGCAATTTCGTCCCTAAATTACATATTATCGTTCTTTAATTTCAGCCACTGATTTTTGTTTTTCTTTCATTTCAGTCCTGTTTTCTTTGTAAATATTATTGTTCGTATTGTAATCGTATATATTGATATCATTCTATTTTATGTCTCTCGTATATGACTCGTATTTTATGTTTATATGTATATATATGTGTTAAGTATGACATTCATGTTTTTATCTGATTATTCGTATTGAAACATGTTATGTTCTAGTTGATTCGTAAAAAAGCATGTTTTGTATATTTTATGTATTGCATGTTTCCTTGGTTTTTAGGTTATGTGTTAATGTGCCTTCTTTCATGTATAATATATTGTTCATATATGTTGAAATATGTTTTATTATCAGTATGCATGTCTTTTTGAAATATTTATTCATCTGCATATACTTATTCCTGCCTTGCTATTTTGACACATGATAGTTGTTTTTATCTATTATTTAGAATAATATGTATATACATGTTTTAGTCTAAAATATTATTCATGTTAAATTAGTATTCTGGTATGTCAATATTTATTATGTTTAAATATTTTGCCATGTTTTACGTTTTTGCCACTAAGATTGCATATCGAGATATAACTTGTTAATGCGGAGTCCTTTTATCCGAGCGTAAACGGGGCCAGTATCAAGCGTAGTGATAGTGGTTGGGCGTTTATCCTCGGATAACGGGACCCTTAAAATATATTCGCAATTATGACCGAAATTTAAAATAATCGTCACTCTAATCCGGAAAATCCAATATTAATAAAGCGGTAATTATTAAAGTACCAATTTTGGGCGGTGTGGGGGTGCTAATCCTTCCCCATCCGTAACCGACTCCCGAACCCTGTCTTTTTGAATCTCTGGGTTTTATGGTGTCCGGCCTACCTAAGTGGCCGGTGGCGACTCCATTTTTATAAGGTTTTTGTAAACCCCACGGAATAAATATTTTATATCCCAACACCTTTCAAAAAACATTTCAAAAATCATCGTTTTTATTTTAGCGATATATCTGGAAAAAGCCATTCGCTACAGAAGACAAATGCATTTTTAGATGCACTTGATGCTGCAGAAGATGGAGTAAAAGATTCTGAATCAAGAGATGAGGTAGGTATTTCAACTTGCCAAACATCCGTTGTTGTTGCCACTACCACTTCAATAAAAAAGATGTATCTAGCAAGAAAAAGTTTCGGAATGATGATGGGTTGTCCGCTCTTATGAAGAAGATAGGTAAATTCGGTGCTTCATATTGAGAAACTACACAAGAGATTAAGGGCATTGTCGCGTTCTTCAAAAAAAGGTAGAGGGAATTGATCGAAGAATGTCAATAATCACAGAAATTATGAAAATTGAAGGCCTCTCCAAAGATAAAATATTTGCTGCAGGAGAGTATATCAGCAAAGATGCGTAGAAGGTTATTCAGTAGTTTGAGAAGGGAGATGATGGGTCCTTGTTGGGGAAAAGACAACATTGATTGTTGTTCAGTAAGAGTGTGGTGGTGCTTCTGCCATTCGTTGCAGAGTTCGTCGTCAACGAAAGTTATAGTGATTTGAAATAGAGTCGGCAGTCATGGTGATTTGAGAAGAAGGTTATTTTGGAAATTTTGAAGATAAAGTCGCTTTAACTTTTCTTCAATGACTTTCTTTTTTTCCTTATGTACTTATTGTACATATTAAAAATATGCTATTAAGATGAGACCTGGATTTCAAAGATTAAAAAATTATTTTATTAGACCACGTCAGAATAGCGTTACAAACTTAACGGATGAGTGACAAAAAATATTCGATGTTGAAAGTTTAGTTAGTAAATTAAAAATTTTAAAAAGTTGAGTGACCAAAATAAGAGTGAAAAAATAGTCGAGTGATGAAAAGTATAATTTACCCAATGTTAAAATCTATAATTATATTTAGGCTTAAACTAAAAAATAACCCTCAAACTATGTCTTTTTTCTACTTTTGGCCCTTAAACTATTATTTGGGCAAAATAGACCCTAAACTATTATTTTTGGTCACTTTAAGTCCCTAAACCATGATTTGGGCAAAATAAGCCCTTAAACTATCATTTTTGGTCACTTTAAGTCCATAGTTAAAAAAATATCATTTTATAGGCTTTTCTAACATATATAAATATTTATGTTCTTTTTAAAATTTTAAAATATCATATATCAAAATAAGCCCCTAAACTATTATTTCTGGTTATTTTAAGTCTGATGGTTATTTAAGTCAAAAGAAAATTATTTCGACTAATAAAATATTGACACATCACAAAGATTTTTTGACCAATTGATAGTTTTGGGGACTAAAATAAGAAAAATGACATAGTTTAGGTACTTATTTTGACCAAAAAAATAATTTCGGAACTTAAAGTAACCAAAAATGATAGTTTAATGGCCTATTTTGCCCAAATCATAGTTTAAGGGCTAAAAACAGAAAAAAAGACATAGTTTGAAAGCTGTTTTTTGGTTTAAGCCTTATATTTATATCAACTCATAAAAATACTTTAGACATTATATTTTGAAGCTAAGCATATCACAAATAAATATTAAAAAATTTAATTTCAACGATCGAAAATAAAAAAATATCTTTGCTCAAAAAAGATTATCACACGTCTCATATTATATTATATTATACATTGATATTAAATTTTAGGGTAAAATGCACAAATAATCACTAAACTATCCCAAAAATTACAAAATGATTATTAAACTTTTAAAAGTTACATAATGAGCATTAAACTTTAATTTTTGTTACAAAATGGTCACTAAATCGTTAACTATCGTTAAGTGAATGATGTGACAGTTAAGAAAATTAGAATAATATCATATTTAATCCTTCATATTTACACATTCAATCAATTTAGTCCTAATTTAACCCTCATTATTGATGTCTAAATTAATTGAATGTATAAATGTTGATGATTAAATGTGCTGTTGTAAAAATTTTCTTAATTGTCATGTCACCCATTTACCAACGGTTAACAGCTCAGTGACTATTTTGTATTAAAAACTAAAATTTAATTCCTATTATGTAACTTTTGAAAGTTTAGTGACCATTTTATATTTTTGTGGGATAATTTAGTGACCATTTTTGTAGTTTACCCTAAAATTAATATATTATCCACGAAAGGTATATGGGCCTTTAATGGTAGCCTACAATTCTAAAGGTTTACTTTAACATTTGTGTTAAAAACTGATTCGCTCAACTCATTAACGGCGTAAGAACATCAAATCGGAGACGGAAACATTCGTCGTTCCAGGACTTCCTGATGAAGTGAAACTCACGAGATCACAGTTGCCGGATATTGTTAAAGGCAGAAATAAATTCTCAGTTATTCCATAAGTTGAAGGAATCTGAAAGGAAGAGCCTTGGGGTGTTGATGAACAGTTTTTATGAATTAGAGCCTGCTTATGCAGATCATTGTAGGAATGTTTTGGGGATCAAAGCATGGCATATTGGCCCAGTTTCTCTGATCAATAGACTTTGATGATAAAATCGAAAGAGGCGAAGAAACTTCGGTTTCAAAACACGATTGCCTCAGTTGGCTTGATGGTAAGAAACCAAGATCTGTTCTTTACATATGCTTTGGAAGCTTAACTCCATTCAGCAAAAAGAAAACAACGATTGCAAATGCACTCGAAGCATCCGGCGATTCATTCATTTGGGTTGTTGGGAAGTCTTCAAAACAAGCAATGATGAGTCAAAAGATGAAGAACAAGAGTTATGGCTACCGCAAGAATTCGAAGAGAAAATGAAGGAAAACGGTCAGGGCTTAATTATCAGAGGGTGGGCACCTCAAGTGTTAATTCTGGAACATGAAGCTATTGGAGGTTTCTTGACGCACTGCGGGTGGAACTCTATACTGGAAGGGGTTGTTGCCGTGTACCCTTCCTCGTCACATGGCCGATTTTCGCTGAACAATTCTACAATGAAAAGCTGGTGACTCAGGTGCTGAACCTGGGAGTATCAGTTGGGAATGAGGTATGGAAAGCATGGGCAACGGAGGATTCACCAAACATAAAAACTGCAAATGATGTGGCGATTAATGCAGTCATGGGGAATACACAGGAGTCAATAGATATGGGCAAAAGAGCCAAAAAGCTCGGGGAACTAGCAAAGAAATCAGTTGAACAAGTCAATTCATCTTACAATAATATGAACCGTTTGATTGAGGATATCAGAATGCATAAAAATAGCAAGTGATGGAGTTATCAGAATGCACTTCAACGAGTCTACATGTAAAAGAAAGGATGGTTTGTACTTTCACGGAAATGGCTCAGTAAATATTAACAAGTACATAATTCATAGACAAAAAAGAAACAATCTCTCAAACTTTAGTACAATAGGATATATGATACGCTGATTCCATACATCATTGTTATTTGTTCACTCCATCAAATTTCAGCTTATTCTGTGATAAAAACCTTATCACTGCTCTAGAGTAATATCCTAGTTCTTATCAAAGGAACAGATTTGCTTCGACGATCTAATACCAATTGCAGTTGTGCCCATATCCACAAGGCAGACATGAGTATCGTGATCAAGCATTGCAACAAGTCTATAAAGTGAGCAAATCTACATATTGCCGCACCAATATGCATAATGCTCATCTTTGCGATTATTACTTACAAGACCACCGCATTGTAAACAGATAAAGCTGCTTCCATCAGAGAATGCATCCAACACAATTTGCATTCTGTCTGTTTCGGCAAGAATAGAAGTTCCATGAGCATCTGGTGCAACTGGTGGAACGTTACGGTTGCAAGGTAATGATTCGGGTTTTATCGGCTGGGCTTCAGCTATCACACACTCAGCAAACAGAGAAGCCAGCTGATCAACTGTGGTGTTTTCTTGCATTTTAGTTCTGTACACTTCACGAGCACGGTACAATGACTGAAATACAGCTCCATCCCCGCCTCTAGTTCGCATGGCCATCACCACCTGTTCCGTCACATATAAGCAGAGGTTAAATAGGAGAAACAAGAAGGTCTTGGGTGCATGACTAAATCAAGGCACAACTTTAAGCATCCTTTCTGTCACTATTTCAACAGCTCGAGGGAGAACCAATTATAACACAAAACAAGGCACAGGAAAAGATGCTTATACCAGACAACAAGAATTGGTTCACACCATAAGATGCACTTTTGTGCAGGTCAAATCTTGAAAAGATATACAATATAGCCCTAAAAGAGTAGCGTTCTTTAATCAAACGCGACTCAAGAATAGGATTAAATGCTGAAAACTCATTAGTCTAGTGGTGTATTCGGTTGAATTAATGCTGGCTGCCCAACAAGGG
The DNA here is from genome assembly GCA_019671005.1 of Hibiscus mutabilis. NCBI lineage: Eukaryota > Viridiplantae > Streptophyta > Magnoliopsida > Malvales > Malvaceae > Hibiscus > Hibiscus mutabilis. The sequence goes on along the minus strand of CM033733.1, from coordinate 36,466,657 downwards.
CAAGGCTACTTTGGTCCTCCATGTATGGGAAAACAAGCAATGAACAAAGAAGCAGTATTTTAGTTTGATTCAAGATGGGTATTTACCACCAATACTTGTACCATCAATGCAGTCTTCAGAAGCCTACAGGGAGAAGTGGAGGAAAAAATATTTAATTAACTATAGGAACTCAAAGCTGACGGAATATAATAGGCTGCTAAAGGTAATACATTTGAATGGACGATTAGAAAGTTAAAAAACGGAGAGAACCAAATCCATTAGTATCCAAGATTACTAGAGTAATGACAAGTTTAAAGAATCACCGTCATTCGAACTATTCACATAGATACAAATAACACAACAGTCAAGTCCGCAATTAACAAGAGAATGGTTGAAAATACAAGGATCTCAACCCCATTGTTCTAGAGTAAATATAAGCCACTTTGATGAATTAACAAACGAAATTGCATTACGTTGACACCTTTTTTTGTTCCCTCGCATTCTGTGTTTTGATCTTCTCTCATAAAAAGGGGAAGAACAAGAAAAGGTCAAGCAAATATCTTTGATATCTTTACCTTCCAAAACAAAAATGCATGGCAGCTTCTTGGTTGGGGTTCTCAAATAAATGGCAAGATATAAAAGCGTTTGCTTTCTACTTCCAAATTTTAACTTTTCTGAAATAAATGTCAAGATATAAAAGCAATTAAGGCAGCATATTTAATGATAACAACGTTCCGATAAGATAAGGGAATAGCTTCTAGTTTTACGAACACTAATGAAACTCATTAAACATCGATTACCCAACAAATCCCATTAAAGTTCAAGAAAGAAGAAAATATGGGGGGCGAAATTGAAAAAGGTTTGATGAAGATTACCGCTTGAAGAGCCTGAGAAGGCTTTCCTTGATGGACAAGGTTATGAGCCATTACGAGCAGGTCCCTGCCCACATCGTCCTGTCCTTGCTGCAGTGATGGCGCTGCGGCAGCGACCTCCATCTCCATCATGTCGTTTTCCATCCGGTCCATGGCATCTGGTTCTTGCCTGTTCAGTTCTCCGTCGTAAATGAATCTCTCTGTCCTAGTCGGCTTTTTCTTTTCTTGGGGGGGCAAAAGGAATATTAATAACAACAATTTGTTGAATCAATGAAGGATAGAGGATTCTAGCAAATTCTGGCGTTATGCTTAGTTTTCTTCAATCTTGCCCCACATGAAACGCTGTGGGCTATGCTTTTCAGCATTTGGGTTTCTTCTGGGATTAATCCTTACCTATATATTTAGATGCATCTAGGACTGGCCCAACGATGTTTTGCCAGCTTCTTGATGTTAGCATATAAATGAATCATTATTTATTTATTACACTAGAGATTCCTTCAATTATTTGAGTTATCAAAATTTTAATATTGTATCAATCAAATATTTTCATCAATATAATTGTTGATTTGGACATTTAATTTTAATTTAATCTCATATAAAGCATATTTAAAACACGTGGATCAAAATTTTAACACATATCGATTGCATTAACAACTAGAAATTAATTGATTAGAACAACTGATAATTTAATTACTCGATTCGAACATGAGTTTGAAGACTAATTTGAAACATGGAACGTAATGCAGAGAACCACTTCAAAGAAGAAAGTTGAATCGAAGCAAGTAGCCAACATTGAGAAGGAAATGATTTTATACTTTAGATTTTAGGCGATACGAAACGGGCCTTTAGTCAGCAAGAAAACTGTGTTATTGTAAATTACTTACCATAAACAGCAATGAGTTAACAACTTCAAAACCACATTTCTCATATTGACCCAACTTTCGAACATTTGCATACAGGAGAGTGGGGCTTTGCCTCAATATTTTCAAAAATTAACATTCATCCTCCGTAATTTTAGTGTAACTTTCAAAAAGAAAATCCTCTGTAAATTTAAATGTGATTAGTTTAAAAAATTTACAAATACATATGTATCAATTTTTAATATTTTTAATTAAATTATTTCTAAAATTTTAAATTTCTTAATAAGTCAAAAAATTTAAACAAAATAATTTAGACCTTATTTTAAAAAAATAATAAACTCTCAAACTACGTTACCAAAATCTGTCATTGTTTATATATATGATTATATTTTGATACATAAATTGTATAAAAATATTTTACACAACCCTTAAAAGTGCAAAAGAACTTTTCTCTCCGTTAGTGGTTTTTAACCTACTTTAATCTTCATTGTCTCCTAGCGTCGCAAGACTTTTTTCTCTCTTTTCTTTGCTTAGCCGACGACCACATTAGCCTTTGGACAGATTGTCGACCATCGATGCTCATTATTTCATTTAATTTTTCATAATGTAGTTTTTATTTTTATTTTTCATGAATTTTTTAATAAGAATCTTTGTTCTTGTGACACACTTTTATTCTGCCTGTGGCACGTTTTTCTTTCTTTGTGGTATGTTTCCTCTTCCGTTTGGCATGATTTTCGCATCTCATAGCGGTCGTTTGGTGCTCGTTTAGAGATCCTCACATCACTTTCTTATTTGGGCTTTCAGTGGTCATAAAAAGTTTGATTCCCTTTGATGGTTGTTTGCGGATATAATCGGAACTGTGTGGTGGAACAATATGTCTGGTCATTTGATTCACTCACCATTCATTTTTCACTTCGTAAAGAGTATCGTTTGGATAAAGACAAAGAGGTTCATGAAGATTTCTGGATTCTTGATGATGCAAGCCGATCTCAATGGAAGAATTACTTTTCTTTGTACTTTTGGACTTCATATTTTATTTTTGTATGATTTTTTTGGTAGACTGTAGTCTTTATTTCTCTCTTTTGGGTACGTTGTATTTGTGATATCTTTCATTGTTTTTTTTAATAAAATCCAGTTGCTATTATTCAAAAAATTTACACAACCCTTTATATTTAATCTATAGAACCTAAAACTTATATCCCTTACCCTAACACCGTAAATCCCAAACTCTAAATTTTAAATCATATACTTAAACCTCTAAACCCCACCCTAAATCCTTAGACCCTAAAATTGAAAGGATTGTGTATAAAAGAATTTTCCTTATATATGTGTGTGTAGGGGTGAACGTTCGATCTAGTCGAGTCAAAAAATTTGAGTTATTCGAGTTGACGCGTCATATTTTACAACTCAAACTTTATTTGAATTTTTTTCGATTTGAGTCGAGTTGAGTTTTTGAGTTCCTATAAAAATTTAATTGTAATTATTTATCATGTTATAGTACGGTTTGATTCCAATTTAAATCACTTTCTCTAATCATATAAGATATGCATATATATATTTTTTCATATGTTGCAATATTTCTTCATATTTTTATATATCGGTATATATATAATAAAAAATTAAGGGACTCGTCTCGAACTTAAAAATAAATCCATTAATTACTAAAAATTTCGAGTTATTCGAGTTTCTATTTTACAACTCAAATTTTATTTGAATTTTTTCGAGTCGAGTTTATGAAATTTCGAGTCGAGTCAAGATGAGTCGAGTATTTTCGCCTCGAGTCGAGTCTAATTATTCGGTTTTTTTGAGTCGAGTCGAGTTTTGCTCACCCCTATGTGTGTGTGAGAGAGGGAATTTATGGTTAATGCATGAGTTATGCATTTGATGGTGAATTATATTGTCACGTCTGGGAAGATGTGGGGTCATTAATCCCACATTGGAAAGGAAAATGGAGTTCTTGGGATATATAAACGGCGTGTCTGCACATACTATCAGACATGTCTTTTGGGAAGAGAAAATGACAATGACCCTTAGACTGCCTGATTTTACGCCGAGCGTCCACGAGTAAGGTAGGTAGGGTGAACAATTGTGACAATGGCCCATCACGAGTATGATTGACTCGTGACGAGGGCATCACGAGGCTGAGTGGGAGAGAATGAAGACATTAATCCCACATCGGAAAACGAAAAACAAAAAAGAAATCTTGGGATACATAAACGGTGGCGTTGCACATCCTATCAGACATGTCTTAATACTTCTAGAATTATTTTAACAAGGTATTGGCACGTGATTATCACATGCATCAAATTCAAATAATGAAAAGTGGTAACTAAATTTCAAAATTCAAGGATTACTTGGGAAATTGAAACTTGATCCATCCCCTCAGTCATTATAAGCCGCTGGAACGGTACTTTTGAAAGGGAAAAAAAGATGATGTGTAGATTATAGTGGAACTTTTAGCTAAACAGCTAAAGTTTTTATGAAGCAATGTTACGTCCAACTCTTATCTTCATAGAATAACAATTGAAGGAGGGTGAAATGGGAAAATCTAAAAAAAACGTTAAAAACATTAAAAGAAGGTAGTATCGATATGACCGTTAGATCGGTTAAAATAAAATCTGAGCCATTGGATTTTTAAAAGAAAAAGTGGTAAAAGGTTAAACAGGTCAATAAGTTATAACACAAAGTATTACCCAATTATAACACAAAATATAACAAAAAAAGATAAGCAAAAATGTTGCAACATAAATTCTTACCTAGTTAATCAAATCTAAAACCCTTCAAACATACTGTAAGAATTTATGTTATAACCTAAAATCTTACCCAAAAATATTATTTCTTATCAAACACATAAGATTTTATGCTTTTACATAAATTTGTACCGAGACAAACATAAATTCTTACCGAAATGTAAGAAAATGGGTTATAACATAAATTCTTACCATTCTTTTGAAGGGTTTTCGATTTGGCGACATGGGGTAAACATTTGTGTTATTATCTTTTTTCTTATCGGTTCTATAAAAATTTATGTAGGTTTCAAACAATTTGTGTAGGTACCCTGCTTCTTATGAGTTTGGTAACAAATAGAGTTATCCTTTAAGATTTTACGTTATAACACAATTTATTACCTTAAGTTTTGCTGGTTTTAGATTTGGTGATATGAGGTAAGAATTAGTGTTATTACCTTTTTTCTTATGGGTTCTATAATAATTTGCGTAGGTTTGGTAACAATTTGTGTAGATAACCTATTTATTATGAGTTTGGTAAGATATAAAGTTATCCTTTAAGAGTCTATGTTATAACACAAGTTTTTACCAAAGTTTTAATGGTTTTAGATTTGGTGATATGAGGTAAGAATTTGGATTATTACCTTTTTCTTATTAGTTCTATAATAATTTACGTAGGTTTCATAACAATTTGTGTATGTATCTTATTTCTTATGAGTTTGGTAAGATATAAAGTTATCATTCAAGAGTTTATGTTATAACACAATTTCCTACCATAAATTTCGCTGCTTTTAGGTTTGGTGATATGAGGTAAGAATTTGTGTTATTACCTGTTTTCTTATCGGTTGTATAATAAGTTATGTAGGTTTCGTAATAATTTGTGTAGGTACCCTATTTCTTATGAGTTTGATAAGATATAAAGTTATCCTTTAAGAGTTTATGTTATAACACAATTTCCTACCATAAGTTTCGCTGGATTTAGATTTGGTGATATGGTGTAAGAATTTGTGTTATTAACTTTTTTCTTTTCAGTTCTATAATAATTTATGTAGGTTTCGTAACAAATTGTGTATGTACTGTAACATCCCGGTTTTGGTCCTAGAAGTTTTCTAGGTTGATTAGACGGTCTGATGGATCGAATTAGAGGATTCGAGTCAGTTTTGGGATTAAATGGAAATACATATTTTTGAGTGAGAATAAAATAGATAAAAATATCCTAAAATTATTATTTAATATTAGAATGATTTCGGTAAAATCAATCTTTTGAAAAGAAGTTTCGAAAAGTGACATTTTTTGGTTAATGACCAAAATGCAAAGTTTTAAAACTATTTTTAGTGACTGTTTTATAAAAGGGTCAAAACTTAGAATTTTTACGAAGCTATTTGGACAAAGTCTAATATCAAAATTTTCTCTTTAAATTGTATATTTTAAAAATGTTTTAAATTAAATAAAAAGGCTTGAGGAAATTAATTTCATAATTAACATTTAAAGAAAACTTTACGTAACTAACTTTTCACCAAAAGGTTTTATCTCAAATTCTCTCTAGCCAAACACTCTTTTCTATTTCAATTTTCTCAGGTAAATGCTTGATTTCAACATTCTTTTGTTTCCAAATGAATTCTTAATGGTTTCCTAACAAAACCTATTTGATTTGATCTTATTTTCTCTAGAAAATTCATCCAATTAAGAGGAAAGACAAGTTTAGAGGTGAGATTCGTTCTTATCCTCTAATATAATGTTCTTTACTGAAATTCCCAAGTTATTGATCCTTTACATATGTTTTCTAACTTGATTTGATGATTTAATTATGGAAAATTGGTTAAATCAAGGTTTAAATGATGAGATTCGTGTATTTTCGTATATGCTATATTTTGCTGAGTTCTTGATTGATTCTAATCATGATTTTGATGTGTTATAATGTTAATAAGTTGATTTTAACAATGGAATCCCGAAACTAAGTGAATCTCTAATTTTCTAGGTTGTTAGTAGTGAGTTTTAGAGGAGTTGTGGAGGTTTAATGAATGATGGAGATATAAGGATGGTGTTAATGTATTTTTAGATGTTGATTGATGGATTAAAATGTTAGGTTTTGGCTGGGTTAAGTTTGGAAGGTGTTTGATGTTGTTTTCGGTTGTTGTGGAGTGAAATTGGGTAGAGATTGTTGAGAATTTGTGTGAACTGATGTTGCTGGGCTGTTGAATGCATTTTGATGCATTGAATCCTCTGTTTTAATGTGGATAAAATAGGGAAAGTTGATCCTCAAGCTTGAACGAAGTTTCGGAAGCTTTGGAGGCGTGTTTACCGTATTTACAAGCAAGGCTTTGCGTTTCTGTGAGAATGAGTTTTACAACTTTTCAAAGGTTTGAAAGTTGTGGTCGGGGGTTTAGATCAAGCTTGAAACGCTGGTCTAAGCTCGAAAGTAAGTAAATGATAAATTCTCTCTCGAACTCGGTTTGGCAATTGGTTTTTATGCAATTGTTTTAATAGTTTAATTACTCATTGTATATGCATGATTTGAGTTTGGTTTAATGCTAGAAAATGGTTATCTAATGATGTGATGCATTTGGAAGTAATGCATGTTTTGATAATGTTTTTTAACATTGGTAATGCAAGGTAAAATGCATTGAGTAAGTGGTTTTGATTTACACATATGAAAACAGTGAGTTAATGTTTAAGAAATGAATTATATTGGTAAGTGATGGTATGTAAATGTTTTGAAAATATTATCGAATATAGTTGGCCGGCCATAGGATTGATAGTGCACTATAAAAAGTCGCATTGGATATTGAGGGGTTTTGATCCGGTGCACCGAAAACTCCATCCAAGTACCCTAACTATCAAGGGGTTTTGATCTATGTACCGAAGACTCCCGCTAGTGGATTATGCATCTAACCGATGTTTGGGGTTGTGATTGTACCGATTGTAATTGTACCTTTAATTTCGGTTGAGATAGCATGAAGTGTTGGGAACACTTGTTGAATCCGTGTATCCGATGTTATATTTTGAAAAGTGGAACTTGGTTAATGATCACTTGTAAGCCAATATAATTGATGATGTATCATGAGATAGATTATGTTGTTTAATGTTGGTTTAAACATGTTTTACTCTTTAAGCCATGCATTGGTAGTATACATGAGAAAGCTTAAATTGAGGGTAGCAAATGGGACTTTGCTGTTGAATCCATGATACTTGTTGCATATGGTCTAATATGTTGGTTTTAAAAGTATAAGTGCATGGTTTGCAAAGCATGGTAATGATGATAATGTTGTTGATGTTGAAATGATGATTAAAAAGTGTTTTGGAAAGTGGTTTTACAAAAAGATTGTTAAATAGTTTTGAATGAATTGATGGTGGTTTGTTTCAGAGCATTCTTCACTAAGCCTAGTGTGCTTACGCTCTATTTTTCCATCAATGCAGAGAATTAAAGGTTGGAGGCAGCGAGCAAGCAAAGGAAAATCCAAGGACTTGTGCTTACGAAAGTATGACTTTGATTTAGACTTGTAGTAATAAAGGCAATATGGTCGTTTGTTGATTAGGAGGGTTATTTGCTAAACTCCATGTTTCTGCAAGTTTTAAATGTTGTTTTGACTTGTAATTGACCCTAAATGTTTGATTGGGTGCTTGGTTTTATGTTTTGGATGTTGAGCAGGAAGTATGCCTCTAGATGATATGGATGATTGTGTTAGGTTTGCTAGGATTGTTTAAAATGTTGGTATGAAGATGTCAAGCATGCTTTTGGTGCTTTATGATGTTTATGAGATGTTTAACGTTGATTGAAGTGAGCCAAAGAGTCATATGTTGGACCTAGAGGTCATTACAGGCCTTCGCGTACCGGTACGAATACCCCGGGATCGGTACGCAAGGACTAAAACGGCTCTGTTTAAGTGTAAAATGCAAAATGGGGTACCAATACTATTAGCCGAGTATCAGTACACCCCTTGATAGTGCACTATAAGATATTGTAATGCATAAAATTTAGAAATATTGTATATAATAGATCATATCAGTTAATCAATTTTGCTTAAAACTATGAACCGTAACTGAATCAAAATAATTTATTTTAAAAATTTGTACCGAAATCGGGTTCGATTAATCCTTAAAAAAATTATTTTGGTTAATTGCTAAATTCAAATTATTCAACTCTCAGTCTTATATTGTACCAATTAAATTAGATAATCGATTGTCCGGTTAATTGGAATAATTGATTCGAGTAATATTTTTTAACTTTGCTTTTTAAATATCAAATATGGTAAATTTAATAAACAAAGTAAAAAAATCATTACCCAAATTTTTTAAGGATTAATCGAATTTTTCTATTTGTATAACCATGTCAATTGAGAGTTGCCAAAATATGAACAATTCGGAAGTTAAGTTGGTAAATTGAAAATTGTTAAACTCTAGTGACCAAAATAGGTGTGAGAAGAAAGTTGAGTGATGATTGGTGTAGTTTACCCATTTTTTATTAAGGAAAAATGAAAACTAACACCAACTTCTAACAAAAGGTAACGAGAGGGACCGTATCGAAATCGAACTAAAAGTTGGATGACCTTATCGAATATTTTAAAAGTACGATGACCAAAATGAATCTGCCCTAAAAGTTCAGTGACCATTTATGTACTTTACCCTAAAAATTAATCATTTTCTCAACATGTCATGTCATCAAACTAATAAGGATAAACTTAGGGGTGGACATTCGATCGAGTCAAGTAAAAAAAATTGAGTTAGTCGAGTTGAAGAGTTATATTTTATAACTCAAACTTTATTTGAATTTTTTTCTAGTCGAGTTGTTCAAGTTTATTCAAATTGAACTCAACTCGAACTTGAAAACGAATTCACTAATTACTAAAATTTTTGAGTTATTCAAAATTTATTTTATAATTCAAATTTTATTTGAAAATTTTTCAAGACGAGTATTTCCGCATCAAGTTGAGTTGAATGATTTTTTTTCCGAGTTGAGTCGAGTTATACAACCCTAGATGAACTAATAACATAAGTGAGTGAAATGTATTTTTCTTTAAAACTAGTTACCGAAATAAGATAGACCAAAAACAAAGTGACATTAAACGTAGTTTACCAATATTTCAATTGTAATATAGCAGTTCATTGAATAAAAGAATTTTCTTAAACTGGGGCAAATTTCCATGAAAAGTTTTGAGTTTTTTAAGCAGCTCAAAATGTGAATGGATCTAATTATGATAATAAACTTGGGGGAAAACCCAGAAAAGTTGCCATTTGGAGTTATAAGTTTATTTCTTATTGTATTTTTACTCAATTCAAGCTCAAAGAATGCAAATTTACATATAGGCTGAAGCCCAATTGTTGAAGATAAGAGTTAGGAATTCAAAGTAACGTGACAGAGTGCAGCTAATTTTTTAACTTTACAATAATTTCAGGATTTGGCCTCATCAATCTATTGGTGTACAATAATATATTAATTCAAAATATTATAGTATTATAAAATAATATTAGACTAAATTATAAAAATTAGAAACAAACGGGATCATTTTTAAATTAAATAAAATATTTTAAAGACTAAATTAAATAAAAATTAAACTTGAGAGATTTAACATGTCATCTACCATTTTTCATTAAAATTAGGTAGACAAAAGTATCACATGACACAATTTTATTGGCCAATTTCTTTAACAGATTAGGATAAAATAAATAATAAAATTTAAAATTAAGGGTAAAAAAACTTTAGGGTACAACTCATTTAAAAATTATAATTAAGGAACAAACAGCCCTTTAAACGTTTTTGTCATAGTCATATTCAATAAATATATATTATTTATATAAAAATAGAGACATTAATAATTTTTGTTATATAAGTTTTAATCAATTATCTTTTTAGTATAATTTTAATAATTATTAAATTTAATGCATATATTAATTTCTTATTTATAAAATTATGTTTTGAATATAATTTTATTAATTATTAAATTTATACATATTTATTAATTTATATATTGAATTGTTATTTATGAAATTATTTTCTAATTTTATTAGTTATTCAAATTTATTTTATTTAGAAATTTTTTTATAATTATCAATGACAAAATAATCTTTATAAGTAGTTTATCCAAACATCTAACTCAAAAAACTCCTAAAAGGAGTTTTTTCAAAATGAGAAGTTTCACCTCAATCCCTATTATAATCTCTATTTACCAAACATCTAAATTAGCGGATTTAACTGGCCAAACTTTTAAATGATTTAAACCTCTAATTTTGACTCAAAAAACTGTTTACCAAACAGGGCCTTAGATTATTTGACTTTTTTATTTTTAAAATTTATTTTGAATTACCAGTTCAAATATAATGGGTATATCGGTAACAAAGTGGGGGAGGTTTATCTAATAATATAATTATTATTTTTAAATATATTAACTTTGATTACATAATAGTATTTCTTCATATTTTTCTTAACCTTTAAATTTTCTAATAATATAAATTAACTCAACCCGAATAATGCTTTCATTATTTATCATTCGGACTAGTCAAGTAAGTATGTTTTCTTCTTTATTAATTATAAATCGATAAATCTCAAAATTATACATAAACTTTGATGAAATATAATGTGACATATAAGTTTTGAATTTATACAATTTTATATACAAAATTTTAATTTGTTTCAATTTTTTATAAACTATTGATATATTGTCAACGTAGTACCATTTGATGTTTATTATTATTTTTTTTTTGAAAAGTACCATTTGATGTTTACTTGCTATGGACACAAATCAATATCATTATATTCATTCAATAAGATCAAAGTCCTGTATGAACATTTAATAAATTATAATCAAATTTTTATCAATATAAATACATAAAATCAAAGTTAATGTATCAAATTATACATTATAACAAATTTAATGTGTAATTTGATATTTATCCCATTATAAATAAATGATAATTTTTTGAACAATTCCTACCTAGGGTGAGGAGAAGGGGAAATTTGCTCCTAACGAGTATTGAACCCACAATCTAGGGGAGAAGGTATCAGCTGAGAGCTTTTAATCACATGCTCTAGATATTGTTAACAAATAAATGATAATTAACGAGCACTATTCGAAACATACATATTTATTGAGATCCACTAATTGGCCAAGTGTCCAATGATGCTCATATTGTCCCATTTTGTATGTGTTAGAATCCTAAAATTTACCCTAAGAATGTAAATATCTGTACTTAATCAAAAACATACATATTTATTTACAAATGATGATACCTTGACTTTTTTTTTTTTTTTGCATAAGACAATACCCGAATTAGTAATAAGGTTGGATTCCAAATTCAGAGTTCACCATTATCTCATTAATTAAATGCTTAAACCTAATATTAAACGAAATAATACAAGATGCATGTTGACAATGTAGCCATTGACTTTGCTCCCCTGCATTTGAACGAGTTCAAAGTCAACTTTATAGGAAGTTATATCAAGCAATGCTCCTCTTTATTCTGTCGTTACATCCACCTTCTTGAAATGTTGGCAGTTGACTTCATTACTCGGCACATGGAAAAGGATGCTGGCCTTAAATGATAAAAATTTAACAAGTGTGTTGGAGATTCAGCAGGTTGATGGTTTTCTACCATTAATAATTTGAAGCACCCCATGATTGATACAGCTAAGAGGATGACTAATCAGTTTCCGGTCCAAGGGAGAATATGTCCTTATAAATACTAGTTGTACCAGTTTCTGTATTTTCATACTAAGAACAGCATTTTCATCGGTAATATTCAAGCAAAAGTTGTTATATACTTGCATTCATGTCGATCCAAGGTCTGCCGATCGATGTTACAGGTATGATATATACACATATGCCACAGAATTTCTTCCCTATGTTCTTACACCCTTGGCTGAGTTTTATGTGTTTTATAGTTGTTGGATGTTACAACTTGGAGGACAAGGAATGGATATCAACACAAGATCCTTAGGTTTGCCTTGAATACGGAAGTACCAAGTACAGGACCAGAACCTACACAGGTATCTCTCTGTCTATATGAAATCTATCTCGACATTTATGGTTTGAAATTTTAAGTAAAGCTCCTAAATTAATAGATCTCGTTCCAAATTAATTTTGTTTAGATGGAGGGAAGAATCCTACCTTCCAGGAGAAATTTGTGTTCACGCTTATCGAAGGCCTCAGGGAATTGAATGCAGTAGTTTGGAACAGAAACAGTATCACCGCCGCCGATCTTATCGGCAGTGGAAGGTGAATGATCTCATGCATTTAGAAAAACACACATGAAAAACAACTTCAACTGAATGTAGATTCTGAACCGAGTTGTTGCTTATGTGGCAGGGTTCAACTCCACAAAGTCCTGTCCCAAGGTTTTGATGATTGTACCTGGCCACTTCAAAGCAAATCTGGCAGGTTAGCTAAATAGAAACTTGTATAGTCTTTAATAACCATGATCCATACATTGCGCTGCCTTTCTCAAAGATTTATTTGGACACAGGCACTCAGGAGAAGTAAGACTCATATTACACTACTCTAATGCCAAAGCCACAGTAAGTTAATTACTTACTTGCCAGGTTCCACATATTTGCAAAACTCCAGTAATCCCGAGGGATACATACATAGACATATGTATATATGTATAATGAATAGCTACATATTTGACCAGTGACATAAAACCATGGTTTTTAATTGTAGCAACCACGTAAAGGCAAAGACAAAATCAATATCAGAATATGAATATGCACCATCTGCCCCCATCAGTCAGGTCTCACCATATGGTTTCCCACAAGCAGCACCTTTAGCTCCTTACCCGACAATGCCGTATGCGGCTCCATCTCAAAAGTCATCGTATCCTACTGCCACGGCAACATATCCACCAACTCCAAATGGTGGTTATCCTCCACAAGCCCCTGCCATAGGTTACCCTCCACAAGCCCCTCCAGCAGGTTATCCACCACAAGCATACCCGCCTCACCCTCAGGCCTCAGCTATGTATCCACCAGGTACATTTTTATCGATGCATCCAATAATATTCCTAAAAGTCAAGATGTTGAAATTCATCCCATTGTTTTTTCTCCAATTTTTTCATGTTTAACAGTTGTTTGATCTGAACTTGATATTATCGCTGCAGCTCTATCCTCCTCCACCACCACCCTATTGAGCTCTTTCAAGCACATCAATAGAAGCCGCAAGAATTCATAGTCTGAGCCACAATTGTTCGAATCAAATCATAAATTAATATGAAATCTAAACCCAAGATCTATCATGTCAAATCATCAAGAACAATAAACCGAAAGCGGAAGCGTACCTGAATTCATTGATGGCCTGAAAACCTTGAATCTTGATGTTGAAATCCCAAATCTTTGCTATTGGTCTTCCAAGAATATAGGTTTTCGCTTGAAGTAAAACTCTCTGACGGGAAATGAGAGAAAAACAAGTTAACCTATTTCTTGGGGACCACTACCTCTTTATATAGTTGATTTAATAATCAACTATTAAGTATTTATAACTCTGCCCCTCATCGAATTATAAATACATCTTATGGTATCTACACTTTTATTTCCATGACATTTTAATACCCATGACACGCCTAACATAATTGGTCACTTAATTTTGTGCCATACTTTAAAATAACAATATACATTATACATATGTGCCCACTATTACGGGTTTTAATCCAACAATCTCCCACTTGGGCAACATATGTTTCCTGACAAATGTATAACCTTATGAGCTAAAAAATTTGCTATTATATAATAGGTATTCTGTAACAATCTCGTCCATCAACTATATCCATATAGGATCAAAGCAGCCTTTGTCGTATCAATCATGACAAGACCCATCAATGGTCACATGTCAAATGACATAGATCAATCATGGATGCGTAGCATGGAAAATTACATGAAATGTGAACCAAACATGTCTATTTCCAACTGGTCCTCCTAAACCTTAGCGAGATCAAACTTTACTGAATTCAGAGTGTGCATAAACCAAAAGAACTTTATTTATGCAGAAAATAATCTTAAAATATCCTTAAACTGAAGTAACCGAAATTGTGTCTAAAACGAATGAGCATTTTTCAAAATTACAAACTCCCACTAAAACTGAATATCCTTAAATAACATTACACCCACATGAGTAGTGTGCTCATGAAAGACCTAGGGTGTCAGTTTCTTAATAAGCGCACAATTATGGAGTTTGTACCAACATGCTCTATAGACACACAACCACTCTGAATTTTCTTTAACAACTAGGAACTTAATATTTATGTGCTTCAAATTTAAAGTGTTCCTATTGTTTATAAAATAAATGAATGCATATTTATTGTCACAAAATAACCGAAGTGATCTTTCTATTCAATCTATAATTAGCAGCCTATGTGACAAAATTCTTTTGCATCAATATTCTAATAGAATCAAAGTCTGTAAACTTGATGATCTCTAACTTACCAGAACTCCGATATATGAGCATGTAATTTTTTTTGTTCTCTAAACATATCTCATAACCCTATTGGCTGCTATCCAATGGTTCGGACTAGATTTGCTTAAATATCTGTCTAACGTTCCAACAATGTACGCAATATTCGAACGCATACATACTTGAACATAAATTAAATTCTCAATAGATTATGCACATGGAATCTTTTGTATTTTTTTTTAAAATTTCAAGGTTACTTTTAGGGCATTGAATAAGACTAAATTTGTCTTCTTTAATAATATGAGTATCACTTGGTTTACTCCCACTGAACTGTAGTATATAGAATTGTGAACCAAATTTATCTCAAAACCAAATGAGATAAACAATATGAAATTTATAATTTCGTTAATGAGAGTCCAACTTAAGCTCATAGATGAATTTCTTTAATTTACATATCATTGATTTTGTATAATTAGACACAAATCTATGATTGTACCATATAATTTGTTTCTTCACTGTCACCATTGAAAAACACAAGCGTAACATCCATTTTATGTAGCTCAAGATTAAAATAAGCAATAAGCGTCATGATTATCTTAAAAGATTCTTTCAATAAAACTTGAGAGAAAGTCTCCACAAAATCAATGTCTTCTTTTAGAGTATATCCTTTAGATACAAGACATGCCTTATACTTGTCCACATTATCATTTGCATCCCTCTTGGTTTTAAATATCCATTTACAACCAATTGGTTTGCACCTTCACATAATGAGACAAGTTCCTAAACTTTATTGTCTTGCATAAAATTATACTCTTCTTGAATGACATCAATCCACTTTTGAGAGTCAGAACTTTTGTGATTTGATAAAAAATGATTGAATCATTTTCTATCATTCCATTATTATCCTTATTTTCTTGAATAAATACAAAGTAATAATCTAGAATAGTATTTCTCCTTCCTCTCGTGGATATCTTTAATGACACTTAATTTTTAAGGTTGTTGAGTTTGTTCTTCTGAAACAATTACCTTATCTTGAATGGGAGTTGTTCAACATTGTTTTGCTGAGGTACTTGATTCACTTCTTGATTAATGATAGGTGTAAAAACCTAAACATCATTAAAAGTGATAGTATGAATTAAATTATAATTCAACTTCCCCTCAATAGCAATGTATCTAACCTTATTTCTCCCTCCAAACTCAACATCCTAAAAATGTTATAAACCTCTCCTTAAAATAATCCTTATTGTGGGATCATAAAATTTACAGCCCATGGATCACTCAAAATAACCGAAGTAGTTGCTCACTTTTGAAGTTTAATTTCTTCACATGTTTCCTAACTTATACAAAAGAATCAATACTTTGTAACTTATTGTTGTTTCTTTTGATTAGGACCTTTAGCAACTTTATTCTAATATATTTTTTATTGCCCTTATTCTTAGAGACACTAACTAAATGAGCATTAACCGAATGAGTACTTTTACACTTATAATGCTTCAACTTTTCTTCCTCTTTAACACAATTAGAAATAAGCTCATTTAAAGTCTATTTCTCCTTTTGACATTGTAACTAATTTTGAATTGGTTAAACTCAGTATAGAAAGCGATACCAAAATCATAAGAACAAACAATTGTTAGAAAGTTTGATCTTATGTGCCTTAAATTTTGAAGCAATATTAAACACTTTTCATAATGTACTTCCTCACATTTCCTTGACCCTTATACTTCATAGACATCAAAGAAGGCATAAGTGATGTCGTCTTAACCTTAATGTTTTGGGTAAATCATTTCTTAATTTCGTCAAGGAAACCCTTAATATGAGTAATCTCTTTAGATTTGTGCTCCTAAAGACTTATAGAA
Organism: Hibiscus mutabilis; assembly: GCA_019671005.1. Taxonomy (NCBI): domain Eukaryota; kingdom Viridiplantae; phylum Streptophyta; class Magnoliopsida; order Malvales; family Malvaceae; genus Hibiscus; species Hibiscus mutabilis. The sequence goes on along the minus strand of CM033733.1, from coordinate 36,449,988 downwards.
TGTTGTTCTTTATGATCATTAGACTCATACAATTTGAACAATTTCTCCTCTCAAAATCCCTTTTTATGGGTGCTTACCAGCGAGAGAGGTGCAAGTTATTCTTCCCTTAGTGCAAAGTCTATGTTCATACAACCAAATACTATATGTAAGTGTCTTTTCTATTCCTTGAAACTAGTTTTACTAAACATGAGTGTAGAATGTATTTAATGATATTGTGACAAAGAAAGATAAATTACCTAAATATAGAACAAAAATAAATAAATAAATAAAATAAAAACAAGCTCACATAAATATTCATAAGTAAACAAATAAATTCAAAATAATGGCTAGTTCCCCTCAAGATACCAAGCACAACATTAATATCAAGTCTTTGGATAGTAATATTAACTGTAAACAGTACTCTTGTTATAGCAATCAGACATTGACAATAAACTATGCCAAACAATAGATTAATCTTTGGACTAACATATTGTTCACATAAAATACCTTATAATTGTCACACATTTATCACCACAGTTGTCGTTGTAATTCGGCCAAATATTAACTTTCCTTTAGGCCAATTAATAAACGCATGAATTACAAAAACCCATAATTATCTTAATATTTTAAATAAACTAATCTACACAAAAGTGGTCACTTTGGTGACATTATATTTCAATTAATCCATTAAAATATTAGACATTCGAAGCCAAAATATGAATTTAATTGTTTCAAAATATTTTTCTTAATTTTATCTTTCAATCAAATTAAAAGATAACCAAAAATAATAATAAATTTGAATAAAGGTAAGCATCATATCAAGATACCGGACATTCCATTAATATTTCATCTTTGGACAAAACATTAACTTGCAAGTGATATCTAGGTACAGTAATCAAACATTGATAATAAGAACATGTCAAACAGAAATCTTCCTTTGGGCCGATTTATTGCTCACATTTAAAACTGAATAATTGTCACATGTTTATTACCACAATTGCACATGTAATAACGTTAATTATTAACCTTCCTTTGGGCCGATTAATATTAACATAATCCGACTTACATGCACAAAACCTTTTATATTTTAAAATAAATAATTTCCACAAGAGAGTCACTTTGGTGACTTAACGTTTCAATTAATTTATCTTAAAATATATAACATAAAGTACCGATATCCAAATTTAAAATTATGTAACAGTCAAAACTGAAATTTCTGATAACACTTTAGTTTCCAAAATAACCCAACATAAGATTGTCTGAATAGGGCTATCAGAAATAAAAAAACAAAAATCTTTGACTGTTACTCAAAAAATTCCTTAAACATGCATTTACCAAAATTAAAGTCGGATTCAAAATAATCAATCTTTAACTAAAAGTCAAAAAACAGAAATATTATATAAATGAATAATTCATATATTGATCGCATGAAACTTTAATGTGCATAATAATCTAGCGATCAAAAGAAATGAATTATTGATCAAACTGAATCGAATATGAATTTCATAAGATTAATGACATGCTTTCCATAACCAAAACCAAATGTATATTCCGTAGATAACATTAATGGCATAATTAAGCATAGTGTGAAATAAATTTAAGCCAAAGGTTCTGTTCAAAACTAAACAAGATTTAATAAATTCAACCGTAATTTATTAGACTAATCCGAATATAAAGCTTTGAGAGCTAACATGATTATAAAGTTTCAAAGTCACGGTAAATTTATCACGACAAAGGCCAAGTCAAACTTTTTTTAATAACTAACGATAAAAACTAAAATTTTGATCAAACCGAATTGAATATATATTTTAACTCAAATATATATGTCATAACTTGAATTATTATATGCAATTACTAAAGAATCAAAAACAATACAAAAATTAAATGATAAATCAATATTTCCACATTCAAAACTATACTGTTGCTAGTGAATTCTAACCAATTATAAGGCGCAAATTTCCATTGGTATTAAACCCAAAATTGAACAGTAGCAACATAAGGGTTATCGAACATGAAAAACTAAAATAAATTTAATATACTAACAATAGTAGTCGGCAAATTTAAAAAAAAAAGTGCGACTAATTGAAAAAAAAAAGTCTTGCATTCTAAAGAGAATTCGCAACATAGAAATCAAAACCACACCCAAATACATAATTGAAACACCGAAATATAATGATTTTAAACCATAATAAGGATTCAATTATCGTCAAACTTAGGGTTTTGATTTAAAAAAATTTAAGCATAAATCAATTCAAACATCATATCAAAATTGAAACCTAAAATAAGATTTCATAACGAATCAACCAAAATTAAATAAATCAATTGATTCTCAATGATTCAACATGACGAGGCACTGATGCCACTTGTTCGAATCAAATCATAAATTAATATGAAATCTAAACCCAAGATCTATCATGTCAAATCATCAAGAACAATAAACCGAAAGCGGAAGCGTACCTGAATTCATTGATGGCCTGAAAACCTTGAATCTTGATGTTGAAATCCCAAATCTTTGCTATTGGTCTTCCAAGAATATAGGTTTTCACTTGACGTAAAACTCTCTGACGGGAAATGAGAGAAAAACAAGTTAACCTATTTCTTGGGGACCACTACCTCTTTATATAGTTGATTTAATGATCAACTATTAAGTATTTATAACTCTGCCCCTCATCGAATTATAAATACATCTTATGGTATCTACACTTTTATTTCCATGACATTTTAATACCCATGACACGCCTAACATAATTGGTCACTTAATTTTGTGCCATACTTTAAAATAGCAATATACATTATACATATGTGCCCACTATTACGGGTTTTAATCCAACAACAATGGCTTTGTGATTATTATGGTCCATGAAGAAATTATCATTGAGTTGGATGAATTTATTTGCCTTTTTTGATCTGTATTTCAAGCACCATTATGTTTTTTCTTGATGAATTGGCTACCGCTTCTCTGCAATTCTATAATATAAAAGACTGGTCTTTCCACGTTGGTGGTATTGGTATGAATGTATTACATTGTTCAAGTATTTTGACAAAGAAATTGGATACCTATTATAAAAGCATCCAAATATCATATTTTAAAACACAGCTGAACAAGTAGTTGGACGGGAACAAAGATGAGAAAATAATTAACGAGCAGAAAAGAGCGAAAGTTCAAATCAAATACGATTTAAATTTGAGAATAAATAATTACAAATTTGAAATGGATAACAAAAAGGTTTATGTGGGGGAAAAAACCAGCATTGAACAACATAAACATGCAGGGTAAGGCCTTATGAATTTTTTATTTGAAATCAGTCGCTACGATAAATTATGCAAATATAAGATGAATAAGACACTATACAAAACTTTCATGGTCATTTTATAATATTTGAAAGTTAGATGATAAAATAATATTTAATTACAATTTAGTAATTATTTGTGAACTTTATAAAAAATCACAGATTTTTCTAGAGGTGGCACAATGAGCCTAAGCCCGAAAAGGTTTGAGCCCAAATATAAAAAAATGATTTAACTTGAACTTCAAAATATCTGAACTCAAAAATTTTGGAACCCGAGATTGATCTAAATCAAAATTTAAGGTTGAACCTAAAAAATCAATTATTATTAATATTTTAATAAAATTTATTATTATTTATTATATCTTAATAAATTTAATATGTATTTATTATGAAAATTGATGTAGTAAAATAGTAATTTTTGTGAAAAATGGCCTGAATTTTATTAAGAAAACAATGGAAGGTAGGGGTGTGCATTTGGTCGGTTCGGTTAACCTAACTAATCGAATTATCCAAAATATATTAACTGAATTTTTTTAACTGTTAATCGAACTGAAATTTTTTCAAAAATTTTTAATCTACCCGAAAAAATTCAGTTATTTCGGTCGGTTTTTAAATTAACCGAAATGTTATAAAATTTTGGTTAAATTACATAAATGGTCACTAAAATATTCTAAAACAAACTTTTAGTTATTGAACTTTTGAAGTTACAAAACAATCATTAAACTTATCGAACTATTACAAAATGGTCATTGATTCATTGCACGCTATAAATTATTGATAAATTTTAAAAAGTTTAATGACCATTTGTAATAAATTAATAAATTTAATGATCATTTTGTACCAATTTAATAGATTTTAATGACCATTTTATAATATATCAAAAAAATTAATGGTCATTTTATAACTTTTAAAAGTTCAATGACCAAAAATAAATATATGTAATATATATAATATTTAATATATAATAATTTCGGTTAATTCGGTTAATCTACCGATTTTGAACCGAATTAACCGATAACCAAAATTTGAAAAACTATTAACCATTAACCGATCATACCTAAAATTAACCGACCGATTAATAAAAAAAAATCAGTTCGATCGGTTAATTATGTTAAAACCGAATAATGCACACCCCTAATGGAAGGTATCACAAATATAATGAACCCAAAAAGAAAAAAAATAGGGACTAAATCCACCAAAAAACTCATACAAAAGTAAAACAAGAAAATCAAAAGTGCAAAGAAAAAAAAACACTCCTCTTGAGATTGATGTACATCGTCAAAAAACTCATAAACCTTCATAAATCTCTTTTGCCTTTATTCAAACGAGACGCTAAAAAAAGGAGTGGTGAGTAAACCAAACTATCAAGCAGACTCCTCCGCTACACGATTCTGATTACATCGACAAACAACCATCAAAAGGGATCAAACCTTGTATGACTATCGACAAATCTAAATATAGAAACAAGCACTGTGAAAATCTCTGTACGAGCACCAATCGACCGCTAAGGTATACAAGAATAGTGCCAAACTAAAGAGGAAACATATTACAAAAGTAAAGAAAACGTATCATAAAGGCAAATAAAAACGTACTACAAGAGTATAAATACTTATTAAAAATAAAAAAAAACAGAAAAAATAGAATACAAAAAAATAAGTAAAATAATCAACACCGACAATTGATAACTAGTCCTAAAACTGATATTATCTCCTATTAAGAAAAAGATGAAAAAAGAAACTTGCGGACAGGGATTCCCTAATTTTTTTGTTTGGTTATTTGATTGCTTCTTTGTAAAATAGTAATTTTTGAAGATGCGAAATTATCACTGAAATATAAAAAAATGTAAAATCTATTTTTTAGAACAAAAAAATCCGCCCTACTTCTGTATTTCATCTGTCAACATTTCAACAAAGCACAAAGATCTTCTCTTCTGCCGTTCTTCACTCGTCTATTTTACACGTTAGGTTTTGGTTCAAATTTTTTATAATATTTTTTCGCTTAAGCTATTAGATTTTGTACTTTAAAAATAATTATAAAAATTGTGATTAAGGGTTATTTTTATCTTTATAATAGTCTCAATATATCTATTTTACCTCTATTGTATTTTTGCATTAATTTAACCCTTAAAGTAGTCGAATTATATCATCGTTTGCCCCTTGACTGTCACTCTAACCATAATTTCTAAAACTCAAACCTTAAATCCTAAACCCTAATAAAAAAATTATCAATCTAAAATGATTATAAAACATAAAAGTATTCCTAAACCCTAAACGACAATACAATTCGACTACTTTAGAGGCCAAATTAATGCGAAAATACCATAGGGGGGAAATCGATAAATCGAGACTACTCTATACGGGCAAAAATAGCCCTTAAGCCTAAAATTTATTAATATTAAAATAAATAATATAAAACATATGTAATATAAATATAATTAGATTAGTATAAATAAAAAATAATTTTAATAATATTACATATAAAATATTTATTAGAGTTAAATAAAAATAGTAATTTGAAGTTTAAATTACTATTTTAGAGTAAGAACGAATACATTATTAGACTGAACTTTAAATTGAATAAAGGATTTGACTTGCCAAAATCGCCTTTTAGAAATTCTTGTAAAACTTGAAATTTTCTATTAATTTTATTCTAACAAGAAATTTATTTTTTGAATTTTAAAAACTTGAAAATAAAATTAATCCTAAAAATCGTTTATCAAACATATTTTAAGCGTACAAGAATATTGTTTAATTTCATAATTAATATTATTTTAAAATTTAAATTTATATAGTTGTATAATTATAATTTGTAGTACAAAACATGATAAAAAGGGATAAATTACCTGTATAACCACCCAACCATTGAGTCTGTCATATTTTAACTACCAACTAAAAAAATAAAAAATCACACAACCGAATTATTTAATTGATCCTAATCAAACCACCAGCCGTTTAAAAAACTAAGAGAACGACTACGTGGCTGTAAGTAACTAACAGCGAGCATGCTTGGCATTAATTTATTGTTTTGTCAACGTCTAAAGAACTAATATTTGAGCTGGATTTAAAAATAAGAAAAGAAATAAAAAAGGAAATTGGAAACTTAAAAGACCGATTAATCGACCTTAATTTTTTTATTCGTTTCACAGAGAATTAAGAGAAGAGGGATAGAGATAAGGGAACGAGTTCATTCTTTTGTGTGCGCTTGAGAAATCGATTTGGAGATTGAAATGCAGAGAGTTATTCGCGAAAGAGACAAACCAGGCAATATATGTGGTACGTTCGAAATATTTTTTGCTTTTAAAAAATCTGTAATTCTTGTTTGGGATTTGATTTGGATGTGGGGTTAGACGATTTAGGGTTTCTTGATGAAAAAATTTATTTAATTATTAAAATAAAATTTAGAGATTTAATATTAATATTTAATTTAGGATTTTTAAATTAGGATTTTCTGTAACAACCTAAATTTTCGGGCTAGTAAATCGGGCCTTGATTCGGGTTTGGACCCTTAAGAATAAGGATTTAAATTTAAAGAATTTAATTTTCAGAAGCTTAATTAAATGGAAATGAGGAGTGAGGTGAAAAAGATTTAAATTATGGATCAAAAGTAAAAACAAAGGAAAAGACAAAGGAGGTAGTTGGCAATTTGCCCATTTGTCCTTGGAAGATAATAATTTTTGAAATAAAGTGGGCGGTAGGTGAGGGAATGCTGAAGAAGATATTATTGGAAAGAGAGAAATGAGAAAAAGAACAAAAAAGTGTAGGGGAGGCTTTGGACTTCGATCTGCGGCCGCCGGAGCCACCGTGGGTTACACCTCCATCGTCATTGCCTTCAGATTGTTGAGACGCATCGACTGGTGGTCGTCACGTCACCGTTGTCACAGCCACTACTAGTCGAGGTGAGAAGAAAGAAGATTCGGAGGAGCTTGTTCTCAAGGATCCGCCGTCCACCATCGCAAGCCGAGGCCACATATACTCATTGGCGTGTGCAGCTGCAGAGGGCGAGTGCACATATGCTCATATACACCGCGCCACACTGAATTCGGCTCACCAGGGTACACCGTAGCCTCCATGCACCTATGCACATTGGATCATCGCCTGCGGGTGTACATTAGCTACCATGCACCTACATCGCACAATATCGCCTATAGAGTTGACCAGCCATTGGCCGTCGTTGACCATCATTGACCGACCGTTAACTTTTTTCGGCGACTCTACCTGCGAGTTTTTGATGTTCGGAGTTCGTTGGCACAATCCATTTCACCAAATTCGAACCCAATAAGCTATTTTTTATGCGTTTGACCTTACAAATTAGTTAGTGAATAAGGTTAATTAATAATTGTGGTATTCGTATATTTATGAGGATTTTTTGGGCTCGAATACCAGATCAAGAGGAGCCTTTGAGAAGCTCGAGTAAGGATTTATCGATAATTGCTTGAGGTTAGTACACCTCGAACTCCTATTGCTTCATGAGCATCATAAATGTGATTGCTTTGCGTGTTAGTGTCTGCAAAATAGGTAGGTGATAAATAAGCATGTTTAGAGACCGGAATCATGAGACTTGATATGTGTGTGATGCATGATGACTTTTAGAATATTTTGAGACTTGCATGAACTTTAGAGACCGTGTAGGGTCACTTGGATATTTCTATAATTATTTGATGACCAAATTAAATTATATATTGTGATGTTTTGGTGCTAGTGTATGAAATTGGCATGTTCGATAAAAATAATGCTTAAGAAATTAATAGCGGTAATATTAAAATAAATGGGCATAAAGCCGATAATTAATATTAAATGATTTAATACGTTAGTAAACAAACCCTAATAACTTTCATAAGCTGTAAGGATCAAGTAAAACGTTGTAAAATCATAATTTGAAGAAAAGGTACGAACCCATGAGTAGAGTATCAGTACGAGCTTCGATTGTACCGGTACGAGATTAGGGGTTGTATCGGTATGGGTTGACCCGTACCGATACTTGTGGAAATCTAGGATTTTCAGTAAGCAATGTCAGTATCGGTATGCGTGTGAGTAACGGTACTAAGGGTACTTTATCGATACTCTTATTCGAGTACCGGTACCTACTGAGCTGAATAATCTAAATGTCAGTTAAAGATGGAAATCGACGTGGAAGATTAATGAATTGTTTTATACCTTAATTAATGAGATAAACATATATTAATGGGATAATTAATTAGGATGATTAATGTACACTTCCATAATGTATTGGTAAACTTAAATGGGTGGCTTGAAAATTGATAAAAACCATGGAGATTGGTAATCATGTTAGGGCTGTGTGCCGTATGGTAGTCGTGTCTATGTTGTGTGCTGTATTGGACACATTGGTTGGTTGAGTCACCTTTGGTTGATGGGATCTGGATACCCAGAGAGAGTGTGCTGCAACACAATGATTAGAGATGCCGAATGTACGTTCCTAAGGCTGTACGTATAGGTGTACGTTCCTGAGGCTGTGTGACACTGGGTCTCCCCTAGAGAGAGGGTGTATGTTCCTGAGACTGTGTGACACTAGACTTCACTCTAGGTTTGTGGTATGACTTTGTGTGCTTTTGCCCGGATGATCTGTGAGATCCCGAGTATGGTTGGGCCTTATGTGCCATGTTTGATGACTTGCATGATGAGAGTATGTTCTTAGGCGACCAGTGGTAGCATCACATGTTTATTTATCTCTTCTTATTGCTCATACTATCTTGCATGCTTATATTTATGATTGACATGAAGTATAGTAGAGTATATGTGTACCACATAGTTTTGTAAGCTCAGCAATCGAAATTGTTGTTTCCGTGCGTAGTTTGCTAGATTGATTGAGAGCTCGATGAGCACTATTAGTTTGAGATTCCAGTATGCGGTGATTGCCAGAGTACGATACTTGTATTTAGCGGGCTATGTATTCATGGGACCTTATGTGGTTGCATCTGTAACTCTTAATTTGGGATTGTATTAATCAAGTCGAATGTTTAAATATTTTAAATTAAATTGGAGCTCATTTTTAACGTTTTAATCATTTATCAATATTTTCAACTGTTGATTTTAAATGTTTTTGGAAAGTATTTTATTGGCTAAACCAAGTCGAAAAATTTTGCTAGGATATTTGTTTTGATATAATAATTGAAAAATAGTTTTAAACTAAATTGAAAATATTAAAAAAATGGTTTTAAGTCCAAACAACTTGAGAAATATGTTTAAAATGGTTTTGAAACGTTTTTGACTCGAATCTATGTTTACCAAACTCAAAATAGTCAAAAATTGGCCCCTGGTACCGATACCTGAATCCCGGTATTGATACTAAGAGAACCGTATCCGTACCGAAACCCTCCGTACCGATACGCGTGTTTCAAAGATTTTCTAGAACCATTTTGGGGTACTGATACTGCCCTAGCAGTATCGATACCAAGATAGGAGTACCGATACCCCTGTACTAGTACCGATACTCTCTTTACAGTTTTGACTCCAACAGCTATTTCCAAATTAGGCCGATATCGATACCCTACCTAAGTATCGATACCCTATGCTGCAGAATTGCAGGTTTGGTTGGAAAAATATCCCCAACGGCTCCAAATCATCCTCAACGGTCACCAACGGCTAGGAACTCATTCCACAACATAAAAGAAGACCTTGGACACTTGAAGAAGGAGAGAGAAACTATCCAAGCATGATGATCAAGAGAATTTGAGTTCAAAGCAAATTTCTTCATTTTTCTTGTACATTTTTAGAGACTGCTTTTCTTGTATACCTTTTGTACTCTTTCTAGTGTGCCTAATTTTTTTGTAAACACCCACCTTTGTGAGGTAATTTGTTTACTTCTTATCCCTTGTAAAAGGAGAGGTTCTAGTTTAGCCTTAGACAAAAACTAGAGTTGGTTCTATCTTAGCCAAAGAAAAAGATAGGGTTGTAAAGGTTGCCTCCTAAGCCTTGAAAAGGGGAAGAATTCATAATGAACTGGGAAATCCTTTGTGGTGTGCTAAGGTAGTGGATGTAGGCTTTGGTTAGAAGAACCATTTTAAAATCCTTATGTTCATTGTCTACCATTTTTATCGGTTTTAGCCAACTAAACCAAGCATCAAATACAACCCTCTTGACGGTAATCGGAGATCGATTCGAGCGTGCAACAAGTCTTTCAATTGGTATTAGAGCCTCGTCTCCATTGAAGGACTAATATCCGGGAGTAAAGATCATTTGCTCGAAGTTCACCGTTCAAGAAAATGATAAGATTTGAAGAAGGCCGCTCTATCTCGTGTCCTCCGTTCTTCGAAGGAGAAGCGTACTTCCAATGAAACAATTTAATGAAGTATTTCATCAAGTCTCTAGATTTTGAGATTTGGGATATCATCGAAGATGGATACTTGGAAGCTTCTAAGAAGAAGAAGAAGAAGCAAATGAGTGCAAACGACATGAAGGCAAAGCTAAATGCTAAAGCAACGCACATTATTCTTTGTGGCCCTAATGATGAAATTTCCAAGAAGGTCTCCCCATCCAAGAGTGCTAAAGAAATTTGGGAGAAGCTTGAGAAGTTTTATGGCAAAGAAGAAAAGAAAGATAGAGTCTCATCCTGTGCTAACCTCCTCCAATCACCCAAGGTTGACGGTGTTTTGGCTCTCGATGAGCCTAAGGTATCTTCTAACTCTAGTGATTCAAATTCATATACATTTGATGAGTTACAAAATGCTTTCGATGAATTATTTTTTGAAATTGAGACCATGAATTCCAAATTCAAGAAAATGATTTCTAAACTTGAAATTCAAAATGATTTTCTTTCGAAAACAAAATTGGATTTTGAAAACCAAAATGAAATTTTGAGAAATGATTTAGAGTTTTCAAAAACAAACAATGAAATTTTTGAAAAAAGAAAATCTTGATTTAAAAGTTAAGCTTGAAAGCTTAACAAAAGAAAAAGAAATTATTTCAAATAATTCATCTTGTCATATAATGGCAAAATGCTCACATTGCCATTATCATGGTCATTCTTTGCATACTTGTCCTATAAAGAAAAGAAAAACTTATAGGATTAGACAAGTATGGGTTCCTAAAGGAACTAAAGACATTGTGACTAATGTAAATGGATCAAACCAATTTAGATACCAAAAATCAAGTAAATGTCTTTTGTAGGTGTGTTTGGAGCAATGGCAAGCAAATCAAAGATATGCAAATGCTCTAGTCACACAAATGAAAAAGATGGGTAACCTCTATGCTAATTCTTTATTTATTTGGTTATCTATTCTTTTAATTTAAAGTCTTGGATAGTTGAATTTCTTGAACTTATTTTGATCCAATTATGAAATTCAATATCTTCTAAATGTTAATTATCTTTGAATGATGCTTGAATAAGGGGGAGCCATTTTTAAATAAAACTTACTTTTGTCAAATCTTCTTTAAAACTCTCCACTGTTATGGACTTAAAAGTTTTCAAACTTTGGTTTGAACCATTTTTTGATATAACAAAAAGGGGGAGAATGTTTTGAAAATTTGAATTTTCAAATGAATAAGGGGGAGCTTATAAGATTTTACCAAATTAATCTCTTATTCGAATTTCATTTTTACTAAGGGGGAGAATGTCAAAAACAAATTTTCAAGTTGGTTTTATTATATCAAAAAGGGGGAGATTGTTAGGATATTTGTTTTTATATAATAATTGAAAAATAGTTTTAGACTAAATTGAAAATATTAAAAAATGTTTTTAAGTCCAAACAACTTGAGAAATATGTTTAAAATGGGTTTGAAACGTTTTTGACTCGAATCTATGTTTTCCAAACTCAAAATAGTCAAAAACTAGCCCCTGGTACCGATACTTGAGTCCCGGTATCGATACCAAGAGGACCATACAGGTACTGAAACCCTCCGTACTGATACGTGTGCTTCAAAGATTTTCCAGAACCATTTTGGGGTACTGATACAGCCCTAGCAGTATCGATACCAAGATAGGAGTACGGGTACCCCTGTACCGGTACCGATACTCCCTTCACAGTTTTGACTCCAACGACTGTTTCCAAATTAGGTCGGTATCGATACCCCTACCCTAGTATCGATACCCTATGCTGCAAAATTGCAGGTTTGGTTGGAAAAAGTTCCCCAATGGTCACCAACGGCTAGTAACTTATTCCACATCATAAAAGAAGACCTCGGACACTTAAAGAATGGGAGAGAAACTATCCAAGCATGATGATCAAGAGAATTTGAGTTCAAAGCAAATTTCTTCATTTCTCTTGTACATATTTTAGAGAGTGCTTTTCTTGTATATCTTTTGTACTCTTTCTAGTGAGCCTAATTTTTTGTAAACACCCTCCTTTGTGAGGTAATTTGTTTACTTCTTACCCCTTGTAAAAGGAGAGGTTCTAGTTTAGCCTTAGACAAAAACTAGAGTTGGTTCTATCTTAGCCAAAAAAAGGATATGGTTGTAAAGGTTGCCTCCTAAGCCTTGAAAAGGGGAAGAATTCATAGTGAACTGGGAAATCCTTAGTGGTGTGCTAAGGTAGTGGATGTAGGCTTTGGTTAGAAAGCCGAACCATTTTAAAATCCTTATGTTCATTGTCTACCATTTTTATCGGTTTTAGCCAATTAAACCAAACATCAAATGCAACCCTCTTGACGGTAATCAGAGATCGATTCGAGCGTGCAACAAGTCTTTCAATTGGTATTAGAGCCTCATCTCCATCAAGGACTAACATCCGGAGTAAAAAGATCATTTGCTCGAAGTTCACCGTTCAAGAAAATGATAAGATTTGAAGAAGACCGCTCTATCTCGTGTCCTCCGCTCTTGAAGGAGAAGCGTACTTCCAATGAATCAATTTAATGAAGTATTTCATCAAGTCTCTAGATTTTGAGATTTGGGATATCATCGAAGATGGATACTTGGAAGCTTCTAAGAAGAAGAAGAAGAAGAAAAATGAGTGCAAACGACATGAAGGCAAAGCTAAACGCTAAAGCAACACACATTCTTCTTTGTGGCCTTAATGAAGAAATTTCCAAGAAGGTCTCCCCATCCAAGAATGCTAAAGAAATTTGGGAGATGCTTGAGAAGTTTTATGGCAAAGAAGAAAAGAAAGATGGAGTCCCATCTTGTGCTAACCTCCTCCAATCACCCAAGGTGGATGGTGTTTTGGCTCTCGATGAGCCTAAAGTATCTTCTAACTCTAGTGATTCAAATTCATAAACATTTGACGAGTTACAAAATGCTTTCAATGAATTATTTTTGGAATTTGAGACCATGAATTCCAAATTTAAGAAAATGATTTCTAAACTTGAAATTGAAATCGATTTTCTTTTGAAAAAAATTGGTTTTTGAAAACCAAAATGAAATTTTGAGAAATGATTTAGAGTTTTCAAAAACAAACAATTGAATTTTTTGAAAAAGAAAATCTTGATTTAAAAGTTAAGCTTGAAAGGTTAACAAAAGAAAAAGAAATTATTTCAAATAATTCATCTTGTCATATAATGGCAAAATGCTCACATTGCCATTATCATGGTCATTCTTTGCATACTTGTCCTATAAAGAAAAGAAAAACTTATAGGATTAGACAAGTATAGGTTTCTAAAGGAACTAAAGACATTGTGACTAATGTAAATGGATCAAAACAATTTGGATACCAAAAATCAAGTAAATGTCTTTTGTAGGTGTGTTTGGAGCAATGGCAAGCAAATCAAAAATATGGAAATGCTCTAGTCACACAAATGAAAAAGATGGGTAACCTCTATCCTAATTCTTTATTTATTTGGTTATCTATTCTTTTAATTTAAAGTCTTGGATAATTGAATTTCTTGAACTTATTTTGATCCAATTATGAAATTCAATATCTTCTAAATGTTAATTATCTTTGAATGATGCTTGAATAAGGGGAGCCATTTTTAAAAAAACTTACTTTTGTCAAATCTTCTTTAAAACTCTCCATTGTTATGGACTTAAAAGTTTTCAAACTTTGGTTTGAACCATTTTTTTATATAACAAAAAGGGGGAGAATGTTTTGAAAATTGATTTTTCAAATGAATAAGGGGGAGCTTATAAGATTTTACCAAATTAATATCTTATTCTATTTTCATTTTTACTAAGAGGGAGAATCTCAAAAACAAATTTTCAAGTTGGTTTTATTATATCAAAAAGGGGGAGATTTTTAGGATATTTGTTTTGATATAATAATTGAAAAATAGTTTTGGACTAAATTGAAAATATTAAAAAATGTTTTTAAGTCCAAACAACTTGAAAAATATGTTTAAAATGGTTTTGAAACGTTTTTAACTCGAATCTATGTTTTCCAAACTCAAAATAGTCAAAAACTAGCCCCTGGTACCGATACTTGAGTCCCGGTATCGATACCAAGAGGACCATACAGGTACCAAAACCCTCCGTACCGATACGTGTGCTTCAAAGATTTTCCAGAACCATTTTGGGTTATCTATACCCTAGCATGTCGATACCAAGATAGAGTACTGGTACCCTGTCACGCACCGATACTCCCTTCACAGTTTTGACTCCAACGACTGTTTCCAAATTAGGTCGGTATCGATACCCCTACCCTAGTATCGATACCCTATGCTGCAAAATTGCAGGTTTGGTTGGAAAAAGTTCCCCAATGGTCACCAACGGCTAGTAACTTATTCCACATCATAAAAGAAGACCTCGGACACTTAAAGAATGGGAGAGAAACTATCCAAGCATGATGATCAAGAGAATTTGAGTTCAAAGCAAATTTCTTCATTTCTCTTGTACATATTTTAGAGAGTGCTTTTCTTGTATATCTTTTGTACTCTTTCTAGTGAGCCTAATTTTTTGTAAACACCCACCTTTGTGAGGTAATTTGTTTACTTCTTACCCCTTGTAAAAGGAGAGGTTCTAGTTTAGCCTTAGACAAAAACTAGAGTTGGTTCTATCTTAGCCAAAAAAAGGATATGGTTGTAAAGGTTGCCTCCTAAGCCTTGAAAAGGGGAAGAATTCATAGTGAACTGGGAAATCCTTAGTGGTGTGCTAAGGTAGTGGATGTAGGCTTTGGTTAGAAAGCCGAACCATTTTAAAATCCTTATGTTCATTGTCTACCATTTTTATCGGTTTTAGCCAATTAAACCAAACATCAAATGCAACCCTCTTGACGGTAATCAGAGATCGATTCGAGCGTGCAACAAGTCTTTCAATTGGTATTAGAGCCTCATCTCCATCGAAGTACTAACATCCGGGAGTAAAGATCATTTGCTCGAAGTTCACCGTTCAAGAAAATGATAAGATTTGAAGAAGACCGCTCTATCTCGTGTCCTCCGCTCTTCGAAGGAGAAGCGTACTTCCAATGAATCAATTTAATGAAGTATTTCATCAAGTCTCTAGATTTTGAGATTTGGGATATCATCGAAGATGGATACTTGGAAGCTTCTAAGAAGAAGAAGAAGAAGAAGCAAATGAGTGCAAACGACATGAAGGCAAAGCTAAATGCTAAAGCAACTCACATTATTCTTTGTGGCCTTAATGAAGAAATTTCCAAGAAGGTCTCCCCATCCAAGAGTGCTAAAGAAATTTGGGAGAAGCTTGAGAACTTTTATGGCAAAGAAGAAAAGAAAGATGGAGTCCCATCTTGTGCTAACCTCCTGCAATCACCCAAGGTGGATGGTGTTTTGGCTCTCGATGAGCCTAGAGTATCTTCTAACTCTAGTGATTCAAATTCATGTACATTTGATGAGTTACAAGATGCTTTCGATGAATTATTTTTTGAATTTGAGACCATGAATTCCAAATTCAAGAAAATGATTTCTAAACTTGAAATTGAAAACGATTTTCTTTTGAAAACAAAATTGGATTTTGAAAACCAAAATGAAATTTTGAGAAATGATTTAGAGTTTTCAAAAACAAGCAATTGAATTTTAGAAAAAGAAAATCTTGATTTAAAAGTTAAGCTTGGAAGGTTAACAAAAGAAAAAGAAATTATTTCAAATAATTCATCTTGTCACATAATGGCAAAATGCTCACATTGCCATTATCATGGTCATTCTTTGCATACTTGTCCTATAAAGAAAAGAAAAACTTATAGGATTAGACAAGTATAGGTTCCTAAGGGAACTAAAGACATTGTGACTAATGTAAATGGATCCAAAACAATTTGGATACCAAAAATCAAGTAAATGTCTTTTGTAGGTGTGTTTGGAGCAATGGCAAGCAAAGCAAAAATATGGAAATGCTCTAGTCACACAACTGAAGAAGATGGGTAACCTCTATCCTAATTCTTTATTTATTTGGTTATCTATTCTTTTAATTTAAAGTCTTGGATAATTGAATTTCTTGAACTTATTTTGATCCAATTATGAAATTCAATATCTTCTAAGTGTCAATTATCTTTGAATGATGCTTGAGTAAGGGGGGCCATTTTTAAAAAAAACTTACTTTTGTCAAATCTTCTTTAAAACTCTCCATTGTTATGGACTTAAAAGTTTTCAAACTTTGGTTTGAACCATTTTTTTATATAACAAAAAGGGGGAGAATGTTTTGAAAATTGATTTTTCAAATGAATAAGGGGGAGCTTATAAGATTTTACCAAATTAATATCTTATTCTATTTTCATTTTTACTAAGAGGGAGAATCTCAAAAACAATTTTTCAAGTTGGTTTTATTATATCAAAAAGGGGGAGATTTTTAGGATATTTGTTTTGATATAATAATTGAAAAATAGTTTTGGACTAAATTGAAAATATTAAAAAATGTTTTTAAGTCCAAACAACTTGAAAAATATGTTTAAAATGGTTTTGAAACGTTTTTAACTCGAATCTATGTTTTCCAAACTCAAAATAGTCAAAAACTGGCCCCTGGTACCGATACCTGAATCCTGGTATCGATACCGAGATGACCGTACCGGTACCAAAACCCTCCGTACCGATACGTGTGTTTCAAAGATTTTTCCAGAACCATTTTGGGTTATCTATACCCCTGTACCGGTACCGATACTCCCTTCACATTTTTGACTCCAACGACTATTTCCAAATTAGGCCGGTATTCATACCCCTACCCGAGTATCGATACCCTATGCTGCAGAATTGCAGGTTTGGTTGGAAAAAGATCCCCAACGGCTCCAAATCATCCTCAATGGTCACCAACGGCTAGGAACTCATTCCACAGCATAAAAGAAGACCTTGGACACTTGAAGAAGGAGAGAGAAACTATCCAAGCATGATGATCAAGAGAATTTGAGTTCAAAGCAAATTTCTTCATTTCTCTTGTACATATTTTAGAGAGTGCTTTTCTTGTATATCTTTTGTACTCTTTCTAATGAGCCTAATTTTTTGTAAACACCCACCTTTGTGAGGTAATTTGTTTACTTCTTATCCCTTGTAAAATGAGAGGTTCTAGTTTAGCCTTAGACAAAAACTAGAGTTGGTTCTATCTTAGCCAAAGAAAAAGATAGGGTTGTAAAGGTTGCCTCTTAAGTCTTGAAAAAGTGAAGAATTCATAGTGAATTGGGAAATCCTTAGTGGTGTGCTAAGGTAGTGGATGTAAGCTTTGGTTAGAAAGCCGAACCACTCTAAAATCCTTGTGTTCATTGTCTACCATTTTTATCGATTTTATCCAATTCAACCAAGCATCAATTACAACCCTCTTGACGGTAATTGGAGATTGATTCGAACGTGCAACAAGTCTTTCAAATTTTATGGTAACAGGTTGGGCTTAAGCCCAAATGTGACATCTGAGTGTAGGATGTTACATTTTCATTTAGGGTTTTTAATCTACAAATATTTTTGATTAGGACTAATTGAAAACATATTATAATGTTTTAAAACATATTATAATATTTTAAAACATAATGTTTGTATGATTTAAGATTTTCGAACTTGTTCATCACTAAAATCTCTAAACTGGTATATGAAACTTTGGAAAGTGAGAGAAACACAATGTGCATTTGATTTAAGATTTAAAACATAATATTTATTCATAATTTTGAATTTTTTTGAATGAAGGACCATAGAAAGTGACAGAAGCTTTGTCTATCACTTAAATGCTAAGTACTTTTTTGTTGTTGTTGGTTTATGTAACACTGAAGTGACAAAAAGTAAATGTAATATGCATGTAATGCGAAAAGTTTGTCTGTAATTTTTATGTGACTTTTTTATGCTTGTGAAACTAGGTTTTAGGCATGTGATATATGCAATTGTTTGCTTCATTCTTGATTATTATGCATGTGATATATGTGCTTGATTGTTATATGATTGATATATGTGATTGATTATTATATTATTTTTATGCATCTAATATGCATGAAAGGGACTAAAAGTTTGTGGGATCTTTATTTGGTTATTATATGTTGACTAAGGTTTGCATGTGTTAGCAGAATATGCGAGGTCAACTGAAAAAAAGTAGGTGTGGTATTTATTTGATATATGTGATGAATGTTTAGTGGATCATTATCTTTATTTATTTATTTGATTATTGTATGCCATAGTTACGGTTATGTCATTTTGGCATGTAGGTAGGTTGGGTGTTTATTTAGTTTAATTTTTTTTGTATTTGGTTTGTATGTCATTTATGTATTCTTGATAGTTGCTAATACAACTTTTTTTGTTGTTTTATTAACATAAATAAATTCATCTAAGTTCACCACTGCAATTTATCAGGTGATTTCTTTTTGAGGATCCCAAGTTTAATATATATACTGGTGAGTTTATAGATTACTTTGATTGATGTGATATAAATAAAATGAGTATTTTCGAGGTTAGAGACATGGTTGAGGTTTTAGGAGTTACTTATACTGTGAAGGTATTTTGGCAAGTCAGAATTTTTTTGAGGTTAAATTACTATACAGTGATGATGATGTCCTTCAAATGATTAGCAAATTATCTAGGAACCATTATGACCATCTATTTAGAGGATGTTGTAAATGCAACTAATTATGCTAATGTTGAACTTAAAATTGATGTTGATGAAGCTGAAGTTAATAATTTTGATCATGTTGAACCCATAGTTAGGGATGTTGATAATGTTGAATATAAAATTAGGGTAAAATGTGATTCTGACACAGAAGATTCTGATTATGAAGCTTATAAGTCAACTACTTATAAGTCTGGTTTTACTGATTCTAAAAATGATTATGAAAATGAAATTTCTGATGTTGGTGTGGGTGTTAATATCAATAAAAAAAAGGTTACATAGAGGAAATGAGGATGGCAGTGATAAAGTGAGGGTTGACAGTGATCCTGGCAGGAGACATTCTGACTTATTACATAATCTAAATGAGTCAGATTCTGATGGTCCACATAGGAAGTAGAGATATTCTGAATTTAATACCACATCTGACATTTTAAATTCAGCTTTTAAGGTGGGATTACTCTTTGCAATAAAATAGGTATTGAGAGAGGTTGTAAAACTGTATAGCATAAGGAATAGGGTTAGTGTTAGGCTTAAAAGAAATGACAATATAAGAATTCAAGTAATTTGTAAGGAAGGTTGTCCATGGTTTTATAGGCATTTTCAGTTGACTTAAAGAACCTTATAGAACTTGAAAAAATAAAAGTTACTAAGTGGTCAACATAGATGTCTTAAGGATTATAAAAGTGCAAACATTACTTTTAAATTTATTGCAAAGCAAAACTTAGATGTATTTCATAGTGATCCTAATTATTTCACTAGGTTTTTTAAACAAGCTGTATTTAGGAATTATAGTATCCAAGTCCATTTGAGTAAGTGTGATAGGGCAAAGAACTTGGTCCTTGAAAAGCTGCATGGTAATGTAAACGAGTAGTACACAAAATTCCATGATTACCTAGATGAGCTTAGGTCTTCCCGCCTTAGGACAACAATAATCCTTC
This sequence comes from Hibiscus mutabilis, assembly GCA_019671005.1. NCBI lineage: Eukaryota > Viridiplantae > Streptophyta > Magnoliopsida > Malvales > Malvaceae > Hibiscus > Hibiscus mutabilis. The sequence goes on along the minus strand of CM033733.1, from coordinate 36,429,941 downwards.
AATTGGATGAAATATTATTCAAGAGATTATATATATGTATTTAAGCTATGAATGATGCTTCAAAGCTGGTTGTAGGCCCCTTATATGTATGGATGGGTGTCACTTGAAAGGCTACTATAAGGGTCATATTCTGGCAGCTGTGGGAATAGATGTAGACGATTGTTTTTAGGGTAATCTTTACATATGGTCCCTTTTGTTTAGGTTTTGTTCTATTTTGGTCACCCAAATCTAAAAAATATTATTCTTGCCACTTACGTTCGAAAACGTTTTTGTTTTGTTCACTGGACCGTTAATCTTCGTTAATAAAAAAATTAATTTCTAATTTAACCTCCAAACTTTCAAAACTTTATTTTTCACCATCTTCCCCAAAAATAAATATCTAAAAGAGCACACACAGGTGAAAAATAACCTCCGCTAACCTCTGTTTTTTCTATTTATTTACGATTTGATCAACGTGTTTTAAATACGATACACATCAAATTTGAGTTAACCATTAAATGATTGTATTTCTTTTTGGAAGTTTAATTGATTTGGAATAATTTTCTCCTACCATTGACAGATGAGCACTTATTCCTAGATGGATGGAATTCTGTAATGCAAGCCTCATTTTGAGCAACTATTTAAGGAATTTGGCAATTTCAACAATAATTTTCAATCATGTAAACCCCCTATTTTTATGTGCTTTCACTTATTCCCCTCATTCCCTTGTTTTTTGCACTTTAGCCTGTATGGCCATGGCTAACAACAACAATCTTCTATGCTGATCACTTTTGCAGGAAAAACTGAGAGAGGTGAACATGTACGTCTTTCTTTCTTCCTTCCTTCCTTCATGAATATGCATATGTATATGTATATGTATATGTAGTACTACTAAAATAGACTAAGATGTGTTTAATCTTTCGAATCGATTATTGTTATTACACGGTTCTTTGCAATATGTTACAGAATAAGACTCCCAGCAAACTTTCATCCAAGTTTTCTAGAATCCAAGACAAGTGTGCATCTTGTGAGAAACATTGTACCCGTCGGAGAAGGTTACCATGGAAGGTGAATGTTACCACAAGACATGTTTTAGGTGCGCCCATGGAGGCTATCCTCTGACGCACTCTTCTTATGCCGACCTCAATGGTATCATGCCGGATCTCCCGCGGGAATGATTTGGAAGATCCAAAACCAAAAATAGTGGTATTTGCTAGCAGCAACATAATGGAGGCAGTCAATCAAGATAGATTGATCTGAAATCTGATTCAAATCCAATATAGCACCTATGGGTACATAAGAAATGTATTGAATCGATTCTTTTTAATGAATCGATCCGATCGCAACCTCGAATATGGAATTCAAAGGGACCAAATAGGAAATGATACTCTGAATCATAGAACTATAATGAAATATACGATCAACCAACATTTATCGAATTTGAAAAAGAGTCAGAAGAAATGGTGCAAAATCATTTTGATATTTACGATCAACCAACATGTACTACAAGCATCATTTTGCTCAGCTTTTCATGGTGAAAGGAAACTACAACCATGTTCTTCAAGCAGCTACACACAGGACCAAACTTTTAAAACTTTATTTTTCACCTGTGTGTGTGCTCTTTTAGATATTTATTTTTGAGGAAGATGGTGAAAAATAAAGTTTTGAAAGTTTGGGAGTTTAATTAGAAATTAATTTTTTATTAACGGAGGTTAACGAACCAGTGACCAAAATAGAAACGTTTTCGAACGTAAGTGACAAGAATATTTTTTTTTAAATTTGGGTGACCAAAATAGAATAAAACCTAAAAAGGGACCACATGTGAAGATTAACCTTGTTTTTATGACTGAGTCAACTTGGAACTGATTTCTAAAAATATTGATAGATGATTTGGAGTTAAACAATTCCCACCACATCTCATTTATAAATGATAGGAAAAAGGTAATCCTAAACCTTTTTAATCTAAGATAGTTACCATGTTTTTTCAATTTTGCTTACTAACATTTTTTTAATTCTAAAAAATACAGGGATTTATAGAATTTGTGATAGAATTGTTTCCTTATTTAGAGCATAGAGCCTATATGAGACACCTCCACAATAATTTTAAGTTAGATAGAGAACATAAGGGAAAAGCATTGAAGGACCAACTTTAAAAAGCTGATAGGACAACATATATGAGAGAATTTGAAGTTTCCATGGCAAATATAGATGTATAATTATTTAATTTTATAAATTTTTCATTTCATAATTATGATTAACAACCTTGTTTTGAAATTACTATGTAGGGTTTATCAAGTAAATGACATAAATTTCTGTCAGGGAAAGACCCTAAGCATTGGACAATTTCTCACTTCTCCTTCAGATCTAAGTCAGACATAGTTTTAAACAATTATTTAGAGTCTTTCAATAAGGTTACTCATTCTACTTTTTGTTGGATTAAAATCCGTAATAGTGGGCACATATGTATAATGTATATTGCTATTTTAAAGTATGACACAAAATTAAGTGACCAATTATGTTAGGCGTGTCATGGGTATTAAAATGTCATGGAAATAAAAGTGTAGAAACCATAAGATGTATTTATAATTCGATGAGGGGCAGAGTTATAAATACTTAATAGTTGATTATTAAATCAACTATATAAAGAGGTAGTGGTCCCCAAGAAATAGGTCAACTTGTTTTTCTCTCCTTCCCCGTCAGAGAGTTTTACGTCAAGAGAAAACCTATCTTCTTGGAAGATCAATACCAAAGATTTGGATTTCAACATCAAGATTCAAGGTTTTCAGTCTATCGATTAATTCAGGTACGCTTCCGCAATTCAGTTCATTCAGTTTATTGTTCTTGATGATTTGACATGATAGATCCTGGGTTTAGATTTTATATTTAGTTATGGTTTAATTCTAACAAGTGGCATCAGTGTCTCGTCATGTTGAATCATTGAAAACGGATTTACTTTTTTTTAGATCGATTCTATTTTGATTTGGTATTTAGATTAAATACGGATATTGAAATTTTAAGTTTTAATTTATGACGAATGGAGGTTTTAAGGTTTTATATCTTATTATAGATACGATTACATTCTTGAATGTCCATGTACGGTTATGCAAACATTGATGATTTCAATTAAACTTTATTGCCAACAGTAAGTTTTAAGAAATTTTGAGAATTATAATTCATCTATATGCGGCTTCTTACTTGCCTACCCCTCCCAATATATGGCTTCTTAGGGTTTTAAATCATTAAAAAAAAAGCTACAGAGATAATGATGGCAAGTGCGCTTACATTAAGGAATGGGTTAATGACACCCTTTATTCTTTATGTTGTGAATTCATGCAATTTGGTCCATATTTGTTTTTGTAATTTAGTTTTAGTCTCATGCAGCTTTTGTTTTTTGTAATTCAGTCCAGACTTTGCTTCTTTCTTTGGAATTACGAACAATTAATAGAATATATTTTGTTGGATTTGAGACCATATGTATCATATTTAGGATGTTGGTATTCACATGAATACAAATACTATTGTTTAGTTTAAGGTTTGCAATTGATTAATTTTATCAATTGCAATTGCAATTGCAATTGCATTCGTGTTTTCTAAAAGTATGCTATTAACTGCATGACTTCGGTTTTAACTTTAGATTTATTTGGGGTATATTGTTATTTGTCGCAATGCCGTTAATCTTATAGAATTTATATTTGAATCTGTTTGATCAAAAAATATATATATCATTAGGTTATATGAATATATTAAAGTTTAATGTGATCATTTTATGAGTTATCCATTTATACGATATATATATTTAATTTAAGTTAAAGATTGATTGTTTTGAATTTAAGTTTTATTTTGGCAAATGCATGCTTAAGGAATTTTTTGAGAAACAGTCAAATATTTAGTTTTTTTTTTATTTCTGATAGCCCCATTTGGAAACCTTATTTTGGGTTATTTCGGAAACTTAAATGTTATCAGAAATTTTAGTTTTGACTGTTACAAAATTTTAAATTTGAATATCGGTATATTTATGTTATATATTTTGAGATAAATTAATTGAATCATTAAGTCACCAAAGTGACCTCTATTGTAGAAATTATTTTATTTTAATATATAGAAGGTTTTGTGCATGTACGTCAGATTATGTTAGTATTAATCGGCCCAAAGGAAGGTTAATAATTAACATTATTACATGTGCAACTGTGGTAATAAACATGTGATAATTATTCAGTTTTATATGTGAGCAATAAATCGGCCCAAAGGAAGATTTCTGTTTGACATGTTCTTATTATCAATGTTTGATTATTGTACCAAGATATCACTTACAAGTTAATATTTTGTCCAAAGATGAAATATTAATGGAGTGTCCGGTATCTTGATATGAGGTTTACCTTTATTCAAATTTATTATTATTTTGGTTATCTTTTAATTTGATTGAAAGATAAAATTAAGACAAATATTTTGAAACAATTAAATTCATATTTTGGTTTCGGATGTCTAATATTTTAATGGATTAATTGAAACATAATGTCACCAAAGTGACCACTTTTGTGTAGATTAGTTTATTTAAAATATTAAGATAATTATGGGTTTTTGTAATTCATGCGTTTATTAATTGGCCCAAAGGAAAGTTAATATTTGGCAGAATTACAACGACAACTATGGCGATAAATGTGTGACAATTATAAGGTATTTTATGTAAGCAATACGTTAGTCCAAAGATTAATCTATTGTTTGACATAGTTTATTGTCAATGTTTGATTGCTACAACAAGAGTATCGCTTACAGTTAATATTACTGTCCAAAGACTTGATATTAATGTTGTGCTTGGTATCTTGAGGGGAACTAGCCATTATTTTGAATTTATTTGTTTACTTATGAATATTTATGTGGGCTTGTTTTTATTTTATTTGCTTATTTTGTTCTATATTTAGGTAATTTATCTTTGCTGTTACAATATCTGTTAAATACATTCTACACTCATGCTTAGTGAAACTAGTTTCAAGGAATAGAAAAGACACTTACATAAAGTATTTGGTTGTATGAACATAGACCTTGCACTAAGGAAGAACAACTCGCACCTCTCATGGCGGTAAGCACCCATAAAAGGGATTTTGAGAGGTGAGTTCGTTCAAATTGCATGATTTTAATGATCATAAAGTACAACATTCTAGAATTCTTTAGGAGCACAAATCTAAAGATATTACTCATATTAAGGGTTTCCTTGATAAATTTGAGAAACATTTTATTAAAAAATGTTAAGGCTATGACATCACTTATGCCTTCTTTGATGTCTATGAAGTATAAGGGTCAAGGAAATGTGAGGAAGTACATTATGAAAAATATTTAATATTGCTTCAAAATTTAAGGCACATAAGATCAAACTTTCTAACAATTGTTTGTTCTTATGATTTTGGTATCGCTTCCTATGCAGTTTAACCAATTCAAAATTAATTACAATTGTCAAAAGGAGAAATAGACTTTAAATGAGCTTATTTCTAATTGTGTTAAAGAGGAAGAAAAGTTGAAGCATTATAAGTGTAAAAGTACTCATTCGGTTAGTGCTCATTTAGTTAGTGTCTCTAAGAATAAGGGCAATGAAAATATATATTAGAATAAAGTTGCTAAAGGTCCTAATCAAAAGAAACAACAATAAGTTACAAAGTATTGATCCTTTTGTATAAGTTAGGACACATGTGAAGAAATTAAACTTCAAAAGTGAGCAACTACTTCGGTTATTTTGAGTGATCCATGGGCTGTAAATTTTATGATCCCACAATAAGGATTATTTTAAGGAGATGTTTATAACATTTTTAGGATGTTGAGTTTGGAGGGAGAAATAAGGTTAGATACATTGCTATTGAGGGGAATTTGGATTATAATTTAATTCATACTATCACTTTTAATGATGTTTAGGTTTTTACACCTATCATTAATCAAGAAGTGAATCAAGTACCTCAACAAAACAATGTTGAACAACTCTCATTCAAGATAAGGTAATTGTTTCAGAAGAACAAACTCAACAACCTTAAAAAATAAGTGTCATTAAAGATATCCACGAGAGGAAGGAGAAATACTATTCTAGATTATTACTTTGTATTTATTCAAGAAAATAAGGATAATAATGGAATTATAGAAAATGATTCAATCATTTTTTATCAAATCATAAAAGTTCTGACCCTCAAAAGTTGATTGATGTCATTCAAGAATATTATAATTTTATGCAAGACAATAAAATTTCGGAACTTGTCTCATTATGTGAATGTGCAAACCAATTGGTGGAGTTAATCAAATCAATATTGGTGCAACAAATTTCCAAACAGAGGGATGGAGACGAGAAATTAACTGGCCTTTTATGTTCTAAAATTTAGAAAAAGTTGGCCCGTACATGCTGGTGGATCAATGTTCCAGGTTTTATGTTTATTTTACACTTGAATTACTTGTCCTACAATAATTTATTTATTTATAAGGCTTAAACCAAAAAACAACCCTCAAACTATGTCTTTTTTTCTGCTTTTAGCCCTTAAACTATGATTTGGGCAAAATAGGCCCTTAAACTATCATTTTTGGTCTCTTCAAGTCCCTAAACTATGATTTGGGCAAAATAAGCCCTTAAACTATCATTTTTGGACACTTTAAATCCATGGTTACAAAAATATCATTTTATAGGCTTTTCTAACATATATAAATATTTATGTTCTTTTTAAATTTAAAATATTATATATCAAAATAAGCCCCTAAACTATAATTTTTGGTCATTTTAAGTCTGATAGTTATTAAAGTCAAAAGAAAATTATTTCGACTAATAAGATGTTGACACATCACAAAGATTTTTTGACCAATTGATAGTTTTGGGGACTAAAAGAAGAAAAATGACATAGTTTAGGTACTTATTTTGACCAAAAATAGTTTAGGGACTTAAAGTGACCAAAAATGGTAGTTTAAGGGCCTATTTTGCCCAAATCATATTTTAAGGGCTAAAAGCAAAAAAAAGGCATAGTTTGAGGGCTGTTTTTGGTTTAAGCCTATTTATAATGTGTATACATACTAACTAATCAGTTATTCTTCTATGTAGGCATCTCATGTATCCATGCTATTTTTGTTATATTGTTGATTGAACAGAGGCATGAGACATACGTGGATCCATGCTACTCAGTGTCTACCCAAATGGCCATCTACTCTCATTTCATCAGACCAGTGAAGGTTAAAAATCAGTAAAATCCTTAACAAATAAATTTACCTATCTTGCCACCTGTCATAAGAAGATCACATAGATGAAATACCACCTCAAGATGGTAAGGTGCCCAAGAAAGGTGTGAGGATGTCCTATAAAAAGTGTGAAGGGTCTAGCCATAATGTGAGAACATGCAAAGGCCTTGTTGGTGGTAATACCAGTCCCCACTAACGAGCATCTACTTCTACTACAAGATGAACTTTTAGAACTAAACTACTGGTAATTTTCTTTACTTGCATTGTGGATTGTTTTTCTGATTAGTTTCTTGTTGGTTGATTGATTTCTTGTGTGTAAATTAGGAGAAGATCTGGAACAATTGTCAACAAGTGACAAGCTCCAACACCAAACCAATTTCGTGGGCAGAATCAAAGAAACAATCCAAGGCCAAAACAACTTCCACCACCAGTCCACACTATTAGATGAATGCCCACCTCCACATTTCTTTTGAGTCATGATAGTTTTGTCAGTCAGTTATCTCTACAAGAAACTCTTGCTAAAAAAAACCTAGGTTTGACTCTTGAATTTGTTGGCATTAAACTCCGAGTGTTTGGCTTTTTTGTGTAATGAATGCATTTGACCATTGTGTTGTGATTAGGGGTATCATATGAATTCTTTTTGTTTCTTGAACCTTGTTTTGTTCCTACATGTTCATACATTGGTCAGAATTTAATTTTTGTTTATGTAATGGTCAAACACTTATTTTGTATGGATTGTTTTTTGAACTTATTGGAATTATAAAAAGAATCATATAATTATATGTATTGTCTTCTAAATTTTATATGTTCTTTAATATACAAATTTTGCACCAAATCCAAGGCAAATTTAACATAAAATTTTGCATTCATTTTATTACAATAAGCAACACAATAACATAACAATAGAACCCTAAAATAGCAACTCAAATAACTTAGAAACCCACAACAACTCTAACAACCCTTAAAAAAACACTCACAATATGTTTGTAAAATTTTGTATTGTAAACACACAGAACAGGTCTGTGAAATTTTGTATTGTCCTAAAATTTACCCAGAAATTAGGACAACAATTTTTCTAATCTTAAATCCAGAAAAAACACAAAACAAATAAGTAGAACCTTAAAAAATTTCTTTCTTTCTTTCTTTCACATTACACGACTGAAATTTTTCTTAGAAGACTGACAATCACAGACCTTGATCGATTATGTATTGGTGGATCATACCAAACAAAAAATTTGTAAATCTATAAGCCTTTTCCTAATTACCATAGCCCCAAATTCTTCTACCAAAATTATCATCGGTCCATCCTATCGTTAATGTAAAACATGCTCCACAAAAGCATACTCAATCCACGTTTTAAGCCTCCATTTTTTATTTCAATGTTCTTTTTTTCTCTTTTCTTTTGTAGATTTCTCTTCTCTTTTTAGCCGTTGACAATAATAGTTAAAACAAAAAGGAAAAGCTTTTTATTTAGGGTTCCATTAAATAGAAGATGAAGTTTACCAAAATGATCTATGCTTATATGGCAATATGTCTTCAACGTGACACTAAAAAATTAGAAGCAAAATCTGCGTCAGCTGTTTCGTTAGTTTTTTAATTGGTGTTTTTCTAATAGTTGGTGGTCACACAAGTATTTTACCCTAAAAACTAAGATGCAATTACATTTTATTAGTCAATCATATTCAAACATTTCTAAACCTGCATAAATTTTATTTGCAGGTTTTATCAGTTTCAATTTATTTGGTCTTCGATTATCACTTTCATATCAATTTAAACACGATAACATAATATTCAATTGCAATAGAAAAAGCAGGAATTGAAGACCCTCCATAACTGAGATTATACGGTAGCGGTGTCTTCAAAAGCTCTCAGCACCTCTAGCAGGAATTCAAATTGTAGTTAGCTACCATAATAACAATAACGACATGGTCCGAAATTGTTACTACAAAATAATTATTTTCAGTTACTGCAATAACATCTGTTATCTTCACAACTACAATAAACTACAGCGACTGAAAATGATACCGCAACCATAATTTAAATATGTCTCCACATGAATCTTTACCCTTCTTCCTTGCCCCAACTTTACGTGGAATGAAATGGAGTAAACTTTCTCTCCCATGTGGACTTTTCAGATCCTCTCATGTGATATAGCAACAAGAAGAAACATGTGGGATTTATTACTCCATATTTGACTATCCCCTTTCAATAATTCATCTGCTAAAACATTTGATTTTCTGAAGAAAAAAATTCTTTAATGTTCTTGTTTTCAGTTTTTATCACCCAATCAAACAATTATTTAAGAGAATGAGGAGAATCACACTATTATATCATGCTTGTTTAATTGGTGTTTTCTTAAGTTTTTAATAAATATTTAATCAAGGTTTTATAAAAATATTTTCAGAAATTGATATTTTAATTTTTTTACTATTATATTCGAGTTTTTAAAATAATTTATATTTTTAATTATTTAAATAATGTTATTTTGCGTTAATATTTTTATACGTATTGATTGAGAACCAACATAGAATCTAAGCTACAATTCAAGAACATTTGATGCAGTTATCTCTGCATGTGCATGGTGTAATCATAATTTTATTCGGGTTTTAGACCCAATTTTATTGTAATCGTTTATCTTGTTACTATAATTATTATTATTATTATTATTATTATTATATAATATATTATATTATTATTAATATTATTATTATTATAATTATTATTGTTTATTATTATTATAAAAATTAAAACAAAAAGTTACATGCATTTAATATAAATAAAAGCTCAATATTATTTAAGATATCAGTCCATTAATATAACAAATCCATTTACATTTTAAACCCCAAAAATATTACATATTAATGTTTGGCCCGTTTGGCCCATAACTAACAAGCCCTAAACCTAATCCGGTGTATCATCCATCCTTGCACAGCTGAATCTGGTGTGTTGGATCAAAGATGATCATACGGTCCAAATTGCCCACTGAAGGAAGCCCTAAGCACCTCATGTTTTGGTGCCGTGCCGCATTGTCTCGTCCGTTATATTAGGATCACATCAGATGGCTAGGATAGACCCCCTCGTGTGTACAAGTCACGTCCGGCTCTTCATCTGCTCTCACACACCCATGTGCCCGAGCGGCTCACCGGCTTCCACGTCGACGTACGAAGATATTTTTCTCTCTAGTCCCCTCCTCCTTCCCGTTCGACCATATCGACACATGCAACCAAAACAACGAAATGTCAGGGACAAGCCGACATCCTCAGATAAACACATGAATACATCCAAATATTAAAAAAGCAACCAATAGATGATTTTAGGATTTATTTTTCTCTTTTAAAAACATTGTAATATTTAAGGGTATATATATCAGAGAGCCCTAACAATTGTAACCCGAGTCTGGGATTTTTAAGAAGAGGAATACAAAGCAAAAACGTTTAGAGGCATTCTCTCTTTCTTTCAGTGCATGTATTCATAAGAAAATAAGGATTTCAGGGCTTACCGTCGTGTCATTCGGGCTTCCGCTGATGATAATCACTTGGTCCTTCTAGGCCTCATGAGTGAATCGGTTGAAGGAACGAGTTTCAGGTTTGATTTTAGAAAGAAAAAAAGGTTTTCAAATTTGATCTCTTTTAAAAAAAGGTTTTGGGTGTGGTTCTCTAACAGTGAGTTTCATGTCTGATTTTAGAAAAAAAGGTGTTTTTTTTTTCTGAATGCCGTATAGCATATTGTGTGGTTATGTATATATATATATATATATGCTTCAGTAGATATATATGTATAGCTTTATTTTTGTTTTTTGTTTTTTTGTTTCGTAGTCATGTATTGTATAGCATGTGGTTTGGTGTTATCATTTTATATTCATGCTTCTATTTATGCTTTTAATTTTCGTATCTCATGCCATATTATTATGTTGCATCTGAGATATAAACTGTCAATGTGGTGCCCTTTTATTTGAGGATAAGCTTGGCTAGTACCAGGTGCAGTGGTGGTGATTTTCGTTTATTTTTGAATAACGGGCCCTTAAAATTTACTCGTATAATCGAACTTTAGTTTAAATGTTACTTTAACTCGCAAAATCTGATATTAATAAAATTGTAATTGATTTGGTACCAAGTTTAGGCTTGCTGGGATGCAAACCCTTCCCCACACGTAACTGACTCCCGAACCCAAAAAAGTAAAAATCTCTAGTTATTTTTGGGTGTCCGGTCTACCCAACCCAAGTGGCCGGTGGCGACTCCGATTTTTATTTTCAAAATATGATTTTTCAAAGAAACCCCCCAAAATTAAATTTTTATATAAAAAGTGGGAGAATTCAAAATTTTAAATTAGTCGCTACAGCATGGCAACTCCACTGGGGACATAATTTTTTGTTTTTACAAAAAAAAAGAGTCAAGCCTAAAAACAATTACCACTTTATTAATATCGGAAGTTGCGAGTTAAAGTGACAATTAAGTTAATATTTTTTATAAATGCGAGTTTATTTTAACGCATTTAAAATTTGACATATAAACCCATTTTTTTAAGTGGGGGGAAACACTGCTTTCGTGAGGATATCGTTCCTTCGTATGGGCTAGCAAGTACCTTGGGGCTCGAGTAACCTATGTTTTCATAAGAATATTGTTTCCCCGTATGGACATAGTGAATGAGTCCCCTCGAATTGAACTCGATTGAAATGAGCCTATAATTGATGATGATCGGGAGCCTTGCTACCCTTAGTAGGGGACATCAAGGACAGTCTGGGTACCCTTTTAGTACCAACTGTCATGTAGAGAATATTGAAAGCCCACCCCTCTTAGAGCCATGCGGATAACCTATGCGTTTTAGATGGTATGCAAATAGAGTTGTTTCTTTTGATGCTTTGTTTGTTTATTTTTTGCTTTATTTCTTCATTTATTTATTTTATCCGGTACTAACTTATTTCTTTTTGTGTTTTGTTTTTGCATATATTTTTGTTGCATCTACATTACATGACATAAAAGTGTTGATTGATAGTTGTTTGCCTAAATTAGATATCTTTCATTATGGATGAAAGGTATCTCAAGAAATAGGAAATCAACTCGAGGGTCCGACATTGGTTCGAAGTCAACCAAAGGGTTCAAGGTGACAGTTTGCCAAGTGAGCGTATAGTATCGGGATATACTTATGTAAGCCTACAACAAAATGATCTTTGGGAATTGAAAGAGATTTGGGAAAATTGGGATGGGAGGTTGAAGAATATGTTCCGTGATAACTATGGAGATATATCGCACTTGATATATGTCAGGATCAATGAACCTTTGCTCCGAGCCATATTCCAATTTTGAAACTCTTTCTTTTGTTGTTTCACTTTCAATGGGGAAGACATGATTCCCACAATTAAACATTATTCTGCACTACTTAATTAGAAAAGTATTCAAAAATATTGGATTTATGCTAAGACACCAAAATCTCAGAATTATCCCGCTAAGCTCAAGGCTAGAACCAGAATGAGTGAGGATTGGATAAAAGGTTTGATTTAGAAGCTAGGGGACAATTCTACTTTTTTCATGGGAATGCATTCGAGATATAATACTTACAAACGCTGATGAGGTTATGAAGATAAACCTATTTGCTTTAGAGATATATGGTTTTATTATTTTTCCAAGGGTTTTGGGCAATATTGATTAAGCTATTTTGGATTTATTCAAACTCAAAAAGAGGAAAGTGAATTCGGCACTGCCAATCTTGATCGAAACTTTCATTTCTTTGAACGCTAGCCGAAAGCAAGAGGATGGGCATTTTAAAGGTTGTTTTTAGTTACTTCAGGTTTGGATCCAAAGTCATTTGTGGGAGACACCGAAAAAAGTTTTACTCGATATATTTTTGGGGGACTTTTATCCCTTGCGAGAGTATCTAGCAAAGGAATGGTGAGACGATTTTAACAAGAAGTGGACTAAGATTTTCAAGAATCTTCAAGATGAAGACATAGTTTGACAGGACCATGCTAGGTAGCGTCATTCATTTCTTATACAAATGTGGAGATTACGATTGGTTAATGATGCTAGGTCTGTATGGAGGGTTGGTTGCGCCCTTTTGTTGGTATCAAGACAGTTTTGGGTCTTGGCAGTTTTTTCCCGTTACTTTGGGTTTGAGTCAAACGAATTTGCCTTTAAGGATGAATTTAAAGCAAAGGTTCAAACCGCTTTTAGGTCTTGAGATCATTGCTATCGTTTGAAGGTGGAAGAAGATAGTACGTGCATTTTCACTTTTGATTATGATTAGTACGTGCATTTTCACTTTTGATTATGATTTTTGGAGGCGTTGGAGGGTTAATGATAAAATTCCAAAGCTAGATCAAGGACCAACTATGACACTCGAAGAACACATGAGGATAGTTCCTTTCGAAACTAATATTTTGAGGAATGAACTAGAAGAGGTCAAGAAGAAGATGGATGCCTTACAAACTGAGCATATGAGTGAGCTTTATGAGGTAAGTTTGGATATGGATATTCGTGATGGGATAATCAAGCAATTGCAGAAAAAATATGGATTTGAGTGTGAAGAAGACTCTTTACAAAATGATACTATTAAGCTTCAAGATTTGGTGCGAAATCCCGATCGAAAAAAATTTATAGCAGTTGAGAAAGAAAAAGAAAATAACATATAGTTGGTTGGAGAGGAAGAAGAGAAGAGTAAGCCAACGATCGAGAAAGAAAGAGAAAACAACAAGTTTATAATTGAGAAGGAAAAAAAGTCTTTTAGAAGTGTAATCAACCTAGAAAGAGAGAGACAAGCAAGAGAAAGAAAAGGGTAAGCAAGTGATAGATTGGGAAAAGGGAAATAGTGTCGCTTGGAAGAGAAAATACCATGACAACAAGAACTGTCTACTAGAGATGCATAGTTTGTACAACACTACTTTTGAGAATTTGAATCAAAGTCAAGCTCTGAATGTTCAGCTAGAGGCATGAATAATGGAGTTAGATATGTTTTTCCAAGAGTACCGTAATCAGAATGGCTTCTTTAAGCTTCAAGCCAGGCAGAACAAGAATGTGACGCTTCGAGCTCAGATCAAGACACTAGAAGCTACAGTTCAAGACTACTTGGGTTGAATTGTGGTCCTCGAGGAAGCCACAGAGGGTGGAGATAAATATTGGCTAAGGCGAATTAGTGATGTTACCCGAATGATTCAAGACCAAGATCAGTACAACACTACTTTGATGGTTTAGGTGCAAGAGTTAGCCCAGTATGTGAGGACCCTAGGAGTGGAAGCTGAAGCTCTTCGCCCTTTCATTGCACCAGAGATGAAAGAGGCACCGAGATTTTTCCAACTACTCGAGGCCATCAGAGAGCTAGGAGTTAGGGTCTAGGCTTATCTATAGTAGAATTTATTTTAATCTGTATTGCAATGACGACCTTTTCAATTCAATGGAAGTTGTTCTAGGTTGATCACCTATAGAATCAACACATTTATTTTGCATACATTCTTGTTTTTGTTTTATGTTATCATTTGTTACATGCATTTCATAGCTTATATATATCATGCATTAATCAATAAAACAACAAAATTAATTATGGAAGTTTCATGGTAGAAAGTTAAATTTCAATCTGCAATAATTTCGTACTTTTACAGTACCCGTTTGTAAAACCGAACAATGAAAGATAGGATGGTCAAAGTGGAGCAAGGTCAGAAGGACCTCAGTTTCGTTTGGATGGGATTGAACAAAGCATTAGGGAACAGATCACACAGTCACAAGTTTCAATTATTGCTCAACTAAATGTTTTGTTTGACAAGAGGCTCGGGAAAAAGGGAGTTTTCTTGACAATTCGAATGTTAAAGAACAAAAGGGGACTGGATCTCACGTTAAGGTTCAGCCAGAAATGCCAAATCTAAAAAAAGGTGTACATCAATCTCGCGGGGGCATCTGCCAGTCATCCTATGAGGGCATCTGCTAGCCATCATATAGGAGCTTTCGTAAGTCAGCCCATTGATTTAGGGGCAAGCTATGAGAATGAAGAGTGAGATCTTAGTATGATGGATGAAGTAAAAAAAGAGAATTAGATTCGATGTGGAGAAAAACTATGAGGAGCTTTTGAAGAGAGGTTCAAAGCTATGCAAGGGATGAATGAACAAGGAAATGATGCCGGTGACTTGAGCCTTGTGGAAAATCTAGTTCTTCCGCCAAAATTTAAAGTGCCCAATTTTGACAAGTACGATGGAACCACATGCCCGTCTACACACATCACTATGTATTACCGAAAGATGACAGCCTTTGTGAAGGATGAGAAGCTACTTATCCATTATTTCCAAGACAATTTAACCGGTTCTGCAACCATGAGGTATACTCAGCTTAGTCGAGTTAAAATCAAGTCATGGAAGGATGTTTTAAGGGCCTTCATGGAGCAGTATAAGCATGTGACCGAAATGAACCCAAAATTAAATCATGTTAGAGGAAATAAAACAAAGATCGAATGAAAGTTTGCACCAGTATGCTCAAAGGTGGTACGATATGACCGCTCAGATTCAACCACCGATCCCCGAGCATGAGATTACACCTATATTTGTAATCACTTTGAGGGCACATTGTTTGACCAATTGATAAACAACACAACTCAAAATTTTACTGACATGGTAAAGACATGGGAGTCAATTGAGATAGCTATAAAAAGTGAGAGGATTGATAGTGGAGAGAACTCTCAGAAGAACTAAAGAAGAAAAGATAATGAGGTGAACACCACACGCACCTATATTGCCCCAAAGAACTTCACTATTTCAACACCTCAAGCCGTAGTCAGAAGTGTGCAAAGCTCGAATAGGAGAGATACTAGAGGTCCTGAGAAAGAGAATAAGAAGGTTTATTTTACCCATATACTAGTATCATACAAAGAGTTATACTCACAAATACATGATGCTAATTTGGTTTGACCATATTATGTCACTCTTTTCTAACCACCTTATCCTGCATGGTATGATAAAAAGCACATTGTGAGTACCACGCCGGTGTCCCGAGATACTCGATCGTGAATTACACTACATTTAAAAAGTTCTTGCAAAACATGATAAAAATTAGGGTGTTACAATTGGACGAACCAAATATGGCCGCCAACCCACTACCGAATCATGGTGGTCATGGTGTAAATACTATTAAGGAAGGGTAAACTAGAAAGGCCCAGGAGAATGTGTCTAAAATCAAATCTCATTTAAGATGGGTATTTTAACAGTTGTGCGTGGCGCGCCTAATAGATCGAGCATGGAAATTGTGCAAGAAGGATGTGGACCTTATTGTGAGTTTCACCAAGAGGGAGAACACAAAATTCAGCATTGTGAAGAGTTCAAGCAATTGATCCAAAAAATGATGGAGAATAAAGAGATCGAGTTTTTTTAGAAGGATTAGGGAAGAAAGGAGATAGAGGTGTGCACATCGGACAATCCTAAGATCAAGTATAGTGTGGATAGGCCATTTCTTATCTCACTTAAGCCGAGGGAAGAAAGCTCGTACCAAGGAGAAAGTTTTAAGATGGCTCTAAAGCTCATAATTTCAACTTCGGCTTCTTTTCCTTTCAAGGACACTCGAAAAATTCATTGGAGCTACGCTGCACACATCTCAGTACCAGAAAGATTGAAACCACAAAAAGACAAGAAATCACTCGATAAAGTAAAGTTTGTGAAGTGAAGTTTGCGCTAGGGATGAAATTAGTTGAATTGAAGGCCGAAATAATGAATGGGGTAGGGCATTTCACAAGGAGTGGAAGATGCTATACATCGGAAACATCGAAGGCGTCGAAAGTACCAAAAAAGAATGGTAAGAAGGTTTTGACTAAGCCTGAAAAAATATTTGGAGAAAAGCCTCCTCCGAAAATTAATGAGCTGGTAATGGAGACACAAGTGCAAGAGTTTTTGAGGTTATTAAAGCACAATAAGTATAGCATCATAGAACAACTCTGAAAACAACAAGCTAGAATTTGGTGCTTGAGTTATTGTTTAGCTTAGAAAAGCACCGTAGTGCACTGTTGAAGGTTTTAAGCCAGACTTTCATTATGAATAACATTTTTGTGGGTAAATTGGACAGATAGTGGGCTACATTGCAGGGGACAACTACATCGCCTTCAGTGATGATGAGATTCTAAACAGGAGCATGAGATCAGCCAAGGCTTTGAATATTACCACCCACTACAAATGGCATATTTTGCTAGGGGTACTCATTGACAACTGATCTGCTTTGAATGTGTTGCCGATGGTAACTTTACAAAGGTTGCCCATAGACATCTCACACATGAAGCCATGCCAAAACTCTGTTAGTGAATTTGACGGGACCTAAAGGGATGTGATCGAGAAGATTGAAATACCATTGTTGATTAGACCAACCAAATGCTCTATCGAGTTTGTGGTGATGGATATCAGGCCCATGTATAATTGTTTGTTAGGAATGCCTTGGATTCATTCGGCTAGTTCCATGTCTTCATCATTGCATCAGAAGTTGAAGTTTTTTACCGAAGGGAAGTTAGTAAGCGTATAAGCCGAGCAAGACATTATTGCATATATAACGTCTAATGCTCCCTACATTCAAACCGATGAAGATGTTGTTAAATGCTCCTTTAGGGCCTTAGAGTTTGTGAATGCTACCTTTGTAGAAGAATGAAACAAGATCCCATGCCCTAGACTATCTAATTTTACCAAGATAATAGTATTAGAAACTTTGAGATAAGGATCCAAGAAAGGGAAGGGTTTTGGAAAGACCCTACAAGGATGTCTCCGTGCCAAAGTGTCATCATTAAGAAGGACCGATTTGGGCTCAGCTACAAGCCTAAATTTTAGCAAAGGAAACTAGAGTTGAAGAAGAGGGAAGAGTAAAAGAAATGTCAGTTTAGGGGAGAAAATATCCCATGGGAACCAATGACTTATTTCGACATGAAAGACATTTTTGTGTTTGGCAGAATCGTCAATTCTGAACAAAAAGTGCATGAAGAAATCCAAGAGAGTGACAAGCTCAATGATGACGAGTTGTTCAGTGAAGCACTAGAAGGGATGGATGTCAACATGATAGCCGAAGATGGCAAGAGCGGCAAGTTTTTAGCCAAAATACGCCCTTGCTTTCCAGGAGAGACACTCAACAATTGGACTAGTGTTGACCTATCTGTAGTTTTGAGGTCTAAATTAGAGTAATGCTCGAAACCAACCCTATTTGCTTTTGCTTGTGAGCAATAGGGATCATTTGTAAAGGGCTACTATGTTACTCTACTTGCTTTTATTTCAATGAAAATGATGTTTTCCATGTTTTCTCAAATGGTAAACATTGCATTATTTTCATTCATTTATCATTTACTTATTCATTATTTCATTCATCTCGTACAAATATTCATTTTTCTTCCCAATACATATTTTTTTCTAAAACACGTACAGGGTCCCTATTATTAATTGTATGACTAATGTTGAATCTAATCCTAAGATAGATTTCGAGAGGCCTATATACAAGGCAGAAAATGATGAATATGAAGAGGAAAAGAATGTAAGGTGCCTGATGAATTGTTGAGATTAATGGCAAGCAAGGACAAAAAGATCCTACCCCGCCAAGAAGAAGTAGAGTTTCTTAATTTGGGAACCGATGAAGAGAGAAAAAAGTTAAGATTGACACCACTTTTTCCTCAAAGACCAGACATGATTTGATAGAATTGCTTCTAGAATTCAAAGACATCTTTGCTTGGACTTATCAAGATATGACAGGTTTAGATACGAATATTGTGGTACATAAGCTACCGATAAGGCCAAAATACAAGCCGGTTCAACAAAAGCTTAGAAGGATGAGAATAGATTTGCTGTTGAAAATCAGAGAAGAAGTGAAAAAGCAATTTAAGGCTGATTTTGTAAAGGTCGCCAAGTATCCAGGATGGGTAACAAACATAGTCCATGTGCCTATGAAGGATGGGAAGGTCCGCATGTGTGTGGACTATAGAGATCTCAATAAAGCAAGCCCTAAAGATAATTTTCTCTTTCATCATATTGATACTTTAGGTGACAACACCACAGGGTATTCCTGGTTCTCTTGTATCGATTTTTTGGGGTAAAATCAAATAAAGATGTATCTCGAAGACATGGAGAAGACTATATTTGTGACCATGTAAGGCACGTTTTGCTACAAAGTGATGTCGTTTGGACTAAAAAATGTTGGAGCAACCTATCAAAGATCCATGGTGACCCTTTCTATGACAAGATGCATAAAGAGATTGAGGTATATATGGATAATATGATTGCCAAGTATCAAACTAAGAAGGAGCACATTCAAAACTTGAGAAAGTTGTTCCAAAGATTGAGGAAGTGTTAGTTAAAGCTCAACCTAGCTAAATGTACCTTCATAGTTACGCCCGAAAAGCTTTTGGGTTTTGTAGTTAGCCGAAAAGTGATCGAGATTAACCCCGACAAAGTGAAAGCTATTCAAAATCTCTCGCCACCTCAGACACAAAAAGAAGTTCAAGGTTTCTTGGTAAGATTAAATTATATATCTCCGTTCATTTCACAGTTGATCGAAAAATGCGATCCTGTAATATATTTTTCGGAAGAATAACCCGAGGGTATGGGACGAGGAGTGCTAAGGGAATCTAGAAAAGATTAAAAAGTATTTGACTAATGCTCTGATTCTAGTAGCGCTAGTTCTAGATAGACAATTGATCCCGTACTTAACAGTCTACAAGAATTGGATATGTTATGTTTTGGGGCAACATGACGAGTTCGAAAAGAAAGAGAGAGCTGTCTACTATTTGAGCAAGAAATTCATCGAATGTGAAACGCGGTACCTGCCAATTCAGAAATTATGTTGTGCTCTAGTGTGGGCTACCAAGAGGCTCAAACAGTATATACCATTCGGTTGATATCCATGTTAGAACTATTAAAATTTTTGATAGAAGCACTAGCGCTAACCGAGAAGATGGCTCATTGACAAATGTTCTTGTCTGAATTTGACATTGTATATGTGAGTTAGAAAGCAATAAAAGGAAGTATTATAGCAGATTTCTTAGCAAGTCGTGCTTCAAATGATTATGAGTCCTTGAATTTTAATTTTCTGGTCGAAGACTTGATGTCCATCACAGTTGAAGAAAAGGTTGCTTCAGAGGATGAGTCATGGAAAATTTATTTTTATGGAGCGTTCAATGCCGTAGGTCATGGAATAAGGGCAATGTTAATTTCTCCATAAAATGTCTACTATCTTTTCACAAGTAGATTGCAATTCTTTTGTACAAAACAATATAGCCGATTATGAGGCTTGTTTCATGGGATTGCGTGCGACCATTGAAAGAAAGATCAAGGTGCTTCGGATCTTCGGGGATTCATTCTTAGTAATTTATCAGCTTCGAAAAGAATGGGAAACAAGAGACCCAAAGTTGATTAAGTTTTATGAATTGATCCTTGAGCTAATTAAAATTTTTGAAAATATTAGTTTTGCTTACCTTCCGGGAGAGAACATTCAGATGGCGGATGCTTTGGCGACCTTGGCTGCAATGTTTGAAGCAAGTACGGAGGAAAAAATGAAACCAATTGAAATGTAAATTTTTGAAATACCAACTCATTGTTATAGCTTGGAAGAAGAGGTGGATGGAAACCCGTGATATTATGATATTCTTCAAAACATCAAGTTCCAAACCTACCCTAGAAAAGCAAATAATAATGATAAGAGAACCATTCGAAGAATGGAACATGGTATATTCTAGATGGGGAAGTCCTATACAAAAGAGGCAAATACCAAATACTATTAAGGTGTTTCGATGCCCGAGAAGCTAGAAGTATTTTGGCAGAGGTACATGATGGATATGTGGGACACATGCCAATGGTTTCTCAATTGCCAAAAAAAATCATGAGATATGGATACTTTTGGTCGACAATGGAAGGGGATTATATAGACTATGCCAAGAAGTGCCACAAGTGCTAGATATATGTGGATAAGATTCATTCTCCGCCAATACCTTTGTACACCTTAAATTTGTCGTTGCCATTCGCTGTATGGGGTATGGATGTCATCGGTCAGATTCGCCCAAAGTCTTCCAATGGGCATTGTTTTATTCTAGTGGTCATTGACTACTTCATTAAATGGGTAGAAGCAGCTTCCTGTGCGAGTATAATAAGAACATCAGTTTGCAAGTTTTTGAAGAAAGAGATTATTTGCCTTTACGATTTGCAAAAAGAATTATCACCAATAATGCTTCCAATTTGAACAACAAAATGATAACCGAAGTGTGCGAGCAATTCAAGATAATGCACCATAATTCTACTACTTATAGTCCCAAGATGAATGGGGCATAAGCTCTTTAGAAAATCCTGTTAAGTAGATAAAGATCTTAATCATTAACACATACATGTATTACCTGCCGCTATAGCATTGATATAAGTAATCAAGCATATATCCTTAGCAATAAACTCAACTTCCATAATTTTCTGTTATTTTCTGCAGCATTTGTTTGTCTTAATCATAGCTACCTTTACTTTAATTGTTTTTAGTTTTGATAAATCAACAACAACCATTACCTGCACAATCATTCTTAAGTTCGATAACTTCGTAGTTATTGATCCAATGCTATTGTGTTTGGCACTTAACTCTATCACTTTATTACTTGATTCGACGAGTATACTTGCTCTAAAGTACATCACTATTTGACAAGCATCAAGTTTTTGGCGCCATTACCGAGGATTGGCAATTGATAATTACGTTGTAATTTCACTTAAGATTTTATTTTATTTGCATTTAATTTTTGTTTTTGTTTTTTTTTCACAGGTACGTTCCAGGCATAACCAGAAGGTCTAAATCAGAACATATTCTTCCATTCAATCTCGAGATCGAGAAAACTTTGTGAGAGATACATAGAGAAAGAAAGAATATGGTGAACGAGGATGGAGAGAACGGCCGTGAGAACGAGCGTAACAATGGCATACCACCGAGAGATAGGTAAGGACTTGTTAAAAACGCAACCCATAATCGAGGCCATATACGAAAGGAGGATCCACCACCTGCCAGACCTAGAAGGCCCATCAAAGCAAACATTAAGCATGTTATCAAAAACCTTAACCCACCAATTGTATTGCCAGATCTAGGGATAGGTCACTTTGAGATAAAAGTCCGTTATGTTCAACATACTCAACTCTATTGGACAATTTAGAGGATCAACAAGAGAGGATCCTTATGAACACATTCAAGCTTTTTTTGAAAGTTTGTGATTGTTTTAGACAACCAGGGATTTCTGATGATGCATTGAGACTCAAACTGTTTCTCTACTTTTACAGGATCAGGCCAGGGCATGGTTGAAAACTTGTTCCTCAAGATCAATTACATCATGGAAAGACTTGTGCAACAAGTTTGCACAGATATGATTCACTAAACGTGCACAATCAGAAGCGAAGCGATATCATCTCATTCACACAACATGATGATGAATCTATGTACAAATGTTGGGACAGATACAAAGACTTGCTACACAAATGCTTGATTCTTGGATTTCATGATTGGCTACAAGTCATGACTTTCTATAATGGCATCAATGCACCTACACTGATGATGATTGACTCTTCAACTAATGGTATTTTGCTTGACAAGGAACCTGATGAGGCTTTCAAAATACTAGACCAGATAGCCAATATCGACTATTAGTTTCCAAGGGGAAGGTTGAAGCCAAGTCCAAAATCTTCTGGAACAATCTAGTTGGATGAGTCCCAGAGTGTAGCGGCTTAACTCTCCACCATCACCAACTTGCTCAAGAACTTGCAGCCATCATCCAATGTCCGAGAGGCTAAGGAAATTCAATATGCATGTGAGAATTGTGATGGGGAACACCATTCGAATGGATGCCCCCAACAAAAAAAATGTAGATGCTATGTAGGGAACACCAACCGCAAAAACAATCCCTACTCTAACACCTATAACCCAGGGTGGCGGCAACATCCAAATTTTGGTTAGGGAGGCAACACAAGTAATTCTTGAGCACGATAGAATGACACAATAGAACATCCTAGATTCCAACAAAAGACCCAAAGGAAGTACCAGGGATTTTCTAACTCTAATTCTAATTATTTTGATTCTACATATCAAAATTTTATGGAAACTATCGAGTAATTATGCAAGATCTTACAGCGCACTTAAAGAACCATAGTGACATGCTTCCAACACAAGCTGTCGTGTTGCAAAATCAACAATTGATCATGCAGATGTAGCGACTTAAAACAATTCGAGTTCGCTAAAAGTACGTAATTTGATTTTCTTTACGTTTTTTTGGAATGTTGAGAAAAGAAGGGGAAATCCTTTAAAAATTTGTGTTTTTGAAAAACAATAAAACTTGGAGTCACCACCGGCCACTAGGGTAGACCGAACACTATAAAATCAGAGATTCGATAAAAAATAGGGTTCGGGAGTCGGTTACGGATGGGGAAGGTTTTGGCACACCCACACCACCCAAAATTGGTACCGTAAAAAGAAAATAATTAATTACCGCTTTGTTAATATCAAACTTTCCAAATTAAAGTAACGATTAAATGGAAATCTAGTTATACATGCGAGTCTATTTTAAGGGTCACGTTATTCGAAAGTAAACCGCAAAACCACCATCACTACATTTGATACTGGCCGCTTTTACCCCGAATAACAAGGCACCACATTAACAAATTTAAATCTCAAATGCAATATTTACAAGGCATGGCAAATAAGCATAAACACGGTAAATATAAAAATGACATAAAATATAAACTAATACCCTATCATAATGCACGCACATAATATGGTTTTATTTAAAAAAAAAACATGAGACATATAATATAAGGATATAATACTATACATAACACATAACAAGCAAAAAGATGTAATACACTGTACAAACATATGTACATGTAAGCATATAAAAAGGACCATAAACATATATAACGTAAAAATATACGTACACTACATACATAAAAATAAAAAAATGGCAGTGGCAAGTTATATCCTAGAATGCAACATTATAAAACATGACAAATAGGCATAAACATGGTAAAACAAAGAGATACAAACGAATGAAAAAGACCTAAATATCATTATATCAACACCATGTCATAACAAATATACGATAAGGTTTTATATATGTATATATGTTAACATTTAAACTATATAATCTACGATAATGAAAAAAAAGACATAACATACGCACAAAAACTATACAATATTATACTACAAAACAACTATATAATATATATACTACACACATAAAAAGGATATATACAATACTATAGGAAATAGTTGCATAATATATATATACATTCGCCACCTTAAACATATGAATCTAACAAAACATTAAATATTAAGCATAAACAGAATAAAAATGAAAATTTAAATATGTACGCAAGGGGGTAAAAAAGGGGTTTTATTTCTGGATCCAGGACCTAATCGAAAGGAAACTGAAGCTAGGGGGACGAAACTGGAAATTTCACCTAAAAACAAACAAGAAGGAAAACAGTGACCTAATGACATATTCAAAAAAATAATGGAGGACTATGGGGGTAATTTTAAAAGGCGAAATGACTTTTTAAAAATATTTTAAAAGGACGGAGGGACTAATCGGTAATAAAAACTTTAAAAAAATTTAAACCGGCCTTGATTTGGGATGAAATTGAGAGTTTTAAAATCATTTGAGGGACCTACATCGTAATTAAAAAAACTAAAACCTTTTTGAGTGTGAATAAGATGGGACAGAAGGTTTTAAAAGGAAAATAAACCATTTAGTTTTTATTAAAACACGTATAAAGCCCAAGTTTTTGCTAAAAATAGAAGTTTTAGTTCACTTTCTTAAAAACCCTCATGAACTCCGAAAAACCAAAAAACGCCGTCCCTCCGCCACGTCTGGCGAGGCCAAAACAAACCAAAAGGCTTTCTCTTTTCACTCAGAACACAAAACGGAGCTTCGATTTACCCAAAAAAAAATCTCTGCCCTAGGTCCCTAAAAGCAGATTCGAAAGAACTATTTTTATATATTTTTTAGGGCCATCCGAAACCTCACTGGCAACCAACGAAGCCGACGAATTCCATCTTGGTTCACCCTAAAGGCAAGGAGGCTGTGGGTTTGTCATCAGAGAACGATGTGGCCATGAGAAAGTGAAGGGTAAGGTTTTTTTTAACCCTAGATCTAGGTTTTTAGTTTCTATATGCATGCAAAATGGAGAAAAGGGAGGATAACTGATAAGTGTTCAAAAGTACTATTTTTATTACCCTTTTTACTCATATTATTGTTAGACTTAAGCTCATATTAGTTGCATAATTAGTTATTCATGCATTAATTCATGTTTCTTTCCACTGTTGAGCTTGATTACATAACTTGGTGATTTTTGTGGAAAAAGATGCTGCTTTGGTGTGTTTTTGTGTGTGTATGTGCAGGATCACTTGCCAAAGCAATGCCAAGCTAGTTGCCAGGGCAATGCATGAAGGACATGCCGAGCTAGTTGCCAGGGCAATACATGAAGGAGACGCCGAGCCAGTTGCCATGGCAATTGTCGACAAAGAGAAAATGCAATAGGGATGTCGAAATTGATGACTAGACAAGCCCAAGATGACGTGGAGCAAAGCCCAAACCCAAAGGAATTTGATTTCCATGCAGAGATTAAAGAAGAATTAAATTCCAAGAAGATAGGAGAAGTTCTAGTAGGAATACAATTATAATAAAGAATTATATTCTTTAAAGATAATTTAATTCCAACTCAAACTCCTCCTCAAAGAAGGACTTTGGCCTAGCCCTATAAATAAGAAGGAGATTTCGACAATTCCAGAGAGATAAATAGAGAGATTTCGACAAGATAGCAAGGAGGGAGAGAGCAAGGGGGAAATTTCGACAAGAGAGCATTAGGGGAATTTCGACTTCTTCTTCTTCTTTGCTTCTATTAGATTCATGGTTTGGGGATTATTCTTTGTATATCTTTTGAACCCAACCATGAACTAACTTGATCGGCTATGGTTATTGTGTTTTGTGGTTGTGAGAAACTATTGATTTTTGTTTAGGTAATAAGAGTTTGTACTTTTCTATTTCAAGGTTTATTCATTCTTGATTCTTATTATTGTTTGCGAGTGAATTGGGAGAGGATCTCGTGATTTCATCCATTTATCTAATATCGGGAGAGTTAGATTCAAGAAACGAATGAATATGATCTTTATTCAATCCAATGATGGTGAAGATTAATCCGGCTTAGGAATAAGTTAAGGATTTCAACGGCTAAGAGGAGTGCAAGATTGGTTGTTGTTCACCCTTGATTCACGCAGGATGTATTATCAAGGCATGCACAAGTAGCTAGAGTTTCGACTTAGGGATAAGAAGAAACCATTGAAGAACGCTCCGCCGAACCTTGAAGTTGCTGCCCGATCGCCCAAGTAGTTGCCCAACTAGTCGCCCGGCAACCATCAATTAGTTGCCAAGGCAACCCGTTGTGCAAAGTCGCCACGGCAAATCGAGTTGCCCGTGCACTCTTTACCAAGACAATCCAATCGGCTATCACACCTCAACTCACGATAACCTAGCCTATCTCTCTCAATCGATCTCATCTTTTCTTTTACTTTATTGCTTTCTAGTTTAGTTATTAGTTAAACTCCTTTAATCCTTTAATTGTGTTTTTACTTTTCACAGTGCAGTAACTTAAGCAAAGTGGCCTAAACCAATCCCTGTGGAGACGATACTCGATACTCATATCACTTTATTACTTGCGACGTGTATACTTGCACAATTGCGTAGCACTTATCACACGCAACAATAACTCTAAAGGTTCTGTTGTTTTTTTTGTATTGATTTCAAAACTGCTCCTAACAATGTTGGTGTTTGATTTTTTATAACCGAAAAGGGTTTATATGCGAGAGAATATAAAAAACAAATACATTCCTTTCTGAAATCCGCCGGAATCCTTATGATCTTTACTTGTTTTAGCTTATGTTTTCCCTTGATCTTCTTGCTAATGTTTCTCTTTTTTGGTTGCATGAAAAATGTGGCGGCTTGGTGAGGAGGAGGGGACCAGAGAGAGAAGGTTGCAAAAGCTAGTTGCGGCAGAGGAAGGGTCACGGGAGGCTGAAGAGTTGCGCGTTCATCACACGCGCACGTGGTGATCCGGAACATTCGAGCGTGTGATGCACGTGAGCGTGAAGGGCATTTAAAAGTCACGCGTGGGAGCGTAGAAGTTCTGGAGAGTTCTCAGCTTCGATCCTAGGCCGTTAGATTGAGATTAGATCTAACGGTCCCCACCAGGCTGCGCAAGAAAACAATATGAGCATTAGAGCGGATTTAGGGTTTTAGGCTTGGGCCTTAGCAGGATGGCTGATCTGTATATTTGTTTTTTTGGACGTTAAAACTTGTAAATGGACTGATATTTTTCAATTAACATTGGGCTTTTTATTGTTATAAATACTATTTAATTAATATTTGTTTTGTTTTCGGTTTAATAATATAATATAATATAATATAATATAATATAATATAATATAATATAATATAATATAATATAATATAATATAATATAATATAATATAATATAATATAATATAATATAATATAATATAATATAATATAATATAATATAATATAATATAATATAATATAATATAATATAATATAATATAATATAATATAATATAATATAATATAATATAATATAATATAATATAATATAATATAATATAATATAATATAATAT
The DNA here is from genome assembly GCA_019671005.1 of Hibiscus mutabilis. Lineage (NCBI taxonomy): Eukaryota > Viridiplantae > Streptophyta > Magnoliopsida > Malvales > Malvaceae > Hibiscus > Hibiscus mutabilis. The sequence continues at coordinate 36,402,148 of CM033733.1, read as the reverse complement.
AATATAATATAATATAATATAATATAATATAATATAATATAATATAATATAATATAATATAATATAATATAATATAATATAATATAATATAATATAATATAATATAATATAATAATATTTTTGTGTTTTTCTTAAATTATAGAGTAATATATAATAGTATTATATTAATTGGATATGCTAATAATTTTTGGGGTTTTTAATTATAAATAGATACTAATAAAAATAATTCTAACAAAAAATGAAGTCTATTAATAATATTAATACTTTTTGGTGTTTTCATTAATAAATATAATATATAAAAAGGAAATAAACCAAAGCTCATTATCATTAAAAATAAAAACTACAAAAATAAAAGCGGGTTAAAACCCCCGGATAAAATTAGTGATTACAGCTGCCCCTCTTTGCTTATCCTTGTAGAAAAAGAATAAAGCAAAGACGATAAGCACTAATTTTATCCGACTTCATTGTCTGGAGATTCCAAATAGAACCGTTCGCCCTTCCTTTTCCAAAAATTCTAGAGCCCTGAATTCTTCCCATATAAGGCCTGAAGAAGTGAAGCCCCTAAAATGATGCCTCGATCCTTGATCGTCTTACACCAAATGACATCTTGCTTTGAGCCTTCTAGCATGCCCTCGACTTTCATCGCCTTGGCATAGAGTGGTACCTCGCCTTGAGGATCCCGAAAAGTGATGTATTGCTTTCTGATTGTTTGGAAACCAAATGATATCTCGCTTTGAGTCTTCTAAAATGCCCTCGATCTTCATCGTCTTGGCATGGGATGTCCATCACTCTGAGGACCCCGAAAGCTAATGTCTTGCTTTTTGGTCGCCTTAACACCAAATGATACCTCATTTTGAGTCTTCTAGAATGCCCTCGATCTTCGTCTTGGCATAAAATGATATCTTGCTTTGAGTCTTTTGGAATGCACCTAATCTTCATCATCTTGGCATCAAATGATATCTAACTTTGAGTCTTTTGGAATGCCCTCGATCTTTGTCGTCTTGACATCAAATAATCATAGCTCCCAAATAGTTAAAAGATTTCTTCACTCACTGTTATCTATTTCTTCTTTTCTATTGCTTTTTCAAATACCTGAAAGAAACAGACATAATGATTTGATGATGCTAGTTAGCATGCACCTACTTTAAGGATGCCTAACTATTTATGATGCATGGGTGGAATCATTTTTAGTATTGTTAGGAAAAACCCTTACTTTTCGGCCGGTCACCTTTAACTCCCATGGGCCATTTGTCTTTGTGGAATCTTCATCTTTTGTCTTGTCTTGAAAGGGTATGGCTAATTTGCATTGGTCGAAACAAAATCAATCATTTCTTGGAGTTTAACTCTGGAACACTTCCCTCCACTTCACTTGGGATTAAATGTTGTCTCTTCAATGATTCTTCATAAAGTGTTTTCTTTATCTTTAGCATTATGACAAACACATGCCCCCACGTCTCAAAACTTTTCTTACCTCTATGAGGTCCAATCTTCGACTTTCCTGAACCGAACAAGGTATTATCTTTATCTCTACTGGATCTTTCTCCCTTGTTTCCTCTTGGAATGATTGCTGGCTTACCCCGGTCAGAGTCAAATCTATCATTTGCTGAAGTCTAAATTCATAACATCACCCTCACCCGACTGTCATCTCTTCTATGACTCTTTATGATGAACCTCATTCTACCTCAGCCTAGGGATGAACACATCCCCCACAAGCTTCCAAGCTTTCCGTACTTTGACTGGGTCTTATTTTCAAACAAAGTATTTCCTCTTTCTTTACTGAATCTTCAACTTTCATCTCATTCTAAAAGGCAATTGCTGTCTTACACTGGTCATACAAAATTTATCGTTTTTCATCATGTGACATCACCCTTACTTAGCTTGGGCTCAACTGTTATTTCTTCCAAAACTCTCCACAACGAGCCTTCTTTTATCTTCATGTTAGGGTGAACACCGTGCCCCCAAATCCCAAATCTTCATTCTTTTCGATAAGATCCTAAATCTTCAATTCTAAGCCATACAAAATGTTAAGACACAAAGTTATTTCAAATCTCTGAACTGCTTGGTAGATTGAATCTTGGGATTATTTTTATTCTAACCACTAATAAATTACTCTTTCATTCTAGGCCAACCATGTGGATCCTTGACTTAACACTCTAACCACAGGGCCATGCAGGGAGCCATTATTCTCCTTCTTTATCTTGGTAGCATCTCATCTCACTTCTAGGTTCGACCACTATTTTACCCCTAACCCATCGGTACAGTCTTTATTTTTGTCTCGATGTTGGGTTAGAAATATGACCGCAAAACCTCCAAACTTCATTCACTCAATAAGACTCAATCTTTATTTCGCTGATCTAACCAAGACATTATGGCAGACATTCATTTTGAGTCCTTGAACTATGCCACACACTAAGTCTTGCTACTATCTTTTTCAGAATCACTGACGGGTTTTGTATTAGGTCGACCACATACATCATTGACCTAAAAATCTATCTCAGAAGCCATGCAGAAGAATAACTGGTCTCGCCTTCGGGTTCGACCGTTAATTTTTGCCTCTGATCCAATGGGGTTGTCTTTCTTCTATCTCAATGGTAGGCTAAAAACATGCCCCCTAAGTCTCAAAATTTCATTTCTTCAATAAGATTCAATCTTCATTCTTCTAAATTAATCAAGGCATTATGACAGACACTCACTTTGAGTCTTTGAAGCATACGATATTTTGCTACTGTTTCATTTAGAATCATAGAAAAGTTTTGTATTGGGTCGATCATGTGCATCCTTGACCACGCATTCTAAACTCTATACAATAATACATAGAAACCTTATTCTTTCTTTTTTCTCTCTTTTTTCTTTTCTCTCTTCTCTTATTTTTCTTTCTCCTATTTTTTCTCTTTCTTTTCTCTTTTCTATCTTTCTTTCTCTTTCTCTTTGTTTTCATTTATATGTCAATTTTCTAACCATCGTTTCAACAAAGGATGCATTTTGGGTTACTATACAAAATCAAAATCAATAGAAAAAAGAATAGAATTCCCCGGATATCAAATACAAGAGCAACTTAGATTCAATCCCTCTGTGATCAATAGTTTGCCTTTGAATGTTGTGGTGATATTTAAAGTTGTGAAATTCCTTCCAGATTGCTCGGTTCATCCTCAGGATTATGGTATTTGCTTGATCTGTTCGAAAACTACTCCTTCTAGTTCTCATTTTTTTCTCCAAAATATGTTCATTGTTTCCGAATTTGCTTAACACATTGAGTGTAAAAAAATATCAATTTAAAAATTTTAGTACATGTATATACTTTCAATTACAATTAATATCATGTCAGTGCCTTGAAAAGTCATCTCTGACACTAGGGTATTGAACATGTGAAGTATAGCTCCTTATTAGATTTGTTCTCCCCCATAGTTCTATCAGGATGCTCCGAGACTTATTTGATTGTTCATTGATTTTAGAGATTTATCTCTGATGTTGGGGCATTGAACAAGTGGAATCTAGTTCCTTATTAGATTTGTTATCCCCCTAACTCCATTAATTGTTCATTTCTTGACAGATTTTTTATTATTAAAAGAATTCCCACATTCAAACTGCTATATTAGTCTTTCTTAGGAGATTTTCTTATCATCGAACATTATCGAAGGAGTAGTAATCTTACATCTCGCACTTTACCGACCAGAGCGGGCTAAGCAGGAAATCATACTTCATTGTGATCACAACATTCAATTGATCCTTTATTAGAATCAATGTCGCATCATGCACGTGATATCCATGGATATATGAGGGTAATAAAGAATATACACATATATACTTAATTAAAAGATGCATCTTTTCGTTGAAATGAAAAAAAATAGAAGAAAACATAACATAGGCCCTTAACAAAATCCTTACTACTTTCGGGCAAATAGTAGCAAAGTTGGTTTGATGTATCATTACAAAAGAAAATGAGCATAAGAAATCATTCAAAGGGATATCAACACCTTCCCACAACACCCATATCATATTCTCTCTTACCACTTCAAAAGGCCGACTTCAATCAGACCTTGGACCTTTTCTTCAATGCTCCACAATTTTCTGTCGTATGGCCTGTACTCCCCATGTGGTAGTCACACACTGCATTGACATCATAGTTCCTGGGATAGGGTGGACCATGGTTTAGCAATTTTTTTCTACAGCATGGAAAGCAACTCGGTGTAAGAAACCGGTAAAGGGATGAAATGCATTTTCTTCTTCTCCCTTTTTACATCTAACTCTTGATAAGCGTTCATGTCTTAACCTCCGTGGTCCGGTAGTGGATTAATTTCCAAGTTAAGCCCTTCACACTTTAAGATTCTGACTTTCAACATACTCTGGACCACTTTCTTGAATACCGTGCAATTTTTTATCGTGTGTCCCGCTACTCCGGCATGGTACTCACAATGTGCGTTAGCATCGTACCGTGAGGGATAATGTGGTTGAAAAAGAGTAACAAAGCATGGTCAAACCAGATCAGCCTTGTACAGTTGCAAGTACAACTCCACGTATGAAACCGGTAGAGAGGTAAAAGACTTTTTTTGTGTCTCCTCCTTGAGACCCCTAGTCTCTTTTTTATTCAGACATTGCACATTCCCGAAGACAACCTGGGGTGAAGAGGCCGTCAGCTTTTTAAGGGATTCGTAAGTGCTCATGTTGCCTATCCCAAGATCTATTTTCTTAAATTGCTCTCGGGTCGGTTCTCTATTGGTTGGTGAAGACCAGATTTTCAAAAGAGAATCTTCAATCTTATCCAAAGCCAACTCGATGGGACATCCGGAGGCAGTACAGACTACGTCATACTGATTAACGATAGCTTGGTCTTTATAAGACAGAGTCTTTTCCTCCATAGAGCCGTAATCCTAACTCTCTTTTATCTTTCCAACCTTCCCTTATATGAACGAGTCTTCAGCCAAACCCTTTCCTTTCGTCATTGTAGCTATCATACCCCTTAGTTCATTGATTTTCCCTATAGCTTCCTCTTGGGACTTCTTCACATATGCCATTATCTCTTTTTGAATTCCAACCAACAGTTCTTGGATCTCTTCAAGCTTATCGACCCCAGCCACTAGGTCATTCATATTTCTGAAATTGTACTGGCTCAAAGTCCTTCCTTGATTCTCTCTATTTCCTAAGGTGAATGCTCCCCTTACACTGGATTCCATCTTAGCAAAAATCCTTTCCATTTGCTTTCTTTGACATTGAGAACGTGTGAGCATGGAGTCTTTAATTACTGTCATGAAACACCCACAATTAATCTTGGTGTTTAATTATTTAATGCATGATATATGCTTTATGCAATGCATGGAATCAAATAAAATGCATGAATATATGCAAGTAAAGACATTGATTCTGTTGGTGGTCACCCTCGAGCAAGTCTCATTGCAGATTAAAAGGTACTCATTACAAAGAAATATAACTCCTATAGGTATGCCCCGTCCCTAACTCCTAACTCTTCGATAGCTTCAAGCGGTTGAATGAACTTAGGTGCTTCTTCCATGTCTGAGGCTACAAAAGAAAGAAGGGCTTCAACTTCGTTGGCTAGGTTCCTTGCGTGTTGGGTGACTTCTTGCACTTGCACCATTAAGTCAATGTTTTACTGATCTCAATCTTGAATCACGCGGGTAGCATTGCGAAGACACCTCAACCAATAATTGTCTCATTCTTTGGTAGCTTCTTTAAGAACTACAATCCTTCCGAGGTAATCTTGGATTGTGTCCTCTAATGTCTCAATCTGAGCTTGAAGCGTTTTGTTTCTCTTACAGGTTAGCTTGAAACTCAAGAAAGCCATTTTGAGCACGGTATTCATGAAGGGACTGATCTAGCTCCGCAATCCTTTCTTCTAGTTGAGCATTTCGGACTTCACTTCGACTCAAGCTCTCGGGGATAGAGTTATACAGGCCTTGCATCTCTAATAGCTGGTTCTTGCTTTCTTGGGAATTTCTCTTCCACGGGGTAGCATCCATTACTTGCTTTCCTTTCTCAATTTCTTGTTTAACCCTTGCTTAAGAGTGTCACTTTGGTAAAGAGTATTTTTCCTTCCATATCCGTGATGAGCTTCATTAACTATTTTATTGTCCCGTCTTGCTTATCCATATCTAAACTGACCTGATAAAGCCTACTTGTGTGCTCGATTTGCAAAACGTCCATCTTCTTCTTAACCTCTTCTAGCTCACTTTTTAGGATGTCGGCCTTGGAAGGAACCATTCTCACATGTTCTTCAAGTGACATAGTCAGCCCTTGATCGGGCTTCGAAGTCTTGTCATTAATTCTCTTGTGCATTCAAAAGGCATAGTCTAGAGTAAACATACACTTACTGTCTTCTTCCACCTTTCTACGGTAGCACTAAAAATATTTTGAACCTTTGCCCTAAACACATTCTCGAATGGAAACTCGGCAGTGATCAAACCGATGGTGACAGGCACAAATCGTCGAGACCCGAAATACCTTGGCACTAACAAAGGAGCGCAAGCAATTCCACCGTACAATCCTATCATCATTAGCAAATCATAGTCTCCGCAACTATACAAGAAATGAAGGACGCTACCGAGCCAAGACACCCTCCACACATTGTCCTTATCTTGAATATTCTTGAAGATGGCCGTACATTTTTATTTGTCTAGCTCTTCTCACCATTCCTTTGCTAGGTATTCTCGCAAAAGGGGAAAATTTCCTGAGATTATCCTGGGTAGCACCCTTGTCGGTGTTTTCCAAAGATGACTTCGGATCCATACTTGGAGTAACTGTGCACATCTTCTAAGGCGCCCTTCTTCATGCTTCTGGCTTGCGTTCAAGTAAATAAAAGTTTCAGTCAAGATTGCTGATACCGGGTTAGCCTCCTTCTTTAACCGTTCGAACAAGTCCAAAATGGCTACATCAATCTTGCCCAAAACTCTTGGGGAAATGATCAAACCGTAGACCCCCAAAGCGAATAAGTCCATCTTTACTCCCTCGTTTGGGTGTGTCGGTATGATATCTTGAATACACTCCCATAAATAAGCGGTACTGTCACCTCGAACTTGAATCAAACCTTTGACCCAATCTTCACTCATCCCGGATATGGTTTTAAGTTTCAAAGGATAATTCTAAGACCTTGCCGGCTTCGTGTAAATCCAATCTTCATGAATGTTTTTCTGATCAAGCAAAGTTGTATATTCTTCGATTGTTGACATCAATCTTCCCATTGAAAGTGAAGCAACAGAAAGCGGGATCCCAAAACTGATGGCGGCCCGAAGCATAGGCTGATTAACTCGAACATACATCAAATGTGCTATGTCACCATAATTTTTTCGAAAAAATTTTGCAATCGCCGGTCCCATCCTTCCCAAATTTTTTTCAAATCCCATAGAACATTTTGTTGTAGACTGACATATGTATACCCCGCTACGATGCCCTCACTCGGTAGACCGTCACCTCAGACCCTTTGGTTGGCTTTAGACCAATGTCGAATGGCTAAGTTAATTTCTTCCTTCTTGAGGTACCTTCTATCCATGATGAAAGATTTCAACTTGGCAAACCATTTGAATCAATACCTTCATGTCATGCAATGTATATATGCCAAATGCAAAACAAGATGAAACAAAGGAACAAGTCAGTACCGGGTAAAATTAACAGATACATAAAAAACAAAGTGGGAAATTAAATCAAACAAAACAACACTATTTACATTATTTTTAAAAGACCCTAGGTTAATCGCATGGCTCTAAAGGGGTGGTTTTTCTATGTTTTCTACATGCAGTTTCAGTTCTAAACGGTACTCAAATTGTCCTCGCTGTCTCCTTCAAAAGAGTAGCAAGGCCCCCGGTCATCACCCATTATAGGCTCCTTTCAACCGAGTTCAATTTAGGGGAATCCTTTCTCTATGTCCGTACAGGGAAACAATATTCCCACGAAAACATAGGCTAGTCGAGCCCCGAAGTTACTTACTAGGCCCATACGGAGGAACAATATCCACACGAAAGCACTAGCATTTCCCCCCACTTAAAAGGATAGGTTTAAATGTCAAATTTTAAATGCGTTAAAATAAACTCACATTTAAAAATAGATATCAAGTTAATCATCACTTTAATTCACAATTTCTGATATTAAGAAAGCGGTAATTATTATTTTTGTTCTTTCTAAAAAAATGGTATGACTCACTTTAATTTTGAAAAATCAACACCAGTCCCCAGCGGAGTCGCCAACTGTAGCGACCTAAAAAATTTCGAGTTCGCTAAAAGTATGTAATTTGATTTTCTTTACGTTTTTTTTGGAATGTTGAGAAAAGACGGGGAAATCCTTTAAAATTCGTATTTTTGAAAAAACAATAAAACTTGGAGTCGCCACCGGTCACTAGGGTAGGCCGGACACCATAAAACCAGAGATTCGATAAAAATAGGGTTCGAGAGTCGGTTACGGATGGGGAAGGTTTTGTCACCCCCACACCGCCCAAAATTGGTACCGTAAAAAGAAAATAATTAATTACCGCTTTGTTAATATCGAACTTTCCAAATTAAAGTGATGATTAAATGAAAATTCGGTTATACATGCGAGTCTATTTTAAGGGCCCCGTTATTCGAAAGTAAAGCTCAAAACTACCATCACTACATTTGATACTGGCCGGTTTACCCCCGAATAACAAGGCACCGCATTAACAAATTTAAATCTCAAATGCAATATTTACAAGGAATGGCAAATAAGCATAAACACGGTAAATATAAAAACGACATAAAATGTAAACTAAAACATAACAAGCAAAAGATGTAATACACTGGACAAACATATGTACATGTAAGCATATAAAAAGGACCATAAACATATATAACGTATAAATATACGTACACTACATACTTAAAAAAAAATGGCAGTGTCAAGTTATATCCCGGAATGCAACATTCTAAAACATGACAAATAGGCATAAACATGGTAAAACAAAGAGATACAAACGAATGAAAAAGACCTAAATATCATTATATCAACACCATGTCATAACAAATATACGATAAGGTTTTATATATGTATATATGTTAACATTTAAACTATATAATTTACGATAATGAAAAAAAAGACATAACATACGCACAAAAACTATACAATATTATACTACAAAACAACTATATAATATATATACTACACACATAAAAAGGATATATACAATACTATAGGAAGTAGTTGCATAATATATATAAATATATATACATTCGTCACCTTAAACATGTGAATCTAACAAAACAATAAATATTAAGCATAAACAGAATAAAAATGAAAATTTAAATATGTATGCAATGGGGGTAAAAAAGGGGGTTTCATTTCTGGATCCAGGACCTAATCAAACGGAAACTGAAGCTAGGGGGACCAAACTGGAAATTTCACCTAAAAACAAACAAGAAGGAAAACAGTGACCTAATCACATATTCAAAAAAAACTATGGAGGACTATGGGCGTAATTTTAAAAGGCGAAATGGCTTTTAATAATATTTTAAAAGGACGGAGGGACTAATCGGTAATAAAAACCTTTAAAAAATTTAAACCGGCCTTGATTTGAGTTGAAATTGAGAGTTTTAAAATCATTTGAGGGACCTACATCGTAATTAAAAAAATGAAAATCCTTTTGATGAATAAGACGGTACGAAAGGTTTTAAAAGGCAAATAAACCATTTAGTTTTTATTAAAACACGTATAAAGCCCAAGTTTTTGCTGAAAATAGAAGTTTTAGTTCACTTTCTTAAAAACCCTCTCGAACTTCGTCATTTTCTCCTCAGCCCTGATAAGCATCGCCGTTCATCGAGGAAGAAAAACTAAAAAAACGTCGTCCCTCCTCCACGTTCGGCAAGGCCAAAACAAACCAAAAGGCTTTCTCTTTTCACTCAGAACACAAAACGGAGCTTCAATTTACCCCCCACCCAAAAGCTCAACCCTAGGTCCCTGAAAACAGATTCGAAAGAATTGTTTTTATATATTTTTTAGGGCCATCCAAAACTTCACTGGCAACCAACGAAGCCGCCGAACACCATCTTGATTCACCCTAAAGGCGCGGAGGCCGTGGGTTTGTCATCGGAGAACGATGCGGCCAAGAGAAAGTGAAGGGTAAGGTTTTTTTTTAACCCTAGATATAGGTTTTTAGTTTCTATATGCATGCAGAAAGGAGAAAAGGGAGGATACATCTAAAGGTTCTGTTGTCTTTTTGTATTGATTTCAAAACTGTTCCTTACAATGTTGGTGTTTGGTTTTTTATAACCAAAAAGGGTTTACACGTGAGAGAATATAAAAAACAAATACAATCCTTTCTGAAATCCGCCGAAATCTTTATGATCTTTACTTGTTTTAGCTTCTGTTTACCCTTGATCATCTTGCTAAAGTTTCTCTTTTTTAGTTGCATGAAAAACGTGGCGGCTTGTAACACCTTAACGTATACTCGTAGACCGAATATACACTAAAGATGTTACAGAGTTGTTAAGGAAAAAGACTTGACTTGAGTTTTTTTTATCAAACTGTATCTTGTAGTTTAACCCTTTCTCAGTTTTGAATTAAAACTACGCCAGTCTATAGCAGCTAGTTTCCCTGAATTGTTTTATAAAATTTATAGATGAAATATTGTAATAAAAATATTATTCAAGATGGAAACTAGGTACACTGCCTAGACCCTTTCTTCATTTTAAAATTATTACACGATTAGGGTTAAACTATACTTAACTGTATCAAAAACATAGCTACTTATAGTAAACCATTTTCTAAATCCATACATTCGTAATAGTGCATAAACACTGTAAAGTTAAGCTTATAAAATAGTTTGTCTTTTTAAAACTCACATACATACATGTACATGCCCAATAGACATCAACCATAATTTATGATGTACATACCGTGAATACTAATGTAACTTGATTTTCTAATTTAATAGCTCCTTCTTGCCATTCTACGTGGGAGAACCTACGTGTGAAATAACACACGCTAAGTACGAACTTAGTGAGGCAATAATCTTATTTAACAAACATAAGGTAAAGTAATATTTATCATATGATATCATTTCAAGTTCTCTACTTAATAATATGATAGTACTATCAAGGTTTTCACCGTCGCTAGATTTTCATGTATATGTTATAAGTTCCTAACTTGCTCATGATTCCAATGCTCTATCGTCATAAATAAGTCATATACATGGTATGTTTTGTATACATAACATAATTCACATAAACAACATGATACACATACATGACATGATTTACATGCATAACATGATTTATATACATGACATGGTTCATATATGTAACGTGATTCATATTCATGGCATGATCCACTTATGTACCATGATTCTCATATGTGGCATATTTTATTTGCATGACATGATTTTCATACGTGGCATGATTCATATATGTGTTTTCTTCGATATACATGACTTTATTCATATACATACATGATACGTGTACATGGCATAATTCCTATGCATGGCATAATTCATATACATGTCACGATCATATACGTGGCATGATTTGTATACTTGACATATTTCATATACATATCATGGTTCATATTCATGACATGATTTCATATACATAACATGATTTGTTTACATGACATGATTCATTTACGTGACATGATTCCTTTATCATTGCCAAAGGACGCTATATGAGATCGAGGTACGCGAGTCATCTTAAAATGACACCGTAGTATCAAACGTGAATCTGAAGATGAATACGTACTTGAGGACGCTCTTTGCTCCCCATAAGCATTAAGCACCTCGATAGTGCACTTGGGCACAGTGGGCGTGGATCCTTAGGGTGCATGTGACACAGTCATTTTGTCACAATAACTGTTTGATAACATGAACATGATGGTGCAGCTGCTAAAGACTCTATGACATGCCAACTATACCATGGACTCTCATACTCAATACTTGGGCATTTCTTTTATCATCAATCAATTATCATCAATCATATAAATAGAAAATTCATATTCATATTTCATCGTAATTGCTAATGGTAATCATAAATCACAATAATTAATCATATAAATAGACATTTCATGTTTCAGGCTTCATCATAAATGTTCATGGTAAACATAGATCACCATATAAATAAACATTTCATATCTTATACTTTAGCATAATTGGTCATGGCAAACATAAATTAACATATATATAGATGATGTAATATTATTTTAATCTAAAGTCGACTATTCGCAAGTCTTCCTAATAGCATTTTAAAACATGTAAATGCACTCACCTGAGCCATGAATAACATGCCTCACTAAGCTTACTCAAGGATCTTATCTTTCTTTTTATCACTGGTTCTTTTTCGAATTCTTTTTGAACTGTATAAGACCAATCGAACATATACATTACCATTCTCGCATTCAACTTAAATCTAACATTGCTAACTTGATTCTTAAACATAACCATTCGAATATAAAATTTTTCTAAAAATTTTCCCAATATTTTGCATCATTGTCGAAATGGTCCCTAGGTCTTTAGTGACCATTTTGAACATTAAATAATTGTTCAAACCCAATTTGAACAATTTTCATAATTAATTACTCATTTTGGACTATTACTCTTTTAGTCCTCAAACTTTATAAAAGTGACATTTTAGTCACTACTTCACTTTTGTACATAAATTCATGTACAATTAAACCATTTATTTATGTCCAACATCCTTAAAAATTTTGCTTCAACTTTTAAACTTTGACCAATTTAGTCCTTCACCAAAACTTTTATTTCGAATTGGTCTTCATATTTCCTTTTTATCATTTCAATCCTTTTAACGTTCTATCATGCTTGAATCTTCAATTATATCAATTATTCATCAATTCAAGATCAATCCTTTATTTTTCTAAAATTGAAGAATTGGTCCTTAAATTTCCAAAAATTTTCATTTTGGTCCCTAATCACCAATTCAAGCTACTTTCACCATAATTCAATGATTCCAATGCTAAAATAAAATTTGCAATGATTTCCCCTAATTTTTCCAAATTTTCGAAATGGTCCCTAAAATTTCAATTGGGGAAATTCTTTATTCCAACATCATAATCCATTCATTATCATCCTTAATTTAGCTTCCTAACCAAAACCCCAAAATTTTAGGGTTAGTGTTTATAACCTCAAACATGGAATTAATCCAATTTCAACTTGATTTCATGTTTTAAATAAACAATTCAACTAACTATAAGTCTAATTCCATCATAAACTTCAATTTCCATAATCAATCTTCATCCATAAAATGAACCAAACTTGACATTTATCATCCAATATTACTATCAAAATGAAGAGAATCAAGTGTAGAACAATTTACCTAAATTAATTTTGCTTGAAACTTGTCTTAATTTCTTCAGAATTTGGCTTGAAAGTTTGAAAATTTCTTCCCCCTTCTATCTTTGCTGAATTCGAACAGCCCATGGAGGAAATAGGATGATTTTTTTTATCATCTTTTAATCTATTTAATCCACTTGTAAAGTTAAATGAATTTTAAATTCATTTAACTAGTGAATTTACTAATTTGCCCTTTTATTATAATGACCAATATTAAATCTAATCAAAATCAATGGCCATGATTTAATCCATGTGTAAATCTTCTTCCAAAATTACCCTTAAATTTTCAAAATATTTCAAAAATACCATCCATGGAAAATGTCCAATTTGCCCTCCAACTAGACTTTATTTACTAACAAGAATTGAAAATTGCCATTATATCACCATCTAACTAAATCTAGTTAGAATCCAACCAAATGTAATAAAATATTCATAAAATAATATTTTATGAATTTTCCATAATCCTTGGAAATGTCTTTAAAATTTCAATTCGATCCGATATACCAATATCCATAAAATACTTCTACTACGATTTTACCCTTTCCGAGCTATTGGATTTATTCTAAAAATTCTATATTTCCATATTCGAGAAATAAACTCTATTATCCCATAAAAACTTCCTTTTCTAAGGACTTAGACTGAATTTTCCTAACTCAGTCTATTGTTCTGATAATTATAGAAAATCTTCATAGAATAAATTTCTCTTAAAATTCCTTTATCGATAATTCATACAAATTTTCTCTACTCTTACTAAGTCCAAAATATCGATCAGGAACACTTTTATGAGACCTTCCCAGAGGTCACCCATCCTAATATTTTCCTAGCATGAGAACGCTTAACAATTTTTATTCGATCCAAATTCGAAAAATATAAGCCTCCTATGAAAAATCCGTTAACACATAAATACCACTATTGGGGGTGAACTATTCATTTACGGGGTTAAATTATATAACTTTTTAAAATTACACTTTGGTCTCTGAACTTTTCCAAAGTTTACACTTTAACCCCTAAACTTTCAAAAATTATATTTTAGTCACTAATCAAAAAATTGGGATATTACAATTCCTCCTCCTTAATAAAATTCGTCCTCGAATTTTTAATGTATACTATTTTAAACAATTTCGTATTTTGCTTATTCATTCTCTCTTCAATTTTCCAAACGACTTTCTCTATTTTATGATTTCTCTAGAGGACTTTAACCAGCAGAATTTTCTTGTCCCTTAATTCTTTAACTTTGTATGCTAGGATTTTCACTAGTTCTTCTTCATACATCAAACTTGGTTGCAGTTCAACCTCCTCAAAAGTAATTACATGTGAAGAATCCGATCAATACCTTCGAAGCATGAATACGTGAAACAGATAATGAGTCTTATTCCTATCTGGAGGTAAAGCCAATTGATAAGCCATTGGTTCCTTTCCTTTTAAAATCTCATATGGCTCAATAAATCTAGGACTAATCTTTCCATTTCAACCAAAACGTGATACCTTCTTCCAAGGTGAAATCTTTAAAAACACTTTTTCTCTAACTTCATATTCAATATCCTTTTTCTTTTTATTTGCATAGGTCTTTTTGTCAATCCACGGCGGGCTTAAAATTTTGCTGAATAATCTTTACTTTATTCTCCATGTCTTGTGTTAAATCACTCTTCCAACGTTTGAGTTATCCTGAACATTTCAATCTTGTAAACCGAACCGATTTAGGGAAGCTCGATATTTTTTTCTTCCGTATGCAATCTTGATACTTGCTTGATAACTATTGTTGTAAGAAAATTCATCCAAAGGCAAGTACTTTTCCCATAATCCCGCAAACTCAATTGCCCAAGTTCTAACATATCCTCCAGAATCTGTATGATCCGCTTAGATTGCCCATCTGTTTGTAAATGCAAACTATACTAAAATTTAATTTAATACCTAAAGTTTCAAATAATGTACCCCAATACCTTGAAATAAACCTTGGGTCTCTGTCTGACACTATCAATGTTGAGACACCATGTATTCTTACTGTCCCTCGAACATAAAGTTCTGCATATTTATCCAGTGAATAATCCATTCAACTGGAATAAGGTAATCAAACTTTGTCAAACGATTCATAATGACCCATATTAAACTCTTTTTACTTGGTGTAGCTGACAAATCCTTATACAATCCATCGTTACTCATCCCTACTTTCATTTGGGAATAGAAATAAACTGAAGTAATTCATAAGTATTTAGCTACAGTTTCGAGTCTTTAAATCTTGATACATCTTATTACTCCTTGGATGCATAGCTAATGAACTATAATTGACCTCTGTTAATATCTTTTTTCTTCAGATTATCATTGTCAGAAACATATACTTTACTTCAGTAATATAATCAACCATTTGGCTTAATTTCATAGTCCTGTACTTTCCTAGTTCCATCTTATCTCCTTTTCTCAAGACATCTTCTGTTGGCTTAAATTAACATTCTTCTATTAAGGAACCATTTCTTCCCTCAGATAATTGTGCATTCATCATGTGCAAGACAAACAATGTCTTTCGGCTAAGTGTACTATTTGCATTTCCAGGATGATAATCAATAACTACATTATAATCCATTTAAATGTGTCATCAAATACTTAAACTTTCATGATCCATATAAATATGACACCTTTTTACCATATAAATAATATCGCCAAATTTTCAAAGCAAATCATAGCTGCCATTTCCAAGTCATGTGTTGAATAGTTCCTTTCATGAGTTTTGAACTTCCTTGGTGCATAGATTACTACTTAACCTTCTTGCATCAACTCGCAACTTAAACCATAAAGAGATACATCATCGTACAGAGTATATTCTTTTCCTGGTTCTGGTTGAATTAGAACTGGTGCTTTCATCCGAACTTTCTTTAATCTTTCGAAACTTTCCTAACAACTAGAACTCACATTTAAAAAATTTGGCATAAAATTGCTTATCTCTTAAAGTTTGTAGTACCACGTGAAGATGGTAATCATGCTTAACCTCGGTCTTAAAATAAACCAAAATATCATCTATGAAAACCACAACCAACTGATCCAAATAGGTTTGGAATACCCTATTCATCAGGTCCGTGAATGCAGTAGGGCTAAAAGACATTGCCAGAAACTCATAGTGTCCATAACGAGTTCTGGATGTTGTTTTTGGTACATCATCTTCTTGACTTTAAGTTGATAATACTCGATCGAAGACCTAACTTTGAGAACACTATTGTACCTCTGAGTTGATCAAATAGATCTTCAATCCTTGATAGGGGATACTTGTTCTTAATGGTTACTTTATTCTATTGTCGATAATCTATACGTGATCATAGGGAACCATCTTTCTTCTTTACAAATAGCACAGGAGCAACCCATGGTGATATATTTGGTTGAATGTAACCCCGGTCTAGCAATTCTTGTAATTGAGCCTTTAGTTCCCTTAACTCCATTGGTGCCATCCTATATAGTGCCATTGATACCAGTTCAGTTCCAGAATAGACATTAATCTCAAACTATATTTCCCTATCCGGGGTAACCATGGTAACTCATCTGGAATTATATCAGAAATTCCTTTACAGTCAGGATGTCTTCAATCTTTTTAGGTGACTTTTGTGTATCTTCCATACAAGCCAATATGTTTCACATCCCTTGTATAACAGCCTTTGAGTTGTTATTACAGAAATTATTGACTCTAAACAGTCAGTTCTTTCTCTCACAAAGATTACTTCAGAACCATTGGGTCCATGCAGTATCAACCTTTCTTCTTACATTTTACATCTGCATCGTATGTAGATAACCAATCCATTCCAAGAATGACTTCAAATTTATGGAATAGAAGTTCCCTTAAATCTGCCGGGAACTTAAACTTATTTCCTTGAATTTATAATAATCCCGAATCAAATAAAATGAGCACAGGTTCTTTCCCTGGTCTTTGCTTTATTCACAGCCTCTTGGAATATTGTTAAGTCATGTCAAATAGAATCTCCTTGGGCCTTGGAAAAAGATTCTCTATAAACCATTCACATCGAGACCTTTTAACCGACATCAATTTAACTGTTTACCGAATCAGTCTATTAAAATCTAACTCGTACTCATAAACAATACGAGTACCTTATTCAAACTTAGGACTGCTGCAACATTTTTTTAACTAGTTGCCAACATACTTGACTTTAAACATTCTCCTTTCTTTTCTTGATTCCCATATTTAAACATTTATCGCAGCCCATCAGTACTTAACATCATCTATTTCTACTAAAACTTATTCATGTTATTAAGGAGCATAATCAAGTACACAAGTAGTACATCAGTAACATGACATCCTAGGGCATGTTCTTAACTTTAAATCACATTAAACTCGATTTAGCCTCCATAATCGGCTAAACCTGTAGCTCTAATACCAATTAAATGTAACACCCTTAACATATACTCATAGACCGAATATACACTAAAGATGTTATAGAGTTGTTAAGGAAAAAGACTTAACTTGAGTTTTTTTATCAAACTTTATCTTGTAGTTTAACCCTTTCTCAGTTTTAAATTAAAACTACGCTAGTCTATAGCAGCTAGTTTCGACCCTGAATTGTTTTATAAAATTTATAGATGAGTTATTGTAATAAAAATATTATTCATGATGGAAACTATGTACACTGCCTAGACCCTTTCTTCGTTTTAAAATTATTACATTATTAGGGTTAACCTATACTTAACTGTATCAAATATATAGCTACATATAGTAAGCCATTTTCTAAATCCATACATTCGTAATAGTGCATAAACACATTGTAAACTTAAGCTTATAAAATAGTTTGTCTCTTTAAAACTCACATACATACATGTACATGCCTACTAGACATCAACCATAATTTAAGATGTACATACCGTGAATACAAATGTAACTTGATTTTCCAATTTAATAGCTCCTTCTTGCCATTCTACGTGGGATAACCTACGTGTGAAATAACACACGCTAAGAACGAACTTAGTGAGGCAATAATCTTATTTAACAAACATAATGTAAAGTAATATTTATCATATGGTGTCATATCAAGTTCTCTACTTAAGAACATGATAGTAATATCAAGGTTTTCATAGTCACTAGATTTTCATGTATATGTTATAAGTTCCTAACTTGCTCATGATTCTAATGATCTATCATCATAAATAAGTCATATACATGGTATGTTTCGTATACATAACATAATTCACATACAGAGTATAATTCACATAAGCAACATGATACACATACATGACATGATTTACATGCATAACATGATTTATATACATGACATGGTTCATATATGTAACGTGATTCATAATCATGGCATGATCCATTTATGTAACATGATTCTCATATGTGGTATATTTCATTTGCATGACATGATTTTCATACGTGGCATGATTCATATTTGTGTTTTCTTTCATATACATGACTTTATTCATATACATAACATGATACGTGTACATGGCATAATTCATATACATGTCATGATTCATATACGTGGCATGATTCGTATACTTTACATATTTCATATACATAACATGGTTCATATTCATGACATGATTTCATATACATTACATGATTCGTTTATATGTCATGATTCATTTATGTGACATGATTCCTTTATCATTGCCCAAAGTACGCTATATGAGATTGAGTTACGCGAGTCATCTTGAAATGACATTATAGTGTCAAACGTGAACGTGAAGATGAGTACGTACTCGGGGACGCTCTTTGCTCCCCATAAACATGAAGCACCTCGACAGTGCACTCGGACACAGTGGGCGTGGATCCCCAAGGTGCATGTGACACAATCATTTTGTCACAATAATTGTTTGATAACATGAACATGAGGGTGCAGCTGCTAAAGACTCTATGCAGCTGCTAAAGACTCTATGGCATGCCAACTATACCATGGAATCTTATACTCAATACTTGGACATTTCTTTTATCATCAATCAATTATCATCAATCATATAAATAGAAAATTCATATTCATATTTCATCGTAATTGTTCATGGTAATCATAAATCACAATAATTAATCATATAAATAGACATTTCATGTTTCATGCTTCATCATAAATGTTCATGGTAAACAAATATCATCATATAAATAAACATTTCATATCTCATACTTCAGCATAATTGGTCATGGCAAACATAAATTAACATATATATAGATAATGTAATATTATTTTAATTTAAAGTCAACTATTCGCAAGTCTTCCTAATTGAATTTTAAAACATGTAAATGCACTCACCTGGGCCATGAATAATATGCCTCACTAAGCTTACTCGAGGTTCTTATCTTTCTTTTTATCACTGGTTCTCTTTCGATCTCTTTTTGAACTGTATAAGACCAATCGAACATATACATTACCATTCTTGCATTCGACTTAAATCTAACATTGCTAACTTGATTCTTAAACATAACCATTCGAATATAAAATTTTTATGAAAATTTTCCCGATATTTTACTTCATTGCTGAAATGGTACCTAGGTCTTTAATGATCATTTTGAACATTAAATAATTTTTCAAACCCAATTTGAACAATTTTCGAAATTAATTACTCATTTTGGACTACTACTCTTTTAGTCCTCAAACTTTATAAAAGTGACATTTTAGTCACTACTTCACTTTTTTACATAAATTCATGTACAATTAAACCATTTATTTATTTCGAACATCCTTAAAAAATTTCCTTCAACTTTTAAACTTTGACCAATTTAGTCCTTCATCAAAACTTTTATTTCGAATTGGTTATTCATATATCCTTTCTTATCATTTCAATCCTTTTAACACCCTATCATGCCTGAATCTTCAATTCTATCAATTATTCATCAATTGAAGAATTTACAATAATTTCCAAAAATTTACAAAAATTTACAAAAATTCTATCATTCGAATTGAAGAATTGGTCCTTGAATTTCCAAAAATTTTCATTTTGGTCCCTAATCACCAATTCAAGCTACTTTCACCATAATTCAATGATTCCAATGCTAGAATAAAATTTACAATAATTTCCCCTAATTTTTCCAAATTTTTGAAATGGTCCCCAAATTTTCAATTGGGGAAATTCTTTATTCTAACATCAAAATTAAACTTCCAACATCATAATCCATTCATTATCATCCTTAATTTAGCTTCCTAACCAAAACCCAAAAAATTTTAGGGTTAGGGTTTATAACCTCAAACATGGAATTAATCCAATTTCAACTTGATTCCATGTTTTAAATAATCAATTCAACTAACTACAAGTCTAATTCCATCATAAACTTCAATTTCCATAATCAATATTCATCCATAAAATGAACCAAACTTGACATATATCATGCAATATTACTATCAAAATGAAGAGAATCAAGTGTAGAACAATTTACCTAAATTAATTTTGCTTGAAACTTGTCTTGATTTCTTCAAAATTTGGCTTTAAAGTTTGAAAATTTCTTCCCCCTTCTATCTTTGTTGAATTCGAACAGCCCATGGAGGAAATAGGATGATTTTTTTATCATCTTTTAATCTATTTAATCCACTTGTAAAGCTAAATGAATTTTAAATTCATTTAACTAGTGAATTTACTAATTTGCCCTTTTATTATAATGGCCAAGATTCAATCTAATCAAAATAAATGGCCATGATTTAATCCATGTGTAAATATTCTTCCAAAATTACCATTAAAGTTTCAAAATATTTCAAAAATGCCATCCATGGCAAATGTCCAATTTGCCCTCCAACAATACTTTATTTACTGATAAGACTTGAAAATTGCCATTCCATCACCATATTAACTAAATCTAGTTAGAATCCAACCAAATGTAATAAAATATTCATAAAATAATATTTTATGAGTTTTCCCATAATCCTTGGAACTGTCTTTAAAATTTCAATTCGATCCGATATACCGATATCCATAAAATACTTCTACTGCGATTTTACCCTTTCCAAGCTATTGGATTTATTCCGAAAATTTTATATCTCCATATTCAGGAAATAAACTCTATTATCCCATAAACCTTCATTTTTTAAGGACTTAGACTGCATTTTCCTAACTCAGTCTATTGTTCCGATAATTATAGAAAATCTTCATAGAATAAAGTTCTCTTAAAATTCCTTTATCGATAATTCACACGAACTTTCTCTACTCTTACTAAGTCCAAAATATCGATCAGGGACACTTTTATGAGACCTTCCCGGAGATCATCCATCCTAATATTTCTTTGGCTTGAGAACGCTTAACAATTTTTATTCGATCCAAATTCGAATAATATAAGCCTCATATGAAAAATCCGGTAACACAGAAATACCACCCTTGGGGGTGAACTATTCATTTAAGGAGTTAAATTACATAACTTTTTAAAATTACACTTTGGTCCCTAAACTTTTCCAAAGTTTACACTTTAACCCCTAAACTTTCAAAAATTACATTTTAGTCATTAGTCCAAAAATTGGGATATTACAAGGCTTGGTGAGGAGGAGGGGACCAGAGAGAGGGGGTTGCAAAAGCTGGTTGCGGCAGAGGAAGGGTCACGGGAGGCTGAAGAGTCGCGTGTTCGTCACACGTGTACGTGGTGATCCGGAACGTCCGAGCGTGTGATGCACGCGCACGTGAAGGGCATTGAAAAGTCGCGTGTGGGCATGTAGATGTTCTGGAGAGTTCTCAGCTTCGATCCTAGGCCGTTAGATCGAGATTAGATCTAACGGTCCCCATAAGTCTGCGCAAGAAAACAACAAGAGCATTATGGTAGATTTAGGGTTTTAAGCTTGGGCCTTAGCAGGCCGGCTGATCTGTATATTTGCTTTTTTTGGACTTTAAAACTTGTAAATGGACTGATATTTTTCAATTAACATTGTGCTTTTTATTGTTATAAGTATTATTTAATTAATATTTGTTTTGTTTTTGGTTTAATAATAATAATAGTATAATATAATACTATAATTAAAATATAATAATATAATATAATTATAATAAAACAAACTAAATAATAATATAAAATTAATATAATACGAATTAAAATAAAAACTTAATAATATTTTTGTGTTTTTCTTAAATTATAGAGTAATATATAATAGTATTATATTAGCCGGATATACTAATAATTTTTTGGTTTTTAATTATAAATACATAGTAATAAAAATAATACTAACAACAAATGAAGTATATTAATAATATTAATACTTTTTAGTGTTTTCATTAATAAATATAATATATAAAAAGGAAATAAACCAAAGCCCATTATCATTAAAAAGAAAAACTACAAAAATAAAAGCGGGTTAAAACCTCGGATAAAATTAGTGATTACACCAGAACAAAAACGCTTCATTACGGTCATTGAAAACACAAGTAGGGCAGATTGCCCAGGTATTGAAGATGCGACCACAAGGAGGATTACCTAGTGATACTGAAGTCACTAAAGCTTTTAATGCGGCGCAATGTAACGCCATCACATCGCGTAGTGGCATCGAATTGAAGAAACAACTCTTGTGTTTGATATAGTGAGTGACCTTGTTACTAATACTATTGCCTAGGTATTGAAGATGCGACCACAAGGAGGTTCCCTTATTGATTGCACGCCAACCAAGCCACCTACTAATACTACTGCACCTAAAGAAACAACTCTTGTGTTTGATATAGTGAATGACCTTGTTACTAATGGCAAGGATGACAAAGTTATATGTAATATCCCAATTTTTGGTTAGTGACCAAAATGAAAATTTTGAAAGTTTTGGGGTCAAAATGTAAACTTTGGAAAAGTTTAGGGACCAAAGTGTAATTTTCAAAAGTTATGTATTTTAACCCCGTAAATGAATAGTTTACCCTCAAGAATGACATTTTCGTGTGACCCAAATTTTTTGTACGGGGTTTGTATTAATGGCTATAAAGCGATGAAGTTTAGAAAAATATTCAGATAATCAGATCAAATCGTATATCCATGATATTTTGGAGGATGATAAGCCAAAGTTGATTATGTCATTTTACATGTCTAAGATATTTTCTTTGTGTTGGAAGAATATGAACCCTTGGATTTAAGTTGATTTTTCATGCTAAATATGAGCTGTTGGATGAAAAATGGCAAGATCGTAATTTTAGAAATTCACAAGGGCAAATTTGGTAAACTACTAACTCAAGATTAAATCTAGGTCATTGGATGAATGATGATAATATGAGGATCATTATGGAAATATAGAATTTTCGTAATAGATTCGATAGCTCGGTAAAGGTAAAATCGCAGTAGAAGTAATTTGTGAATATCGGGAAATTAGATTAAATTGAATTTCAGAGGCTATTCCATAAGCCATGGAAAATCATAAAATGATATTTATGGAATAGTGGCCGGTTGAGAAGGAACTGATTTAGTTAGATTATAATGGAATGGTAATTTTGAAACAAACTAGTAAATAAAGATAGCTTGAGGGCAAATTAGTTATTTGGAAGGGATGGCAATTTTGAAATATTTAAAGTTACAAAGGCTATTTTTGGAAGAAGAAAATTAAAGATTAAATCTTGGCCCTTGATTGATGATAAATCAATCTCAGTCGTTGGATAAAAGGGCATTTTTGTAATTTCCCTATTTGAATGAATTTAAAATTCATTTATATATTACAAGTGGCATAATTTGAGAGATTTAAAATTAAAAGGCCAAAAGATGAAGCCTTCTTCATCTTTCACATTTTCAAAAATATGGGGGAAAAGGGAGAAAATTTTCCAATAATTATTCTAGCCCCGGAACTCGATTTTCAAGTAATCTTTCAAACTGCAAAGTTATTCTACTCTTCAAGTTCTATTCTTTTGATGTACTTAATTCATGGAATACATGTTTGATTAATGAAAATTTTACATGAGAAGGAAATTAGGGTTTATGAACAAAATTGGGGCTTTTGAGATTTTATGATTCCATGGTTGAATTTAAGTTGGAATCAAGCTTATATGATGTTAAAATCATGTTATTGAGTTAGGATTTAAACCCTACATATTTTGGTTTGTATGGAGAAGATTAGGGTTTATGGATTTAAGTCTAACTTAGGGTTTGTTATGTTGGATTAATGATCTAGTAAGCTTGATTTGTTGATTGGAAGCAAAACCCTAAGTTAAACATATATAGGGACCAATTCGGCAAGCTTCAAAGTTAAGGGAATGAATCTTAATTTTATGAATTTGGAGTGTATTTATGTAATTAATGATGTTGGAGATGTGAAATTGATGTTAGAATGCTAAACTGATGTTGAATTGAATTAGGGACCATTTTGACAATTTATCAAAAATCAAGTGACCAAATAGGAAATGAATTCTTTCATGGGGATTAAATCTATTTTTTAGTTAAAATGATAGAATTAAGGTAGTAATGCTGATTTGAGGACTAAATTGCAAAGTTAAGAAGTTTAAATCCTTACCTTTTGCATTTTAGTGACTATTTTGGCAAAGAAAGAAAATTAGAGGAATTATTTTGAATAATTATTTGATGAAGAATATGATGAATTGATGGTTTGTAGAAAGTGATGGGACTTAATTGACAAGTAGAAAAATGAGAAGAAATTTGTATAAATTAGAAGTTATTATGGAAAGCTATGTAGAAGATTAAATTTTGGCAGTGACTTCGAAAATTCACCATAAATTCTACAAAATGGTTAGATGATGAATTTTATACCGTTGTAAATATTTGTTCGTCTACTTTTTTTTCCAACAAACAAAAACTGATTTCGAGTTCCGAGTTAAAAGATATGAATTTTTAATCGAATGAAGGTCAGAAAATTTATATAGCAGTTTTTGTAAAAACAGCATTGTGACAGGAGTTTGAAGAATTTTTATAATTTTTTTAGATTTTATTAATTTATGTGTCTTATACCGTTAGAACCGTTATCGAATCTAGTTTCTCCAGTATAAAGTAAATTAAGATCCGGTTGGTATTCTGTCTTGTACAAGAAAATCTTGGAAGGTAGCGCAAGCTGTCAGAAAATGGAATTTGAAACATTTTGTATTTAAATGTTAGTTAGCAAGCTCGGAAGAGTTAATGGAAGTTCAAATTGGTCACTAAGGACCATAATGAGTTTCTGAACAGTACAAGGAAGAAAGGAAAAATATTTGGAAATTTTATATTCGAATGATTATATTAGACATCATGTTTAAGGTATTGTTATATTTGAATCTAAAAAGTATTTTATTTTATTTTATTTTACTCATGTGATTAATGAAGTCAAGTCTGAATCAACGAAGGTTCGAGATACTATGAAAGAAAGGATCGATCTATGACTTAGTGAGGCATTGTGTTAAGTGGCCCAAGTGAGTGCAATGCATACATAACATGATACATATATGTTTTATACATCATTGGGAAGGCTTGCGATAAGTCTAACTGGTTTATATATTGGCATGATATTTATGTCATTGATCCTATGATTGATATATTTTAAATATGTCAAAGATTGAATATAAATGCATGGATCACTAGTTATATATGATGTTATTCTATAAACATTATTTCGGGTAAGAACTGCCAATGATAAATTATATTGATATACATTGCCATGGTTGGAATAAATACGGAAATTATGCCCAAATAAGTCATTGAGGGACAGGGTATAGTTGGCAATGCCATAGAGTCCAGCAGCCCGCTGTATATTCGAGTATCCAAGATAGCACTATAGTGTATATAAAGGACACTTAGTGTATGGTTAGCACGACCTTATAAACGTGCAGAAATCGGGAGGTTAGCACAGCTTTATAAGTGTGCGGATGGTGGGTGTAACCCCCTCGACCCGGCCTAGTCGCAAGACCAAACCAAGCAAGCTACATTAGGTTTATTGAAGTAAACCAAGAAGATTAAACCTAAAACACGTCCATTTTTTTATTTTGTCTAGATGCATTAATTCTTTCCTACATGTTCATACTGACCACAAGTGAGCACTCAACTCAATCCGGCATCGCATCGACATCCAATTGGCCACAATCTCATGATAGGGACCAAAATGAAAATTCTGCAATATAGAAGGACTTTTCCAATCTTTAAGTTACCAACCTTTAATTAAGTACATTTCATGCTTACATGTCAAAAATCAGCTTCAAACAATCGTCCATGCTCAAATAATTGGCAAAACAAGATTCAGGGACTTAAACGAAAGAAAACAGAACTAATTTTCCATGACATTAACAGATTTAACGACATCCGTATGGATACGGTTGTGAACACATCGTTTTGATACAGTGATGCCCGTACCGATATGCTACTTTGAGTTTAAAATACGATTTAAAATCATGTTTCATCGTACCGATACGGTACCTTGGTGTTTCGGTATGCGACCTCGTTTCCAAAAAGTAAAATTCTAGTGACCGCTAGTTGTACCAAAACGTCCCTGCCTATATCGATACACTTTGGCCTTGTTTTCCTGTCTATACCGAAACACCTTTATCTGTACCGAAACGTCTTGGCCTTAATGGCCTAGCCGTACCAATAAGGTTTATCGCGTATCGGTACGCCTGGGCCTATAATGTCAATATTAGGTGGTTTCCTACACAAATCTAAATGCAGTTGGCCCCTAGCAACTTGCAAACATACTTATCAACCCTTGAATATACATAATCTATCATTTAAACTAGGGTTAGTCAAGCACAACAACCTCCACTCTAGAGGCGTGCTCCCTAGACAAGTTTGCCAAACATACCAAAATGCACAATTAGGCCATTCTCAGCATAAGCATCATGCCAACACATTCAACATAGCATATTAAACCTGATCAAACCAGCACAACATAGCAACCACAAGGTAACTCTAGATGCATACCTAAACAACCACTCAACCTCAACTATAGGCAAGTAACAACATCAAGCTGAACAACATCCAACCATCATCAAAAACCAGCATAGAGTCATTCTAAAATACCACAATGCAACAGGTTTACAACTCCAAAAAACCATGGCGAACACATTGCCTTATTAACCAGAAACATAAACCGAGTTTATACCCAAAAGTAGTTTATCTCTTGGATCCTTGCAAACCTTGCCATTGCTGCCCCGAACTTTAAAGCTCTGCATCATTAGGAAAAAAAGAGCGTAAGCACACTTTCATAGTGAGGATGCTCTTAAAATAATGATGCACTAAAAACCATTTAAAAACCACATGCTTGCTTTCCCCAAAACATGCTTACAACATAGGCATTTTTCCATGATTCTAACCGAATCAAAGCATAACAACCTTTATATAACATCATATACAATCCACGCTTAAATCCCAAAGCACTTAAACCAAACCATGCTTAAATCTCAAAGCATTAAATCATAAACCATGCTTAAATCTCAAGGCATTAAAGAAAAATAAGTTCAACACATGAACCTCCACATATATTGGCATTTATAGTGACCCAGATAGACTACCCTCTATCCACACATATTAGATACACAGATTTCTCATATCATGCCTAGTTAGACCGCATGATATCCCAAACCTTGCCTAGTTAGACCGCAAGATTTGACAACCTCGCCTAGTTAATTTTTACCTCCTTGCCTAGTTAAACCGCAAGATGTTATTACCTCGCCCAGTTAAATCGCAAGATTTTATTGCCTCGCCAAGTTAAAGAGCAAGTTTACTTCCTTGACTTGTTAAACCGCAAGATTACCATCAATTTGGGTTGCCTAGTTAGACCGCAAGCTCCAAATGATGTCCCAACAGTCTGAGTGGCCTTGTTAGACCGCCATTCCTGAAGAACCCATGGCCACGATCGATTTTGTTCATATTCTATAGTGCACTTTTATTCCTATGGCATGCCAACTATATCTGATTGTTTTTTTACCTTGTCACATAGCCAATATATCATTTACAAAACCATTTACTTACTGTTTTACAATGAATTACATAAAACACCACATATTCAAATCTCATTGCCAATGCAATAACACCATTCTCAACCGGAATAAAAACCAATACTCAATAGCATTTAATATATATATGTACTCAAAATCATGCATTACCAGTAAGTAAATCAAACCATGTTTATCACCAAAACATGGATACAATATGCTCATATTTAAGCCGATATTCAAGAGCAAAATAAGGGAAACTTACTTCCGAGCTTAGGTAAGCGTCTCACACTTACCCTAAACTCCCAACAACCTTTACAAACCTTTGTAAAACATTAAAAACCAGTTTCCATTCACCGATACGCCCCGTCTTCCTTGCCAACGCGAAACAAGCTCCCGGCAAGCAACAAAACAACGTCAAGCTTCGCCGCCTTGATTATCCCATGTTTTAAAAACATAAAACCAGAGGATAAATGCATCATTATGCATTCAAACCACTGCCATGAAGCAAAACCCCGCAACTCTCAGGTTGCCCACTTAGAAACCATCTGAAACAAACTGAAATCATCATCAAACATTTCTGAAACTTAACCCAGCCATAAAACAACAATTCAATTCATCAATCAACATCAATTATCAACCAAAAAACCCTTTCCAAACATCATTTTACTTCTAGCAAAGATTAAACTCGAATATCATCACAAAAACTCAAATCTAACAACCTTAACCATTAGAGATCCAAGAGTTTCGGGATTCTATTGATAAAAACAACTTATCAACAACATAATACATCCAAAATATGTATTAAATCAATCTTAAACACTGGAAAATAGATCCACTTCGAAAATTACTTTGTTACATTCATTTTACCCAACTTAATCAAACATTGACAAATCATTAAAATTAGTTTAAAATCAATGAATTAAGGATCACACACTTGGGAATTTCAGTAAAGAATCATACAATAGAGGAGATCATGGACCTTACCTCTATTGTGAGATTTCTTCCTTAATTGATTTGATAAAAGCTAAGAAAATACAAGATTTAAATGAGATTTTGTAAAAACAATATTAATTAATCAATTACAAATCACAAATACAAGTTAAAATACTTCTCACCTCTGGATTTGATGAAAACTTGAGTGTTTGGCTGACGAGAGAGTAGAGAGAAAAGTTGAGAGAAAAGTTATGTGAATTTTCTTTAAAGAGCTTAACTAACTTTTTAACTAAAATTCCCTTTTAATTAACTTTAAAACACATGTTAAAATATCTTTAATTAAGGGAGAGATCATCAGAAAAAAACTTAGTAAAATAACTCCTTAAAGATTCTAAGAATTTGACCCCTTTTCATTTTAGTCACCTTTAAAAGTAGTTTTCAAAAATTCCATTTTGGTCACTAGCCAAAATGTCTGATTTCCAAATCTTATTTTCCAAAATTGATTTCACCATTATCCTTAATATAATTAATAATGATTTTAGAATATTGTTCCTCAATTTTACCACCTTCAAAAATATTAAACCAATTAAATCCCAAAACGGGCCCGAAACTCTAATACCGATTCACCGGTCCATCCGAACCAACCTTTAAAACATCTAAGCCCAAAACCGGGGTGTTACAACTCTCCCCCACTTAATAAATTTCGTCCTCGAAATTACCTGGTGGTAACAATTGCAAAAATTTCCCCATCATCCGCCTCATTTTCCCAAGTGGCTTCCTCAACACCTCGGTGTCGCCACAAGATCATCACAAGCTCAATCATCTTACCACGAAGAAATCTACTGCTGGAATCAAGGATATCCACCGGTTCCTTATAGTAGGATACATCCGGCCTCAACTCTATATGCTCTATTGGCATAACATACGAAGGATCCGACCAAAACCTCCATAACATAGATACATGGAACACATCATGTATTTTCTCCAGCTTGGGAGAAAACCTCAACCGATATTGCAGGACCTACACGCTCAACAACTTCGTACGTTCCAATGAACCTCGAACTAAGCTTACCCTTACGTCCGAACCTCATCACCTTTTCCCATGGTGACGCTTTCAAGAATACCCAATCGCCAACCGCATTTTCAATTTCCCTACGCTTCCAATCTACGTAAGATTTCAACCGACCAGCAGCTGCTTTAAAGTGATCACACACACGCTTTACCCTTTTCATCTGTGACCTTCAACACATTCGGCAAGATAACATGCTTTTCTCCTACTTCAGCCCAACACAAGGGCGTACGACACCTCCGGCCATACAACACCTCGTACGATGCCATGTGTATACCCGCTTGGTAACTATTGCCATATGCAAATTCAACCAAAGGTAAATGCCTCACCCAGTTCCCTTGAAACTCAAAAATAAAACACCTCATCATATCCTCCAAAACTTGGATAACTCGTGCAGACTGTCCCTCCGTTTGGGGGTGATATGCGGTGCTTAAACTCAACCTCGAACCCAAAGCCTAGTGCCAAAAGTAACTCCGTCACAAAATCCATGGTGCTCCCCTTCTATATTCATTCCAGAATTCTCAATGGTTGCAACAACCTAGATAAAAACTGATGTTTAGCCTTGACCAGTTGACTCACCACGCACTAGGAAATAAACTCGGCCTCATCTTACTTCAAACCAACTAGTAGTACGCCTCATTCAACCCGCGATACATCTTAACACTACCGGGATGCATAACAAAAGGACTGAAATGTACCTCAGTCAAAATAGTGTGCCACCGCTCCGGATCATCCGGCACCACCATTCGACCCTTGAAACACAGAACCCCACCATCATCAAAATGAAAATATGTCGAACTACCCTCTGATATGACTCGCAACTTGGCCAACAACCCACCTTTCCGTGTCACACTCTACCTTGCAAACTTAGCTCAAAGCTCAACCACAACCTTATGACTCAAAGCATCCGCAATAACATTGGCTTCACCAAGATGATACTCGATCACCAAAACGTAACCTTTAAGAAACCCCAACCATCTAAGTTGTCTAAAACTCAAATCCCTTTTTAGACATCAAAAACTTCAAACTCTTATGATTCGACCATCTAAGTTGCCTAAAACTCAAATCCCTTTTTAGACATCAAAAACTTCAAACTCTTGTGATCCGTAAAAAAAACCATACACCTTTCGCCATCAAGATAATGCCTCCATATTTTCAAGGCAAAAACCACAGTCGCAGGCTCCAAAAGTGAGTTGGATAGTTGCACTCATGAACCTTCAACTGCCTCGATGCCTAGGCCACAACCTTACCATTCTGCATCAGCATACAACCCAACTTAACGTACGATGTATCACTATAAACCACAAAATTCTTCCCCAATTCCGGTCGAATCAATACAGGGGCATGTGACAACACCTCCTCTAACTTCTCAAAGCTACCGCTATCTCTCCGTCCACACATAAGGAACATTCTTTTGCAACAGCTTTGCCAACGGTGCTGTAATACTCAAAAACCTTCACAATAAAACAGCGATAAAAACTAGCCAACCCAAGAAAACTACGCACCTCCGACACAGACTTAGGTTGCTGACCGTAGAGAATAGCCTCAATTTCCTGTGGATCAACGTGAATACCTTTCACGGAAACCACACAACCAAGGAACTCCACTTCCTTAAGCCAAAACCTCACACTCGCCCAGCTCGTCATACAACCGATTATCCTTCAACACTTGTAACACAATCCGTAATTGCTGATCATGTTACAAGAATAACATCTCTAATCATCACCTCGAACTGATCAAGATATTCATAGAACACCCTTAACCTTAGGACTCACCACAACTTCATACCCATCGACTAAACTCTAGAAACCCCTATTTTGGACTCACAATCCGCAACCACCTTGAGCTCACTCAACCATCCCATACCAAAAACACATTAAAACCATGGGATGACAACTCCATTAGATCTGCGATAACTCATAACCTTGCAACACCAAAGGACACCGCCTAAACAACCTTCTAAATGTAACCAACTCACTAGAAGAACTAGCTATTATTACTACCCCTGCCTCCAAAATGCTATCCGTAAGTGTGGACATATGTATGCATGATTTCTTACATATCATCCTAGATGCCTCTGCATATGGATGCAAAACTTCTAATGTCATGCCCAAAGATGTATGCATGTACTGATATATTTAAATATATACATATAAGTGTTTTTGCACTATGCATGATCAACTTCCACACTCACATATAACATTCTCGGTATCAAAATTCCTCCAACACAAATAAACACTCTAGCAAAACTCCCTCCCGGTACCACAGTACACAAGAACACCACCACACTAACTACTATCCAAAAGCAGGTATTTAGAGAATACCCAACACAACATTATCTCGAATGTCATTAGTACATTCGTCACCTCCACAAGCAACTATAACAGCTAGCGGTCTAAAACCCAAATAGCACCAACCACGCTAAAGCCTCAGGAAAGAACTCCTAGGCGAACAAGCTTCACCTCAAACTCAGCAATTAACATGCCAACTCCTACCAACACTACAAGAGAATTCATCAAACATATGCTCACTTGACATATATGAAAGCGTAGACCCCGAATTAACCAAGATAACAATGACAAGAATTGCAGAGCGAAGGTACCTGCGATCAAATCCTGGTCAATGCAACCTTCTTCACGAACAAAGATCTACGCCAGTCCACCCTTCTCCCGCCGCACAACATCCTGAACCGGTATAGTTCTCACAACACGAGGACAATCTTGCTTTAGGTGATCAGAAGATCCATATTCCCAACAACTCATGGTATTTCCCCAACAAACATCCGTGTGACGTCTACCACAACGCTCACACTCAGCCCTACAATGAACTCTCTGGTTACCCTGGCCAACTCTGCCACCACGCTTGTGACCCGACTTGCGCCTCTTATCACGAGACCTCATATTCTGCTTCCCAGAATAGCCAAAATCAGTCGCTCTCTTACCCGAGTCCATACTCCTTGCCTACTCAGATGCAACTAGGGACGAACCTTGTTTGACCACCACAGCCAGTGCCAGTGCTTACACTTGCACACCAGCCACCGCTACTCGAAAAACTGTCATCACCGCTTGAACTAACGGGGTCAGATCACCAAAATCTGACACTAGAGGAGCCTGGGGTACACCACCTGCCCCAACATCAACTGGAGTAACCAGCAGAGGAGAAGAAGATAAAACATCAGAGAGATTCCTTTCCATATCACTATTCTACCCAACTCTGACACTATCAGCCATTACACGAAACTCACATCGAACCATGCTGACAAGAACGCCAAAATGCATTAAAGTTAGGCTAGCATTAGGCAAAGGATCTAAGACAACTTTATAAAGTCTTTTTAAAACCTCGGTAATAGGAAATGTGTTCCCAAACCATACCCCAACATGACATCAAACAACCACCGTACATATACACAATCACCGCGCAACATAAACAACATCAGCTAATCAAACAACATCCAAACTTTTCGCATACCTGGCTTTGATACTAACAAATGCAACCCCCTCGACCCGGCCTAGTAAGTAAATCAATAGCATTTAATATACTTTTAAACCCCTACATGTGTACTCAAAATCATGCATTACCAGTAAGTAAATCATACCATGTTTATCACCAAAACATGCATACAATAAGCTCATATTTAAGCCGATATTCAAGAGCAAAATAAGGGAAATTTACTTCTGAGCTTAGGAAAGTGTCTCACGCTTACCCTAAACTCCCAACAACCTTTATAAACCTTTGTAAAACATTAAAAACTAGTTCCACTCTCCGATACGCCTCGTCTTCCTTGCCAACGCGAAACAAGCTCTCGACAAGCAACAAAACAACGTCAAGCTTCGCCGCCTTGATTATCCCTTGTTTTAAACACATAAAACCAGAGGATAAATGCATCATTATGCATTCAAACCACTTCCACAAAGCAAAACCCCGCAACTCTCAGGTTTCCCACTTAGAAACCATCCGAAATAAACCGAAATCATCATCAAGCGTTTCTGAAACTTAACCCAGCCATAAAACAACAATTCAAATCATCAATCAACATCAATTATCAACCAAAACCACTTTCCAAACATCCTTTTACTTCTAGAAAAGATTAAACACGAATATCATCACAAAAATTCAAATCTAACAACCTTAACCATTAGAGATCTAAGAGTTTTGGGATTCTATTGATAAAAACAACTTATCAACAACATAATACATCCAAAATATGTATTAAATCAATCTTAAACACTGGAAAAATAGATCCACTTCGAAAATTACTTTGTTACATTCATTTTACCCAACTTACTCAATCAAACATTGACAAATCATTAAAATCAGTTCAAAATCAATGAATTAAGGATCTTGGAATTTCAGTAAATAACCATACAATAGAGGAGATCACGGACATTACCCCTATTGTGAGATTTCTCCCTCAATTGATTTGATAAAAGTTAAGAAAACACAAGATTTAAATGAGATTTTGTAAAAACAATGTTAATTAATCAATTACAAATCACAAATACAAGTAAAATATTTCTCACCTCTGGATTTGATGAAAACTTGAGTGTTTGGCTGAGGAGAGAGTGGAGAGAAAAGTTACGTGAATTTTCTTTAAAGAGCTTAACTAACTTTTTAACTAAAATTCTTTTTTAATTAACTTTAAAAAACATGTTAAAATATCTTTAATTAAGGGAGAGATCATCAGAAAAAACTTAGTAAAATAGCTCCTTAAAGATTCTAAGAATTTGACTCATTTTCATTTTATTCACCTTTAAAAGCATTTTTCAAAAATTGCATTTTGGTCACCAGCCAAAATGTCCGATTTCCAAATCTTATTTTCCAAAATTGATTTCACCATTATCCTTATTATAATTAATAATGATTTTAGAATAGTTTTCCTCAATTTTATCACCTTCAAAGATATTTAAACCAATTAAATCCCGAAACGGGCCCAAAACTCTAATACCGATTCATCGGTCCATCCGAACCAACCTTTAAAACATCTAAGCCCAAAACCAAGGTGTTACAGTAGGCACGACCTTATGTGCATTAGCACTTCGGTGCATATTTGACTCGCGTACCCAAGGTCCTCAAGGTTTAATTTGGGCTATAAATTAATGAATAATAAAGGGAAAAACATGTTTATATTATGTTGATATATGATGGTATATTTATCTAGTGATCATGATGCATTTATGCATATAAGGCATGTTATGACAAACACATAAGAATGAAAATCTTATGACATTGTCATATAGTAAATAATTACTAATGCAATGTGAAAGTTGATGCATTGGCATATATCATGCTATATAAATGTAGTCATGAGGTTGAATAAAGTTTAAATTATTATTAACTGAATTTATTACCTCACTAAGTTTAAATTATTATTATTATAAAAATTAAAAAAAACATGCATTTAATATAAATAAAAGCTCAATATTATTTAAGATATCATTCCATTAATATAACAAATCCATTTACATTTTAAACCAAAAATAATATATATTAATGTTTGTCCCGTTTGGCCCATAACTAACAAACCCTAAATCTAATCTAGTGTATCATCCATCCTTGCGCAGCTGGATCGGGTGCGTCGGATCAACGATGATCATATGGTCCAAATTTCCCACTGAAGAAAGTCCTAAGCACCTTGCATTTTGGTGTCGCGTCGTATCGTCTCGTCCGTTAGATCAAGATCGACCCCCTCATGCGTGCAGGTCACGTCCGACTCTTCATCTGCTCTCACACGCCTACACGTCCGAGTGGCTCACCGGTCTCCACATTGTCTTACGGAGATGTTTCTCTCTCTGGTCTCCTCATCATCATCGTTTGACCACGGCGACACATGCAATCAAAGCAACAGAATGTCATGGACAAGCCGACATCCTCAGATAAACACATGAATGCATCCAAATATTCAAAAAGCAGCAATAGATGATTTTAGGATTTGGTTTTCTTTTTTAAAAACATTGTAATATTCAAGTGTATATATCAGAGAGCTCTAACAGTTGTAACCCGAGTATGAGATTTTTAAGAAGATGAATACAAAGCAGAAAAGTGTAACTCGCATGTATAACTGAATTTTAATTTAAATGTCACTTTTACTCGCAAAATCCGATATTAATAAAATGGTAATTGATTTGATACCAAGTTAGGGTGTGGTGGGGATACGAACCCTTCCCCACACAGAACCGACTCTCCAACCCAAAAAAGTGAAAATCTCTGGTTGTTTTTTGGTGTCCGGTCTACCTAACCCAAGTGACCGGTGGCGACTTTAATTTTTATTTTTAAAATACGATTTTTCAAAGACCCCAAAATTCAATTTTTTATATAAAAAGAGGGAAAATTCGAATTTTTAAATTAGTCGCTACACATGGCCTAACTCCTTAATTGATCCAATTCGTAAAAAATAACTCGTTATTTGATCCAATTTGTAAAAAGATAAACTCCCATGTCATCCACCTAAATCCAATTTAAACTTTTAACCTATTAAATATGTTAGTAGAAGTATTAATTAAATACTTTTGTAATATATAATAGCCATAATATCAAAAAAAATGTCCCTAACGTTTGACTGAATAGTCATTTTAGCTCCTATTCATTTTTCTGAACCAATTTAACCCCAACGTTTTATTTTGGGTCAAAATGGCTCATCTGCGGATGAAAATTGTTAGTCAACTGACGATAAACAGCTTGAAATGATATGACAAGCCTATATGGTAGTGCACGCCTCGATAGTAGTGTCATACAGACAAAATGCTGACTTTACATAATGACACATCAGCCAAAAAATATTTTTATAGAACTGTATAAAATATAAAATATTTTTTCTTCTAACGCGTCATTCTGTCAAATCATTTCAGGTTGTTTATCGTTAGTTGACTAACAATTTTCGTTCACATAGAGACCATTTTGATCCAAAATGAAACGCTGAGGGTTAAATTGGTTAAAAAAAGAATAAGGGCAAAATCACTATTCAGTCAAACGTTAGAGATCTTTTTTTCTTTATGCCTATATAATATTTATTTAATACAATAGAGTGAAAATAAATATTCTCGATATAAATGTTTAGATTTGAACTCATACAAACTGAAAGCGGATGAAAATCTTTGACCACTCGACCAATTAAAATATCTTAATTTTATTTATATTTTTTAAAGCATTTGAGTGAAAATGAGAATTTTATGTATAGCTGTTGGGGACAATAAGAAATAGAGTGATGATTAAAACATCCCAACATACACAAACACATGTGGAATTATTTCAATCACAAATATTAGCTCCCATATCTCAGGATCTTTGGTTTTTTGGATTTTTCTAACGTACCAAACACACACTATCAATCCCACTAAATATAATGAAACGCATAAACCTTGGATTCTTCTTCAGACACCACAAGATTAAAGCATTCTTGGATCTATATCCCCACATGCCAATCCCTATTTTTCATCCTCAAAATGAAATAGTCACGCCACCATTCAAACCTTATATGATTTTTGTCACGTCGAAGTACTGTTAAAAAATTAAATCGAAAAATATATAGTTGGTTTAGTGAAATGAAATTATCATTCAAATCTTATATGACTTTTGTCACGTCAAAAGTTCTTAAATTTTTTGCACCGCAATTAAGTCCTTGAACCAATAAATTGAATTAATTAAGCCCTTGAACCAAAACTGATTGTTGAATCTAACAGTTTTTGGATCATTTGTGCAATACGTCGTGTCACAATGTTGTCACTTGACATTTTTAAAAAAAATTATTTTATTTAAAAAAATTTTAAAGTCCTAAAAATTATGAAAAACTTTTAAAAATATTTTTTTTAAATGTGAATGTCATAGGATATGATTGTAGTGTATCATACGACAGTAATATATAAAGAAAAAACTGTCAAGATTCAATGGTCAAAGGACTTAATTGATTTAATTTATTGGATCAAAAATTTTATTGGGTGCAAAAAATTATTAGAGACATAATTGATATTTTTAAAAGTTTAAAGGTTTTTTATATCCTTAAACTAAAAAATAATAGTGAGGCAAATAGGCTGTTTTAGAGTTGTAATTAAGGGTGTAAATGAACCGAGCTTGAATGAACAAGGTTATATTCGTGTTCATTTGTTTATTTTTAAAGGTATTCATGTTCAATTCGTGTTCATTTAAATTTTTAATATTGTGTTAATGTTCGTTTATTTATTTTTGAAGGTGTTCGTGTTCGTTTGTTTAGCGTTCACGAACGTGTTCGTTTAAGTGTTCGCGAACGTGTTCGTTTATTCGTTAGCGAACATGTTCGTTTATATGTTCAGAAATGTTTACTAAATTAGCAATAAATAAATAAAACAACAAAATAAAACTTACATTTCAACATAAACTTATATAACATCCTTATCAACAACAAAAATAGTATTTAGATACATCCACAAGCATTTTCATCGTATAAATGAGCTTATAAATGAGCCTATAAACGAGTCTATAACTGAGCTTATAAACGAGCATGTTCGTGAACATAAACGAACTAAACACACATCTGTTTGTGTTCGTTCGTTTATTAAACGAACATAAAAATTTTATTCATACTCGTTTATTTAAATTAATAAACGAACATAAATAAACGTTAAACGAAAAGTTCGTCAAGCGCTCTGTTCATTTACACCCTAATTGTAATAGAGCGCAACTCAGTCATGAGTCATGACAAGTTTTCGAACCTCAATTCAAATTTGATAGAATATTATTATAAAATTTTAAATTTCATTTAAAATAAAATTGTGTTATTTGAATTTATTTATATTAAATTATTTTATATAAATTATATATTCGAGATTAAGACACTCAATTCTGTATGAATTTTTTAAACTTAAATAGCATTTTAGGTTTAAAATTTTAAGAGTATAGATATCAAGTTTAAAGTTGTAATTTAATGCTATTATAAATTATAAACCCAAGTAGGCACAAGAGCAATTTCAATCAAACATTAGGGTATTCGAACTTGCCTCCCTCGATAGTCCGGATTACTAGACCTTTTACTTGATAATGATTAAATCGAATTTAATTTAATTGATTTTTTAAACTAATTCAAATCGCCTTTATTTGGATTTGCAAACTCAAATTTCTAATTGAAAATGGACTGTTTGAGCTATTTTTGGGGTAGTACTGTGAAGGGTAGAAGCGGAAAGGGGAAGATTCCGACCGGCAACCAAGCGATTATTCGAATCTTGTCAACGTCTGTCTTATGGTTGTAAAAGGGACGGTAAACGAGACGAGACATATAACGAGTTATTCAAGCTAGACTCGATCAAAATTCGACTTAGTTGGACTCGATTCTAGTTCTTAATGAGTCGAGCTACTTGATACCCGACTCGAAAAGTTGCGAGCTATTTAAAAATATAATATATTTTTTAATTTGGTAAAATTAAAGTGAACTAAAATGTATTTTGAGTACTTTTAGTTGTTATTTTATGTTAGTTTAATTTTTAATTTAATTTTCTGTATATTTTTCATGTGTACTCTTTTCTTTTGACTAGGATTAGAGACTTTTAACGAGGCATATGAAAATATTTCTTTTGTATGATTCTATCTATAATGAAATCATGCAATTTGATTAAAATGAAACGAGACAAATCACGGACTACTCGAGTTCGATTCGGTCAAAGCTCGATCAACACTCAAGCTCGAATTCGTCTCGAGTTCTTAACGAGCCGAGTCGAGCTCAGCACACTCAAACTGAAACTCATTTTGAATTCTTAATAAGCAGAGTCGAACTCAGCACTACTCAAACTCGACTCGGTTCGTTTACATTTGGTTTGCAGTCACATGTGATGGCCACCATACCCATCCCATTTGACGGCTTTACCCTCCTTGTTTGCCCAAAAGGCCAAAACATCATTCGAATTATCTAGGCCACCGTACTGTCGACTAGATTCTCAAGGATTCCAGCACACTGAGAATCTCTTTCACCAAATTAATCTATTTGGAATTTCCATCACTCTCTCAAAACCTTGGGCTCTTGAATTGGTTACAACAGCCCCATTATTCGAGGGGATTCCATAAAGAAAAGGACATGGCTCCAAAGCTAACACAAATTATTGAATACGGAGCCAATGTCCTTCTCTAACTCATTATGAGGCCTTAAATTCAAGGATGTGACCATATGAAATGTCATGTCTATATTGCCATCCAACTTTACACTTATGTCTCCATAAAGTTTTTACTTATGGTTTTTCCATTTCAATCCATTTAATTCATAACATATATATGGTCTGTTTGGTTAACATAATTTTGTGTCAAAATGAGAGAATTTGAACAACTTTTAGAAGATTTGAGCGAATTCCATAAAATTAAAAAAGCTACTAAGAGCAGTGTTTTGGGTTTAGATGATTGGACGTAAGAGTATGTATGGACTATTTTGTCATTGACAATTACAAGGAGGGTTCTTCAAATAATCTATATTTGAATAATTCACATGCTTTTAAACAAAAATATATGTTCATATATAATTTAAATAATTAGTTTTCCCTTCAAACATATGAGATTCATATATTATATTTAAAAACTAAAACTCTAACAATTACCACGTCCTAACAATGGCGTCTCAAAACAGAAGTTCAGGGAATGGTGGCCGCCGGCTATAGATCCTTTTTATTTCGAATCTTTCACAACAAATCCACTGGCAAGGCTTGTGGCAAGTCTGCGATCGACATGGGATTGTAGCCAATGTGTTCATCCCAACGAAAGGCGAAGGATGGATCCAAATTCGGTTTTGTGCGAATGGAATCAAAGAGAGATGCCGATCGAGTTATTGAGAGATTGAATGGAAAATGGATCTATGGTGCCCGAATCTGAGTTGCGATGGCACGAAGAGATAAAAGAGACATGTTCTGGAGACAGAAAAGGGAATCACAGTTTTAGCCGATAAGGAAATAGACTCACCTATTAACGATCCAATCCACTTTAAGCCAAACAGAAAAAGAGTGTTTCGGGTGGTGGATGAGAGTAATTTGGATATCTTGACATGCAGTGCAGTGGGTAGATGCATCAGACCTCCTTCATTATCAGAATTGGCTAGCAAATTCACCAGGATCAATTTGCAAGGTTTTTCTATTATACGTGTAACGCCCCAAATTTGGGCTTAGATGTTAGCTAGATTTATTAGACGGTTCAGGAAACTGGATTAGGCGATTCGAGCTAGTTTCGAGAATTAATTCATAATAAATTGATTTTTGTTAAAATAAAATATGGAAAATATTAGAAATTGTTTAATTAGTGTTCTAAAGGTTTTGGGAAACTCAATATGGAGAAATAAAACCGGATTTTTGGATATTTTGGTCTGGCGACTAAAATGTAGTTTCAAAATTATTTTGGTGACTAAATCGTAAAAGGGTCAGAACTTAGAATCTTTAAGGAGCTAATTTACCAAAGTCTTTAACCAGATTTCCCCCTTAATTTAGGCTATTTTAAAATGATTTTTAAAAGGTTATTAAATAAAAATAAAAGAGATTTTATTAAAAGGATTTTAATAACCAATTTCATTTTCTTATGTAACTACTTATGCTCTCAACTTTCTCAGCAACCAAACTATCAATTTTACTCTAAAATTTTTAGGAATCATTCCTTTTTTATTTCCTTTGATTTCTACACCAAATCCTATTTGCTTTCTTGAAGATTTCATTCAAATCTTGCCAATTAAGGGAGAAATCAGCAATTAGAGATGATTTTTATTTCTCTCCTCTAATTAAAGGTTCTTTACTAAAATTCTCAAGCTCTTGATCTTTTACAATTGATTTTTGTTATGTGTTGATGATTAAATCATGATTAAAAGGTTTTAATTGAGTTTTGATGAGAAATTTGGTGGATCTTGATAATGGATCTATTTTATGTCAATTCTAATTGATTTAGATCACATTTGAGATGTGTTTTAAAGTTATGAAAAGATGTTAATAAAGAGAATCTTGAAACTAAGTGAATTGCTAATTCTCGATGTTGTAAATAGTAATATTTTGAAGTGATTTTGGTGTTGAAAGGTTGCTGGAGGTATAAGGTTGATATATTGTTGTTTTCAGATGTCAATTGATGATGTTAAGATATTAAAATAGTTAGGTTTTGGTCGGGCTTTGTTTAGGTTGAGTTTGGTGATGTTTTCGGTTGTGTTAAAGAAGTGTTTGATGGTTTTTAGTGAGGCGAAGTTGAGTGGAGGTTTTGTTGTATTTGGAGATACATGGAAATGCATTAATCCGCGGTTTTTGTGTGGGTAAAATAGGGGATATAGATCCTTCATCTTTCGGAGAGGTTCTAGAGGCTTTGAAAGCTTGATTTCGCATCGGTAAGTGGAGCATTGTGTTGTCGGTGAGTAGAAATGTGGTTTACTGATTTACAAAGGTTTGAAAGTGATTTTGGGAGCTTAGAATAAAATTGAAACGTTTGTCTAAGATCAGAAGTAAGTATTAGACGATTTCGCTCTCAATTTTGGTTTGGCAAAGTTGATTTTCTCATGTCTATGGTTATGATTTAATACCTACTATTTTATGCATGTTTTGGAAATGAAATATGATGCAAATGATCTTATACTGGTGACATTTGAGTATGCCAAATGGTTTGTGAAAAGGATTTTGAGATTATGTAAATGCATGTTTTGTTGCATTGGAACTGATTTGAATGATGCATATGGAAAACAGTGAGGTATCATGTTTAAAGTGGAATATATTGGCTAAGTGATAATGAAATAAATGTTATCGGATATAGTTGGCATGCCATAGGGTTTAAAGTGCACTATAATAAGTCGTCTCATGTGTGTCGAGGGGTTAATTGTGCCATTTTCTCCACCATAGGAACCGCAATGGTCGAGAGGTTAATTGTGTCGTATTCTCCCGCTGGTGGATTAAGTAGCACAATGGTTGAGGGTTAAATGTGTCGTTTGCTCCCATTGTAGATGTTATACATCATAGTCGTTGAGGGGTTAATTGTGATGTTTGCTCCGGTTATGGATGTATGTGAAGTGGTCGAAGGAACCACTTGTGAAATTCATGTATCTGATGTGTTTTTGATAAGGAAAGATTCTGTTTTTGGTCACTTGAAAGCCAATATATGAATTAATGTATCATGATGGATAGGTGTGTTTTGTATAATGAGATTTATATATGTTTTTCTCTTGAATCTTTGTATTAGTTGAAAAGCATGTGAAGGCTTAAATTGAGGTTTTGCATATGGGATAATGCTTGAGTTCCATGATACATGTTTTACATATGGTTTAATATGCATGTTTTACAAAGGTAAAAAGGGCATGAGATGTTTAAGCATGATGTACAAAGTGTATTTTGACTAAATTGATTTTAAATGCATTGATGGGTGTTTTTAGAGCGACCTTTACTAGGAATTATTTGCTTAAGCGCTCCTTTCTCATCAATGCAGGAAAGTAAGCTTACGAGGCAACGAGCAAGTGAGGAGGAATCCAAAAATTGAAATATTTCAAATATGGTTATGATAAGTGAACTTGTAGTAAATAAATGGTAATATGACCGAGCTGTATTTGGGAGGGTTGTATGCTTACTCCCTATGTTGGACAAGTTTCTTTTGATGTTTTAGACTTGTATGATGCTTTATGCCTTGCTTTGAGGGATTGGGATATGATTTTCATGCTTGAGTAGAGATCATGCCTATAGGATATTTGATTGGATTTTGCTATGATTTGGTTGATTCTCTATCATGCCTATATGATTGTGGAAATGTTGTGTGGAATGTTATATGATGTTTGTAAAGTTTTTGGAGTATGCTAGATTGAGCCGAAGTGTCATATGTTCGACCAAAAGTTCATTACAGGCTAGTCCATACTGATACGGGTCCTTAGGGATCGGTACACGGGGTCTATCTCAGCTCAAATATATGCAAAATTGCAAAGGCGTATCGGAATGCCTTATAGTCGTATCGGTATGTGTAGTAGGAAATTAAGCATGGTGTCGATACACGGGCAACTGTATCGGTACGTCCTTTAGCCACTAGAATCCCATGTTTTTTATGTCAAACAACAGTACCGATACGCTTGAGGATCGTACTGATACCCTTTTGCGAAATGAACCCATATCGATATGATAAAGGTACGTATCGGTACACTGTTAGTTATTTCTGGTAATATGTTTTGCTAAAGTTTGAATCTTTGTAGTTTAGTCTCTGTTTCTTGATCATGCAATTAAATGAGTTTGGATGGTTATTATAAGTTGTAATTTAACTGGTATGCATGAAACCTGATTAATTAAGGTTTGGTAACTCTGAATTTAAGGATGACCTCTTAATTTTCAAAAATTACAATTTGGTCCCTATACTGTGTTTTCGGCTAATTAGATGTCAATTCGAAGCCCGATTTAACTACATATTTTACCGCTGCCAGCATGATCACCTTAAGACTTAATTATGCATTTAGACAAGATAAAAAGAAAAAAGTGGATCATTTTTTGAATAAATCGTTCGGGTTTGTCTTGGCAAACCCAATGTAGCTTGCTTGGTTCAGTCTGGTGTCTAGGCCGGGTCAAGGGGGTTACAATACGGAAACAAGGCCCTTTTATTCATGTTTCGAGATGTTGAATCCTGCACAAAAACATTGGAATCGCGTAAACTACTATAATGGTTCGAGAGTATAGAAGAATGATCATCGGAAAT
Source organism: Hibiscus mutabilis (assembly GCA_019671005.1). Lineage (NCBI taxonomy): Eukaryota > Viridiplantae > Streptophyta > Magnoliopsida > Malvales > Malvaceae > Hibiscus > Hibiscus mutabilis. Next base: position 36,357,473 of record CM033733.1, on the reverse strand, counting down.
TCGCTTCGATAACAGATTTACATGGTTAGACATCGAAGGAATCCCAATACAGGCATGGTCCAAGAGCACTTTCAAAAATGTAGCAGAGGCCTGGGGTTCTTTTATAAAAATCGACAATTATACATGCGAACCATAATTGTTCGAATATGGGCGAGTCCTAATCGAGACAGAGCAGATAGATAAATTGCCGAAACTATTGAACTGGTGGTGAGTGGTCGGTATACCTGATCATAGTCCATGAAATAGACTCAGCCATTCGTACTGAATACAGTGAGGATGTCACAAAAAAACCCAGTGAATGTGAGAAAGATTCAATACATGAACAAATACAAAAATCTGAGTCTGTTGAGAATGAAACACCATTGGTGATAAGGATAGATAAAACTCCACTAAACGGAAATATGTACATAAACATCGCAACGCATCATTCACAGGAAACGATTGCCCGAAATTTGTTTGAGGTGATAGATTACGAGATAAAACAAGCATTACTCGAGGTAAAGAGACGTATTGACTTATGAGTTTTAGATAGTCAGAGCCGTGATGCAGAGGATTTTTCATATGCAAATGTCGGCACAATTTCACGCAATGAAAGGGAGCATATAAAATTCAATGTAATGCAATGTGAGTTGCAAGGTATCTCGATAGCCCAGGATAATTATTGTAACCCCATCGACCCAACCTAGTCGCAAGACCGAACCGAGCAAGCTACATTAGGTTTACCAAGGTAAACCGAGAAGATAAAACCTAAAATGCATCCATTTTTTTCTTTTATCTTGTCTAAATGCATTATTACTTCCCTACATGTACATAATGTTCACAGGTAATAACTCAACTCAATCGGGCATCGAATCGATATTCAATTGGACACAAACGTAATTTAGGGACTAAATTGCAATTTCAGCAATATACAGGGACTTTACCCAATTTTATGTTACCATTCTTTAATTAAATATACTTCATGCTTACATGTCAAAAATCAACTTAATATGATCATCCATGCTCACTCAATTGATAAAGCAAGACCCAGGGACTAAAATGAAAGAAACCAAAACTACATTTCCATGACATTAACAGAATTAACTGTCTCCGTATCGATACACTAAGGCCCGTATCGATACGGTATTATAACTCATTTCAGTACACCAAGAACCGTACCGGTACACCACTTCGAATATAAAAATCCCATTTAATTTCTTTAAACACTGTATCGATACGGTCATCCAGTGTTTTGGTACGAGGGCTTGTTCCAAAATGTGATATTCCAGTAGCAATAAAGCGTATCGAAACGCCTACACCCATACCAAAACGCACTGCCCAAAATTGCCTAGCCGTACCGATACAGTCCCCCGCGTATCAGTACGTCTGGGCCTGTAATGTCAAATTTAGCTTGTTTTTCACTCGAATCTAGATACATTTGGGTCATAGTAACTCGCATACATGTATACAAACACCCATAAATACCAAAGCTCACATTTATGCCAGGGTTAAACAACCAAATCAATTTCATGCCACTAAAAGATCACTCTAAAGGCATGCTTCCTAAGCCATTGTGCCAAGCATACCAAAATACACAAATAGGCCAATCTCGGCATAAGAATCATAACAACACAACCCACACAACATAATAAACTTGCTTAAACCATCACAACATGGCAATCATCAAAGAGGCTCTAGATGCATACCTAAGCAACTAATCATCCACAACTATAAGCAAGTATTAACATCAAGCTTAGCAACATCAAACCATCCCAAAAATCCAGCATAGAAACATACTTAAAATCCATAAGGAAACAGAATTACAACTCCCGAAAACCATGGCGAACACATTGCCTTATTAACCGAAATATATATCGAGTTCATACTCGAACTTGTAAATGTCCTTGGATCACTTAGCCTTGCCTTTTGCTGCCCCAAACCTTAATGTTCTGCATCATTAGAAAAAAAAGATATTAAGCACACTTGCTTAGGAGGATGCTCATACAACAATGATGCGTTAAAACCATTTGAAAACCATATGCTTGCTTTCCAAAAACATGCTTACAACCAAAGCATTTTTCCATGATTCCAACCGAATCAAAGCATAATAACCTTTATGCAACATCATGTACATTCCATGCTTAAATCTCCAAAGCATTAACTCATAAACCATGATTAAATCCCAAAGCATTAAAAATAGGTTCAACACATGAACTTTCTCATATATTGGCATTTATAGTGACCCGAATAGACAACCTATATCCTATACATATCGGATACACGGATCTCTCATACCATGCCTATTTAAACCGCATGATATCCCAAACCTTGCCTAGTTAAACCGCAAGATTTGACACCCTCGCCTAGTTAAACTGCAAGTGTACTGACCTTACCTAGTTAAACCACAAGATCACCATCAATTTGGGTTGCCTAGTTAAACCGCATACCCTAAATGAGGTCCCTAATAGTCCGAGTGGCCTTGTTAAACCGCCATACCTCAAGGACCCATGGCCACGATCAATTTTGTTCATATTTTATAGTACACTTTTAATCCTATGGCATGCCAACTATATCTGATTGTTTTCTCACCATATCACATAGCCAATATACCATTTACAAACCATTTACTTACTGTTTTACAATGCATTAAACAAAACATCACATATGCAAATCTCATTGCCAATGCAATAACACCATTCCCAACCGGAATGAAAACCAATGCTCAATAGCATTTAATATACTTTCAAACCCCTGCATATGTACTCAAAATCATGCATTTTCAGTAAGTAAATCATACCATGTTTATCACCAAAACATGCAAACAACATGCTCATATCCAAGCCGATATTCAAGAGCAAAATAAGGGAAACTTACTTCTGAGCTTAGATAAGTGTCACGCACTTCCCTAAACTCTCAACAACCTTTACAAACTTTTGTAAAGCATTTAAAACCAGTTTCCACTCACCGATACGATTTGCCTTCCTTGCCAACGCGATACAAGCTCCCGGCAAGCAACAAAACAAAATCAAGCTTCGTCACCTTGATTATCCCATGTTCTAAACACATAAAATCGGAGGATAAATGCATCATTATGCATTCAAACCACTGCCTCAACTCAAAACCCTGCAACTCTCAGGTTACCCACTTAGAAACCATCCGAAACAAACTGAAATCATTATCGAATGTTTTTCGAAACTTAACCCAGCCATAAAACAACGATTCAACCCATCAATTAACATCCAAAAACCCTTTCCCAACACCTTTTTTACTTCCAGCAAAGATTAAACTCGAAAATCATCACAAAAACTCAAATCTAACAACCTAAACAATTAGAGATCTAAGAGTTTCGGGATTCTATTGGTAAAAACAATTTATCAACCCTATAATACATCCAAAATATGTACTAAATCAATCTTAAACACTGGAAATCAGATCCACTTCGTAAAATACCTTGTTACATCAATTTTACCCAATTTACTCAATCAAACATTGATAAATCATTAAAATCAGTTTACAATCCATAAATCAAGGATCAAATACTTGGAAATTTCAGTAAAGAACAATACAATAGAGGAGATCACGGACCTTACCCTTATTGTGAGATTTCTCGCTCAATTGGTTTGATAAAGCTAAGAAAACACAAGATTTAGATGAGATTTTGTAAAAACAATATTAATTAATCAATTACAAATCATAAATACAAGTTAAAAGACTTCTCACCTCTGGATTTTGATGAAAACTTGAGTGTTTGGCTGAGGAGAGAGTGGAGAGAAAAGTTACGTAAATTTTCTTTAAAAAGCTTAACTTTTTAACTAAAACCCCTTTTTAATTAACTTTAAAACGCAAGTTAAAATATCTTTAACTAAGGGAGAAATCATGCAAAAAAACTTGGCAAAATATATCCTTAAAGATTATAAGAATTTAACCCTTTTTCATTTTACTCACATTTAAAAGTAGTTTTCAAAACTTGCATTTTGAACTAGCCAAAATGTCTGACTTCCAAATATTATTTTCAGAATTGATTTCACCATTATCATTAATATAATTAATGATGATTTTAGAATATTTTTCCTCAATTTTATCACCTTCAAAAACATTTAAACCAATTTAATCCCGAAACCGACCCGAAACTCTAATACCGATCCACCAGACCTTCGAACCAACCTTTAAAACGTCTAAGCCCGAAATCGGGGTGTTAAAACTCTCCCCCAGTTAAGAAATTTCGTCCTCAAAATTATTTGGAGGAAACAAATGCGAAAATTGCTCCATCATATCCATTTTGCTTTCCCAAGTGGCTTCCTCAACACCTCGGTGTCGCCACAAGACCTTCACAAGCTCAATCGTCTTACCACAAAGAACTTTACTACTGGAATCAAGAATCTCCACCACTTCCTCATCGTAGGTTAAATCCTTCCTCAACTCTATATGCTCTACCGGCATAATATGCGAAGCTTCCGACCGATACCTCTGTAACATAGATACATAGAACACATCATGTATTTTCCCTCAACCGATAAGCCACAGGACCTACACGCTTAATGAATTCGTACGGTCCAATAAACCTTGGTCTAAGCTTACCCTTACGTCCGAATCTTATCACATTTTTTCTATGGTGACACTTTCAAGAATACACGATCACCTACCGCATATTCAATTTCTCTACGCTTCAAATCCACGTAAGACTTCTGCCGATCCGCAGCTACTTTCAAGCGGTCACACACAAGCTTTACCTTTTCATCTGTGTCCTTCAACATATTTGGTAAGGTAACATGATTTTCTCTTACCTCAGCCCAAAACATGGGCGTACGATACCTCCAGCCATGCAACGCCTCATATGGTTCAATCTGTATACTCCCTTAGTAGCTATTGTTATATGCAAACTCAACTAAAGGTAAATTCTTCTCCAATGTTCCTTGAAACTCGATAATACAACACCTCAGCATATCCTCCAAAACCTGGATAACCCGCTCAGACTGTCCATCCATCTGGGGTGGTACGTGGTGCTAAAACTCAACCTCGAACCCAAAGCCTGGTGTAAACTTCTCCAGAACCTTGCCGTAAACCTAGGATCTCTATATGACACAATGGACTTAGGTACCCCATGCAAGCGCACAATCTTAGCAATGTACAGATTTACCAGTTTGTCCAAGGTATTCGTCATGTGCATTGGCAAGAAATGTGCACACTTCGTAAACCGATCAACAATCACCCAAATGGAATCTTTTTAGCTGGTGTCAACGGCAGCCCCGTCACAAAATCCATGGTGATTCTATCCCATTTCCATTTCAGAATTTTTAGCGGTTGCAACAACCCAGATGGAAACTGATGTTCAGCCTTGACCCGCTGACACACCATACACTTGGAAACAAACTCAGCAACTTCCTTTTTCAACCCAACCCAGTAGTATGCCTCATTCAACCCGCGATACATCTTAACACTACCGGGGTGCATAGCAAAAAGACTAGAATGTGCCTCCGTCAAAATAGTGTGCCTCAACTCTGAATCATCCGGTACAACTATTTGACCCTTGAAACACAAAATTCTATTATCATCAAAATGAAAACCCGACGGATTACCCTCCGATATGTCCTTAACATGCTCAACCAAAGAATCATCGTACGACTATTTAGCTTTGATCAACCGTGACAACGTAGGCTTAACTTGCAACTCGGCCAACAAAATACCTTCCCGTGTCACACTCAACCTTGAAAACATAGCTCTAAGCTCAACTGCAACCTTACGACTCAATGTATCCACAACCACATTGGCTTTACTAGGATGATACTCAATCGTCAAGTCATAATCCTTAAGCAACTCCAACCTTCTACGTTGCCTAAGATTCAAATCCGTTTGAGACATCAAATACTTCAAACTCTTGTGATCCGTAAAAACCACACATTTTTCGCCATAAAGATAATGCCTCAAGATTTTTAAGGCAAAAACCACAGCTGCAAGCTCTAAATCATGAGTTGGATAGTTGCGCTCATGAACATTCAACTGTCTCGATGCATAGGCCACAACCTTACCATCTTGCATCAACATATAGCCCAATCCAACATATGATGCATCGCTATAAACCACAAACTCCTTCCCCAATTTCGGTTGAATCAACACAGAATCATGAGTCAAAACCTCATTCAACTTCTCAAAACTATGTTGTTGCCTCTCCGTCCACACATAAAGAACATTTTTTTGCAACAGCTTTGTCAACGATGTTGCAATACTCGAAAACCCCTCAACAAAACGGCAATAATAACCAGCCAACCCAAGAAAACTACGCACCTCTAATACAGACTTAGGTTGCTTCCAATTAAGGATAGCCTCAATTTTCTGTGGATCAACACGAATACCCTCCGCGAAAACCACATGTCCAAGGAACATTACTTCCTTAAGCCAAAACTCGCACTTGCTCAGCTTAGCATACAACTGATTATCCTTCAACGCTTGCAACGCAATCTGTAAATACCAATCATGTTCCGCCTCGGTACGCGAGTACACGAGAATATCATCTATGAACACCACAACAAAATGATCAAGATATTCATGGAACACCATATTAATCATATCCATGAACGCAGCCGGGGTATTTTTCAAACCAAAAGGCATGACCAGAAACTCATGATGCCTATACCTCGTACTGAACGCGGTCTTATGCATATCCTCATCCTTAACCTTTAGCTGATAATACCCCGATCTCAAATCTATCTTGGAAAACACCATTGCTCCACGAAACTGATCGAACAAGTCATCAATTCACGACAACGGATACTTATTCTTCACCATTAATTTATTTAACTACCAGTAATCAATGCACATACGCATTATACCATCATTCTTTTTCACAAAGTGAATAGGAGCACCCTAAGGAGAAACACTCGGTCGAATGAACCCATGATCCAACAACTCTTGAAGCTGTGACTTTAACTCATTCAATTCCTTCGGTGCCATCCTATAAGGAGAAATGGACATCGGTGCCGTACCTATAAACAATTCAATACCGAATTTTACCTCTCTATCTGGTGGTTAACCCGGCCACTCTTTAGGAAAAACCTCCAAAAAATCACAAACAGCTCGAATGTCCTGCACTCAAACACCCTTAGCTTCGGGATTCATCACAATAACCAAATAAGCTTGACAACCTCCTTGCGTCATCTTTTCCGCATGGGTAGCCGAAACAACATTGGACAAGAACTTTACATTCTCGCCAACCACCACAACTTCATAATTGTTAGCTAACCTCAAAGAAATCCTTTTGGATTCACAATCCACAACCACCTTGTGCTCACTCAACCAATCCATACCCAAAATGATATCAAAACCATAGAATGGCAACTCCATCGATATGCGACAAACTCATGACCTTGCACAACCAAAGGACACCGCCTATACAGCTTTTTAGTAGTAACCGTCTCATTAAAAGAACTAGTTACTAACATACCAACATCAAGGATCTCAACAGGAACATTCAATAATGATGCATGTTCACTCAAGATATATGAATGAGTAGACCCCGAATCAATCAAAGATAATAATGAAAAGAATTGCAAAGTAAAGGTACCTGCGATCACATTCGTGTCATTATGACCCTCATGGTGAGCAAAGACCCGAGTCGGTCCACCACCCTTCGGTCTCACCGCTGCGGCTTGAGCCATACCCCTCTGACCATCTTCGAGGCTCTAAAAATTACCCATGCCACGGCCTCGGCACCTAGAAGGTGCTGTGATATCCAAAAAATTTTACTAGTGACCATAATGTAAATTTTGAAAGTTTTTGGGTTAAAGTATAAACTTTGGAAAAGTAGTGAATCGGATCAAAATAAGTACCTTGATATCAGTTTTAAGAATTAAGATGCAGTAAAAGGTACTGAATTTGGATCGAATAAAATTGTTAAGTGTGCTCAGGCCAGGGAAATATTAAGATGGGTGACCTCCGGGAAGGTCCCATAAAAGTGTTTCTGATCGATATTTTGGACTCAGTAAGAGTAGAGAAAATTCATATGGATTATCGATAAAGGAATTCTAAGAGAAATTTTATTCTATAAAGATTTTTGATAATTATCGGAATAATAAATTGAGTTAGGAAAATTCAGTCTAAGTCCTTGGAAAAGGAAGTTTTCATGGGATAATAGATTTTATTTCCTGAATATGGAAACATAGAATTTTCAGAATAAATCCAATAGCACGGAAAAGGTAAAATCCCAATAGAAGTATTTTATGAATATCGGGAAATTAGATCGAACTGGAATTTCAGAGGCTGATCCAAAAGCCATGGAAAAGTCATAAAATACTATTTTATGAATACTTTATTATAGTTGGTTGGATTCCAACTAGAATTAGTTGAATTTTTACAATAATGGCAAACTAGTAAATAAAAACTAGTTGGAGGGCAAATTGGTCATTTTGCCCCAATGGCATTTTTGAAATATTTAAAAAGTTATAAGGGTAATTTTGGAAAGATGAATTGGGAGATTTAATCTTGGCCCTTGATTGATGATAAGATTAATCTCAACCGTTAGATTTTAATGGCAAAATTGTAATTTCACTATTAAATGAATTTAATATTCATTTAATAGTCACATGTGTATACTAATAGTGAAAAGATGAACAAAGCCAAAACGTGAGATGCTAGGGGAAAAAGAGAAAATTTTTCCAAGCTCAATTCAAGCCCCGAAACTCGATTTTTAGGTAATCTCTTCAACTACAAAGTTGTTCTACTCTTCAAGCTCTATCTTTTGATATCAATAATTCATGGAATCTATGCTTGATTGATTAGAATTTACATGAGAAATAATTAGGGTTTATGGATAAAATTGGGGCTTTTGAGATTTTATGATTCCATGATTGAATTCAAGTTGAAATCAAGCTAGTATGATGTTAAAATCATGATATTGAGTTGGGATTTATGTTCTACATGTTTTGATTATTATAAAGATGATTAGGGTTTATAGATTCAAGTTTAATTTAGGGTTTGTGATGTTGAATTAATGATTTAGTAAGCTTGATTTGTTGTTTGGAAGCAAGACCCTAAGTTAATTTGATAGGGACCAATTCGGCAATCTTAAAAGTTAGAGGACCAAATCTGAATTTTTATGGAATTGGTGTATATTTATGTTATTAAGGATGTTGGAGATGTGAAATTGATGTTAGAATGCTAAACCGATGTTAAATTGAATTAGTGACCATTTTGAAAATTTGTCAAAGTTAAGTGACCAATTTGGAAATGAGTTTTTGGATAAGGACTAAATCTTGATTTTAGTTGTAATGATGGAATTAAGGTGGTAATGTTGAAATGAGGACTAATTTGCAAAGTTAAGAAATTTGGATCCTTACCTTTCCATTATTAGTGACCATTCGATAAAGAAGGAAAATTAGAGGGAACTATTGTGAATAATTATTTGATGAAGAAGGTGATAAGTTGGTGGTTTAAAGCAAATAATGGGACTAAATTGACAAGTAGAGAAGTAAGGAGAAGTTAGTATAAAAGTTGAAGTTAATTATGAAAGCTGTGTAGAAAACTGGATTGTGGCAGTAAGTTTGAAAATTCACCATAAATTCTATAAAAATGGTTAGATGGTGAATTTTATACTGATGTAAAGATTTGTTCGTCTAGTTTCGTTTCCAACAAACGAAAACTAATCTCGAGTTTCGAGTCAAAAGATATGAATTTTTAAGTGACGAAAGGTCAGAAAACATAGCACCAGTCTGTTCTGAATTCCAGCATTGTAATTGACTTTGAAAATTTGCCATAAATCGTAAAAGTTGAATTTGGGATACTAATTTATATGTTTGAAAAGCTTATTGAATCTAGTTTCTTTTAGAACAAACGGAATTGAAATCCGAAATGTAGATTATTTTATAGAAATATTTCTTTGAAGGTAGTGCAATCTGCCAGAAAATTAGAATTGATACATTTTGTATCTAAGTTAATTAGTAAGCTTGAAAAGGGTTAATGGAATTATAAATGGTTATTAAGGACCAAAATGAGTTTTTGACAGTATAAGGAAGGAAAGAGGAAATTTGTATATTCGAATGATTAGATTTGATAGCATGTTTGAGAAACTGTTAGATTTAAATCTAAGAAATGTTGTTTACATTCATGTGATTAATGAAGTTTGGATCCGGATCAAAAGAAGGTTCGAGGTACTATGAAAAAAAGGATCGAATAGAGCTTAGTGAGGCAAGCTAATAATTGGCTCAGGTGAGTGCATATTATGCTTTCATCCTATATCTATTTATGGTAAAAAAAAAAGGAAAGTAAGATTGCCTACATGTTTATAATATGAATAATGATACATTATCATTATAAAGTAATCCAATATAAATATAGATTTATTTAATAAAGTATGAATTTCCCTAATGTGGCCATAGATAATATGATTAATGTTACGGTATATGATGTTATATGTAATCACTCATTTTTGTCCAGGTTTTAATGTTATTAGTATTATTGTAATAATAATATTATTAATGTAAAATTAAAAAAAAAAGAAGAAAAAATTTAATGTAAAAAATATATATGCAAAATTGAAGAAAAAAAACATGGATGTGGGGGCTCCACGTCACCCTTAAGGCTCCCCCTTTGCCTATAAATACAAGGCATGGGGGCAGCCAATGGGGACAAGCAAATAAAATGCCAATTTCATTAGCAAGCAAATCGGCTCCCCAATTGGGAGTCAGTGCCCTCGGTCCCAGTTGGTTTGATCCAACATTCGAACGGTGTCCTATTTTAGATCCGATCTAGTTAATATTTTTGGAGAGGTCGTGGTAGATCTCGGTGGGGTTCAGTCGGGGTTCGTCATTCGAGCTCCTAGTTAGGTATATTTTCTTTTCTTTTTATTTGTGTTGTAATTTTTATGTTTTAATGAAGTAGTAGTTAATTTAAAATTGTGTTTTTTAGTTTGCATGTTTATTTATGTTTTAGATTAGTATTTATTATGTTTTAAATTTATGTTTTATATTAGTATTTTATTTATGTTATATTTGTTTTTATTTATGTGTTAGATTAATATTTATGAATGTTAGCATTTTATTTATGTTAGATTTGTTTTATTTATGAGTTAGATTAATAATGTATGTATGTTTTAGATTAGTATTTTATTTATGTTAGATTAGTATTTTATTATGTTAATATTTATTTGTATTTTTATTGTATTTAAATTATTTGCCATATTTTATATTTTGCTCACAAAGATTGCATATCGAGATACATAAATCGTCAATGCGGTGCCCTTTTATCCGAGCGTAAACAGGGCCAGTATAAGGCGTAGTGATAGTGGTTTGAGCATTTACCCTCGGATAATGGGGCCTTTAAAATATACTCGTACTTATAACCAAAATTTAATTTAATCGTCATTTTAATCTGGAAAGTCTAATATTAATAAAGCGGTAATTAGTAAAGTACCAATTTTGGGCGGTGTGGGGGTGCTAATCCTTCCCCATCCGTAACCAACTCTCGAACCCAACAATTTTAAAAATCTCTGGTTTTACGGTGTCTGGCCTACCTAAGTGGCCGGTGACAACTCATTTTAAATAAAATAAGGTTTTTGCAAAACCCCACGGAAGACACTTTTAAAACAAAACAATAGATAAAAATATGTTTTTAGCGAAACGGACATCGCTACAGATGGCGACTCCGCTGGGGACATTTTTTTGTTTTTTAAAACAAAATAAAGTGAGTCGAGCTTTTTAAATAATTACCGCTTTATTAATATTATAAATTCGGGATTAAAGTGACTATTAAACTAACATTCGGTTATAATTGCACGTTTATTTTGACGCATTTAAAATATGGCATATAAACCCGTTTTTAAGTGGGGGAAAACGCTAATGCTTTCGTGGAGATATCGTTCTCCCGTGTAGGCCTAGTAAGTACCTTCGGGGCTCGAGTACCTTATGCTTTCGTAACGATATCATTCCTTCGTGCAGGCATAAGCGAATGGGTCCCCCTGAATTGAACCTGATTGAAAGGAGCCTATAATGGGTGATGATCAGGGGCCTTGCTATTCCTAGTAGAGGATAGCGAGGAAAATTTGGGTACCTCCTAGAACCAAAACTGCATGTAGAGAACATATAGAAACCCACCCCTTTAGAGCCATGCGGATAACCTTAGGTGTTTTAGACGGGATAAATAGGGTTGTTTTGTTTGTTTACCTTATTTAATTTGCCCTTTTATTTATGTATTTATTATTTTTATTCGGTACTAGCTCATTTCTTTTTGTGTTTTATTTTTATTTTTATTTTACACATACTTTTGTTGCATTATCATTGCATCCACATTACATGGAGGCGTTGATTCAAGTGGTTTGCCTGATTAGAAAATCTTTCATCATGGAAAAAATGTGTCTTAAGAAGGACGACATCGATCCAGTCGTGCGATATTGGTCAGAGATTAATCAACAGATCCGAGGTAACAATTTGCCGAGCAAGATTGTAGTGCCAAAGTATACACACGAGATCCTGATGGTGGACATACAACGAGTTGCAAGACGTGTGAATGACTTAGCTGCCGAAGCTGCGGCTCTCCGACCTTTCGTAACCCCGGACATAGAAGAAGCACCAAGGTTTATCAAGTTGCTCAGAGCTATCGAGGAGCTAGGAGGTAGAGCCATGGCTTATGTGTAGAACTTTGTTTTGTAATTAAGACTTTTTGTAATAGGGACTCCTTTTGTAATGTGGACCCTTTTTGTAATCCGAACCCTTTAATTCCTATAAAAGTCATTCGAAATGGTGATTACCAGCGAAATCAACGCCTTTATTTGCATTCATGTTGCATATCTTGACATGGTGTTGATTCAAGAACAGTGCATTAAAAGGCTTTCAAAATAGAAAAAGTATGCTTTGCCGGAAACGATAATATTACAGTATCAAGTTAGGCCGAGCAAAGACCAATCGAGAAAGAGGACGGTACGATAGTAAGGCACGTGCGACGCAGAAGATTCAGTCAGGGCCGCAGAACCCCTATTTTAAATCTTCACATTTAACCATTTTGTAAAAATCTCAAAGATTTTAATTTAACTCTTTAAAAAATATTTAAAAAATAAAAATATTATTATTTTGCTTTGAATATTTTTCCCTCTTAAAACTTTCAGAATAATAATAATAACAAAAAGAAACCTAAAAGTTTTATTTTTTAAGTAAGCTAAAACTTTTTGATAATAAAAAAGGGGGAAATTTTTAAACCAAATGATCCTTGAGAATTTTAATTTAAACCCCAAAAAGTTTTAAAGTACTCCCCTAGGATCGATAGAATTCATCCCAGTTTAGACGTATTATTCGTTTGCACCCAGATCTACAGAAGAAAAGATCTTGTCTGCATTATGCATGCACTTGTTGATGTCCTTTTTAGAAGCCACAAAAATAAAGATTATAACGTCACGAGTCCATGGAATAGAATAAGAGGAGAAGACAGAGTCATCCATCATTCTGAAGATGACGTCGAGACGTGGAGCACAGGTTTTGCCTTCCGAAGTCAAGGTGTCCAGAATAAATCCAACTGTTACCTGTAATTCATTATTAATTTCTTCCAAACAGACATTTTCTCTATTGAAAGTTTTTTAAGACTTTTGGAGAATCAACGCCGCATTTGCATACATTCTCGCATTTATAGGGTATTGATTCCCAAAGTGGTTTCTCAAATCTCAGAAATCGTTCATAATTGGCAAAGGGTCACCTGGTCAGATATTAGAAAGCACGGATCTAGGGTTTTGTCCTAGAACAAGATCGGAGACAATAGAAGAGGAACCATCTGAAGACTTCAGGTCAGACACGGTAAGGAGACACGGTACTAGTAATGAGCAAAGTAAAGTGCAAGACTTGAAAGAAGCAGAGGGAAAAAGTGATGAATCAGATGAATACTTTGACGAAAGGTAAGCGATCCATCAAACCGAAAGAAGAATCGATTAAGGATCAGAATAGAGAGCGGGATAGTCGGAATTCTACCTCCAAGCTAGCCAAATACGACAAATTGAACCCTTTTGTAATCTACATTAATAAACAGGCGAAAGGTATGTCTGAGTCGGGCTTTCAAAAAGTAGAGCTCGGTCCAGAAGAAACCTGAGAAGTAAGTAATGAAAAGAAGTACATCTCGATTCCTGTGAGGTACACCGAACTACTCCTAATGTTCATCGAGAAGAGCCTTATTACCTCGGTGAAGTCTCTAGCGAAGAAACTGTCTTATTCGAGAGATTACAACACACGTGCTAGAGGCAGTTACCATTTAGGAAGTTTGGGTCACAGTATTGAGGATTGCGAGGCCCTGAGGAACAAGTTCAAGATCTTATCGCGATGAGAATTTTGGGTTCCAAAGACGGAGTTCCCCAATTCTATAGTGAGCTAACAATCACCCGAGGGGCAAAGTTGAGGAAGAAACGATATCCAGGACAAAGTTCGAGTAATACCGAAGTTGAAGATCGGAGATAGGGGCATCCCATGAGAGGGATATTCTTTCGAGTTCAGCTAGCTCAGATAAGAGAGAGATAACTGGGATAAAATTGAATTTGCAGAATGATCACCAGAAGCTTTACTGAGTGTTTAAGAATATCAGATTGGGTCACCTTTAAAGAATAGATGAACGGTGTTGTTCAGTTGAAGGATGACTCAGAATATTGGAAGAAGAGAAACTAGTCAAGCGAGAATCAAGTCAGGCTGTTATCAGGTAAGTTTGAGGAAATTGGGAATATGTACGATAGTCTCCAGATATGAGCTACAAAATAACTTAGCCATTAACAAGAATTTTGGAAACAAGTTTACGACAGAGCAATAACAATCCAACACTCTTCAGTTGGAAAATAAGGAGGACAACTTGCGAAAGACTAAGCAGGGGATAGATGAAGACCTGAAGATTGATATTACCCGAGCAGGTAAGGTGGCTCAACAAGGTGGCAGGCTTAGTTAGAACATGGACCAAGTGTTGGACCACGGAGGTAAGCTAACTGGACTATTGGATGAAGTTAAGAAAGTAGGCACTAAAGCTTATCAGTAACTGTAAATATCTAATATAATGAAACCTTTCGGCCTCAATGAACGTCGTTCTATGGGGATCACTTTTGGAATCAATACCTTACTGTATTCATGTTTATATTTTAGGATTGCATTGCATTACATTGTACAGTCATGGCATATTTACATAACATTATCATTACCTTGCATAAAATTTTTGGGGGTAATCTAAAGAACAATTAGAGTTTTATTGTAAATAAAAGAATTGAACACACTCAAAAATCAATATTCGAGCAGTTAGAAGATGGACTCAAGAGAAAAAGAGAGAGAAAAAAAGAAGTTTGATGCCTTTGATACAAGAAAGCTCTGTTTGAACCCTGATTTGGTTGTTCCTCCAGATTCCAAAGATTTCCAGATTTGCGCATGATAATGGAACAAGATGCCCCAAGATTCACGTGGCCATATTCTACAAAAAGATGGAGGGTTGCATTGAAAAATTTTTGATCCACTACTTCCCCAACAGTCTAGCAGGACCTACCGTGATATGATATGTTTTGGACCTAGCACCAAGTCGTCAGTATCTCCAGGGTACGAAGATGAAACCTGATGAAAGCTTCAAGGAATATGCTTTGAGGTGTCTGTGTTTAGCGACCCAGGTGCAGCCTCACGTAGATGAAGAGGAAAATGACTTCCATGCCACATTTCTTATTTCTTCTTTGATAAGGTGCTCGGGAAAATGAATGCCAGCTTTGAGGACTTCATGACAGTCGAAGAGAGAATCGAACATGCACTCCGGGACCTAAGTTTAAAAGACCAGACATGCCTAGGAGCAAAAGGAAAGAAAGAGATAAATTTTTACCACTTTCGAAGGTTCTCTTGATCGTAAGAGAAGAAGATAGGTAGATTCCTCTGAATCACCGAGAAAGATTCCTCGAACAAGTACATATTTAGAGATATTCAGAGTATTCCATCTCAAACATATGGCCTCATCTGGTCAAGGGTTAGTACCTTACCTTAAGGCTGATAAAGACTACGCCCAGCTCATCTGCTCACAGTTTTGATCCATACAGTATATGTGAGTTCTACATTGAGGCGCCGAGGTATGACACTAAGAAATTTGGGGTCGTTAATAGAAAAAATCAAGAAGCTGGTTGACGAGGGATTCATGACGAGAGAGTTGATCCAGCGGTGGAAAAATAATAGAAGAGGCAAGCCTACACTACAAAGGACCGAAATGAGTTAGTACTCTGGAGGTAGTCCAGAGGTCCTTATGGTTTTCCCATCAGTTCACAAAGAAATTCTCAATGCTTTGAAAAAAAACTCTCAAACATATATTTTTTAGAATTAAAAATCACATTTCCATTTAGAAAGCATTTTTACATTCTTGATTCTTTAAACATTTTATTTTTATGGGGTAGTTTTTGTTCTCCCATATGCATATACACGCATTTTTGAATGGACATATGTATATATCATTTCTATACCAGGGCCTCGAATTTTGAATGCAATAGTACATTTGCTTCAGATCCAAAGATCAACTCTAAGTTGCATATATTTAGAAGATATTGAATGCTGTGGGGATACTGTAAATGTGAGTATCTGCTAGTTTACTTAGGCCAACAGAGGAACAAAGCGAGTGTTTAGACAATGGGCAGTTCCCATTTTAGGAATTTATCTTCTCAGGCACTTGTCGTTTAAGATCCTTGAAACGAGATTTGACCCTAAACCTCTACCCCTAAAGACTTTCTCAAGACATCTGTGAATGTGACGACGAATGTATTCTTTTACTTTGCCAGAAGACAGAGACGAGACCAGACAGATTGGATACGAAGATCAGAAAATCATCAGAAGAAAGTGGTTGAAAACAAGGATATGTCCAAACAAAAAACCAAAGAAAAGAAGAGAAATGACAATTAGAAGGCCGAAGCAATCCAGATCGAGTAAAGCTGCAAAGAGGCAATTAACTTCGAGCGAAAAATAGCATCAATACCCAGTATAGATATGTGTTGATTCGAGGATACATTTATAGACTCGAATAAGAAGAAAGAGATTCAAGGCTAAAAACCCAAAATGGGCAGTCTAAAATAAAAAACAAAGCAAAGCAAAACAAAACAAAAAAAAGAGAAGAAAAGGAAAAAATAAAATAAAAGAGAAGAAGGAAAAAAAAAGAAGAAATTGAAGGAAAAAAAGAAAAGAGAAAAAATAGGAGAAAGAAAGCATTACATTGCATGCATCATATAGATAGGGGCATGTCAATTTTTTCTTGTTTTTAGACAGGTATTTGAAGAATTGTCAAAGAATTTACTAAAGAAAGAAAAGATCGGCAGCCATAGCAGCGTAAGGCCAGATGTTAAATTCTTCGGGTCATCGGTAAGTCCTTCGGGCACGGTGTTAAGTCTTTCGGGCCACCATTAAGTCTTTCGAGCATGGTGATAAGTCCTTCGGGCCATCAGTAAGTCCTTCGGGCATGATGCGGCAGCCATAGTAGCGTGAGGCCAGACGACAGTAGCCATAGTAGTGTGAAGCCAGATGTTAAATCATTTTGGTCATCGGTAAGTCCTTCGGGCACGGTGTTAAGTCCTTTGGGCCACTATTAAGTCTTTCGAGCATGGTGATAAGTCATTCAGGCCATCAGTAAGTCATTCGGGCATGATGCAGCAGCCATAGCAGTGTGAGGCCAGATGTTAAATCCTTCGGGTCATCGGTAAGTCCTTCGGGCATGATGCGGCTGCCATAGTAGCGTGAGGCCAGATGACAGTAGCCAGAGTAGCGTGAAGCCAGATATTAAATCCTTCAGGTCATCGGTAAGTCCTTCGGGCATGGTGTTAAGTCCTTTGATCCACCATTAAGTCTTTCAAGCATGGTGATAAGTCCTTAGGGCCATCAGTAAGTCCTTCGGGCATGATGCGGCAGCCATAGTAACGTGAGGCCAGATGACGGTAGCCAAAGTAGCATGAAGCCAGATGTTAAGTCCTTCGGGCTATCAGTAAGTCCTTCAGGCATAATGATAAGACCTTCGGGCCACCATCAAGTCTTTCGAGCATGGTGATAAGTCATTCGGGTATGATACGACAGCCTTAGTAACGTGAGTCCAAAGATATCAACAGCCTTGCAAAAAAAGAGAGAGAAAAAAAGATAGAAAAGAGAGAAGAGAAAAAAAGAAAAAAAAGAAAAAGGAGCAGAGAAAGAGAGAAAAAGAAAAAAAGGAAAAAAAGAGAGAAAAAATAAAAAAGAGAAAAGAAAAAATCAAAGATAAAGGTTATATAAATGAGAAGCCTACGTTTTCGAGCCCCTAGTGAAAGGCTGCATATAGGAAGAGCCCTAACTCCAGAATCTCAAAGAAGAACCAAAGGTGAAGAAGTTCTATATAGGGAGAACTTACGAGCCTGAAGATTCGGTCGAGGAAAAGCGGAGA
Organism: Hibiscus mutabilis; assembly: GCA_019671005.1. Classification (NCBI taxonomy): domain Eukaryota; kingdom Viridiplantae; phylum Streptophyta; class Magnoliopsida; order Malvales; family Malvaceae; genus Hibiscus; species Hibiscus mutabilis. The sequence goes on along the minus strand of CM033733.1, from coordinate 36,339,143 downwards.
GTTCCAGAAGAACACGTGATTCTGAAGTCATGAGCAGGGAAGTCGGATAAAAATAAGTGTTTTTGGTCTTTGCTTTGTTCTCGTTTCACAAGAACAAGCAAAGAGGGGCAACTGTAATCACTCATTTTTGTCCAGGTTTTAGCGTTATTAGTATTATTGTAATAATATTATTATTAATATAAAACTAGAAGAAAAAAAGAAAAATTTAATGTAAAAAAAGTATGCAAAATTGAAAAAAAAACATGAATGTGGGGGGCTCCACGTCACCTTTAAGGCTCCCCATTTGCCTATAAATACAAGGCAACCAATGGGGACACGCAAATAAAATGCCAATTTCATTGGCAAGCAAATCGGCTCCCCAATTGGGAGTCATGCCGGCCGCAAGGCTGGCCGGGGTTGGAGACAGTGCCCTCGGTCGTCCCAGTTGGTTCGATCCAACATTCGATCGAGGTCCTATTTTAGATCCGATCTAGTTAATATTTTTGGAGAGGTCGTGGTAGATCTCGGTGGGGTTCAGTCGGGGTTCGTCACTCGAGCTCCTAGTTAGGTATATTTTCTTTCCGTTTTATTTGTGTTGTAATTTTTATGATTTAATGAAGTAGTAGTTAATTTAAAATTGTGTTTTTTAGTTTGCATGTTTATTTATGTTTTAGATTAGTATTTATTACGTTTTAAATTTATGTTTTATATTAGTATTTTATTTATGTTAAATTTGTTTTTATTTATGTGTTAGATTAATACTTATGAATGTTAGCATTTTATTTATGATAGATTTGTTTTATTTATGAGTTAGATTAATATTTATGTATGTATGTTTTAGATTAGTATTTTATTATGTTAATATTTATTTGTATTTTTATTGTATTTAAATTATTTGCCATATTTTATATTTTGCTCACTAAGATTGCATATCGATATATATAAATCGTCAATGCGGTGCCCTTTTATCCGAGCGTAAACGGGGCCAGTATCAGGCGTAATGATAGTGGTTTAGGAATTTACCCTCGGATAATGGGGCCTTTAAAATATACTCGCAGTTATAACCAAATTTTAATTTAATCGTCATTTTAATCCGGAAAGTCTAATATTAATAAAGCGGTAATTAGTAAAGTACCAATTTTGGGCGGTGTGGGGGTACTAATCCTTCCCCATCCGTAACCAACTCTCGAACCCAACAGTTATAAAAATCTCTGGTTTTACGGTGTCCGGCCTACCTAAGTGGCCGGTGGCGACTCCATTTTAAATAAAATACGATTTTTGCAAAACCACACGGGAGACATTTTTAAAACAAAACAATAGATTAAAATATGTTTTTTAGCGAAACAGACATCGCTACATAATTATATGCCCAAATTATATGAATGAGAGACTTGGTACAAATGGCAGTATAGTAGTACTTCGGTACTTTTGTTTACACTTCGGTATTTTGATGTTCATTGCCATGTGTGCCAATTCTCTATGGTATAAGTTGGGCTATAATATAAATGAATTGATTAATTCAGATTAATAAGCTTGAAAAGCTTAAAAGGCAAAAGAAAGAAATTGGTACAAAGAAGAGTATGAACTGTTCTATTATGTTTGTATATGGCCAAGTTATTATCATATATTGATGATAATATGTATATCATTTATAGATTGATATTTTACAAGTTAATGATAAGTTACAGATGATGAGCTATATGCCACATATAGATGATATATTGAAAAGGTAATGATATTGAATTATTGCCCAAGTATATTATAGAGAGTTACAGTATAGTGGCATGCCATTAGAGGTCTAGCAGTCTGGGAGTGCGTGTAGCTACACACCGATCTTCGGATCTATACGTTTACCGGCACTTATGTGTCTATATGATGTCGACACTTATGTGTCTATATGTTATCGACACTTTATGTGTCTATATCTTTATCTTCACTTCGGTGACTAGTACTCTGGGAGTACCAATCTCGCATACTTAAGTTTCTCTCTATATAAAATTCTTGGGCTAAAGGTATAAAGAATTGGTATAAGTAATCTTAATATGATTCAAAAGGGAAACAAGAGATTTATTGAGAATATTGAATTGACTTACCATGCCTAACATATATATATGAGATGTCGATTTTTACAGGTTACATAACAAAGGAAAATTTTTTATATATGTTAGTACATGTGAGGCAACTTATGTTATTAGGCATGAAAATGGTAAGTAAGTTAAACTTAAAAGTTTAACATTAATGGTAAGTAGTGATATGATGTTAAAAGAATAGAACAAGCACATTCATTAGCTTGTAACATGATATATATATATATATATATGTTCACGCATTGAGGTATAAATGACATATTATGATAAATGAACAAACAAGAAAATATTATGATATTAGCATATAGTAAGTTATCACTAATGCAACATAAAAGTTAATGTATTGGCATATACATGCTATATAAATGTAGCCATAAAGTTTAATAAGTTTAAATTATTATTAATTTTGTTTATTACCTCACTAAGTGAAAACTTATCGCGTGTTTGATTCACACGTAGGTTAAGGTGGAGTACTTGAAGAGGAGTTGAGCATACTGATCAAGCTTCAATCTGCAAAACATCAGTAAGATATTCTAGCTTATAATAATCTCTAGTGGGCATGTAATTATTTAATTACTAGTAGAGTATGATGCATGAAATTAAACTAAACGATAGAGAATTAATCAGTTTTGATGATGAAACGTATATGGACAAAACAAGATAAGGCATTAGTAATGTGACATCTCTAACTCGTATTCAGTACGAGAAATGGGTGTTACAGGTGCAACAACCTGTGCCGGTGCATCCCTCACAGCTCGAGGGCAATACGCTTCAAATCATCTAACGATCCAAAAATCCAACAACCTTCAGCATTACCCCCAACACATACACGTGTGGCGCCTACCGCATAGCTCACACTCCGCTACAACACGAGCACCTTGGCCAAATCCACCACCACGCCTGTGATCTGGCCTATGTCTCTTATCCCTGAACTTCCTATTCTGCCTCCCAGAATAGCTAGAGTCAGCCACTCTCTTACCCAAGCTCGCACCCGCGGCCTGAATTGGAACACCCTAGGACTGCTCGATATCTTTGGCCCGGTTGACCAACACATCAAAATCCTTGTAATATTCAGCCAGGAGATACGTCTTAATGTCATTAACAAGTCTATAACGGAACCTGCCACATCTTTGTTGGCCATTAGGAACCAATTTCGGGGCATACTGACTCAGACGGACAAACTTTACCTCGTATTCAGCAACAGACATGCCACCCTGAGTCAGCGCCATGAACTCGCACTTTTTCATATCCAAATACTGTGTACCAAGGTACTTCCTCTTGAAAGCTCTTCGAAAAAACTCCCAAGTAACGTCTGCCTTCGGAACGCCAGCAATTATGGTCACCCACCAATGATATGCATCACCCTACAACAATGACACGGTGCAACCCAACTTGCAATCCTCATTGCATCCCATCTGATTCATGATGCGAATCATCTTTTCCAACCAACCCCCAGTTGCCTCAGAGCTTAAACCCAAAAATTCCCCACCTCTTAAACTCTTTAAATGCTCCAAGGGTAGCCCCTGATTTGCCACCACAGTGCTTGCACTCCAGCCACCGCTGCTTGGAAAACTCTCGTTATTGCTTGAACTAACAGAGTCAAATCACCATATACATGCACCTGGTGAACCTGGGGTATTTCACCCACCCCAACATTAACTGGAGGAACCATTGGAGGAGGAAGAGGAAAAACATTATGGAGATTCTCTTCCATCTCGTTATTCTGCCCTACCCCATCAGTATTAGCCATCGATCGCGTCTCATGTCAAGCCATGTTATCAAAAGCATCAAAACACATTAAAGTTAGGCTATCATCAGGCAATGATCCAAGACAACTTTAAAACGCATTTTAAAACCTCGGTAATAGGCAATGTGTCCCCAATTCATACCCAACATGATATTAAACAATCACCGAATATATACACAATCATCGTGCAACTCAAACAACATCAGTTAATCAAACAACAACATCCCAACTTTTTGAAAACCTAGCTCTGATACCACCAAATGTAACCCCCTCAATCCGGCCTAGTCGCAAGACCGAACCGAGCAAGCTATATTAGGTTTACCGAGGTAAATTGAGAAGATGAAACCTAAAACGTGTCCATTTTTTCTTTTATCTTGTCTAGATACATTATTACTTTCCTACATGTACATATTGTTCACAGGTGAGAACTCAACTCAATCGGGTATCGAATCGATATCCAATTGGACACAAACGCAATTTAGGGACTAAATTGTAATTTCAACAATATACAGCGACTTTACCCAATTTTATGTTACAATCCTTTAATTAAATATACTCCATGCTTACATGTTGAAAATCAACTTAATATGATCATCTATGCTCACTCAATTGATAAAGCAAGACCTAGGGACTAAAATGAAAGAAACCAAAACTGTCTTTCCATGACATTAACAGAATTAACTGCCTGTATATCGATACGCTAAGGCATGTATCAATACAGTATTGCAACTCATTTCAGTACACCAAGAACCGTAACGGTACGCCACTTCGAATATAAGAATCCCATTTAATTTCTTTAAACACCTTACCGATACGGTCATCCAGTGTTTCGGTAAGCGGGCTCGTTCCAAAAGGTGAGATTCCAGTAGCAATAAAGCGTATCAAAACGCCTACACCCGTACCGAAACACCTTGCTCAAAATTGCCCAGCCGTACCGATACGGTCCCCGCATATCGGTACGCCTAGGCCTGTAATGTCAAATTTAGCTGGTTTTTCACTCGAATCTAGATGCATTTGGGGCCTAGCAACTTGCATACATGCATACAAACACCCATAAATACCAAAGCTCACATTTATTCCAGGGTTAAACAACCAAATCAATTTCATACCACCAAAAGATCACTCAAAAGGCATGCTTCCTCAGCCATTGTGCCAAACATACCAAAATACACAAATAGGCCAATCTCGGCATAAGCATCATAACAACACAACCCACACAGCATAATAAACTTGCTCAAATCATCACAACATGTAAATCATCAAAGAGGCTCTAGATGCATACCTAAGCAACCAATCATCCACAACTATAAGCAAGTATTAACATCAAGCTTAGCAACATCAAACCATCCCAAAAATCCAGCATAGAAACATACTTAAAATCCATAAGGAAACAGAATTACAGCTCCCAAAAACTATAGCGAACACATTGCCTTATTAACCAAAATATATATTGAGTTCATACTCAAACTTGTAAATGTCCTTGGATCACTTAGCCTTGCCTCTAGCTGCCCCAAACCTTAATGCTCTGCATCATTAGAAAAAAGAGAGCGTAAGCACGCTTGTTTAGTGAGGATGCTCATACAACAATGATACATTAAAACCATTTGAAAACCATATGCTTGTTTTCCAAAAACATGCTTACAACCAAAGCATTTTTCCATGATTCCAACTGAATCAAAGCATAATAACCTTTATGCAACATCATGCACATTCCATGCTTAAATCTCCAAAGCATTAAATCATAAACCATGCTTAAATCCCAAAGCATTAAAAATAGGTTCAACACATGAACTTTCTCATATATTAGCATTTATAGTGACCCGGATAGACTACCTCTATCCTATACATATCAGATACACAGACCTCTCATACCATGCCTAGTTAAGCCGCATGATATCCCAAACCTTGCCTAGTTAAACCGCAAGATTTGACACCCTCGCCTAGTTAAACTGCGAGATTCCACCATTTCCTAGTTAAACCGCAAGTGTACCGACCTTGCCTAGTTAAACCGTAAGATCACCATCAATTTGGGTTGCCCAGTTAAACTGCATTCCCCAAATGAGGTCCCCAATAGTCCGAGTGGCCTTGTTAAACTGTCATACTCAAGGACCCATGGCCATGATCGATTTCGTTCACATTTTATAGTGCACTTTTAATCCTATAGCATGCCAACTATATCCGATTGTTTTCTCACCATGTCACATAGACAATATACCATTTACAAACCATTTACTTACTGCTTTACAATGCATTAAACAAAATATCACATATGCAAATCTCATTGCCAATGCAATAACACCATTCTCAACCGGAATGAAAACCAATGCTCAATTATCCTTTAATATACTTTCAAACCCCTGCGTATGTACTCAAAATCATGCATTTCCAGTAAGTAAATCATACCATGTTTATCACCAAAACATGCAAACAACATGCTCATATCCAAGCCGATATTCAAGAGCAAAATAAGGGAAACTTACTTTTGAGCTTAGGTAAGCATCTCACGCTTACCCTAAACTCCCAACAACCTTTACAAACCCTTGTAAAGTATTTAAAACCAGTTTCCACTCACTGATACGATCCGTCTTCCTTGCCAATGCGATACAAGCTCCCGGCAAGCAACAAAACAACGTCAAGCTTCGTCGCCTTGATTATCCCATGTTTTAAACACATAAAACCAGATGATAAATGCATCATTATGCATTCAAACCACTGCCTCAAATCAAAACCCCGCAACTCTCAGGTTGTCCACTTAGAAACCATCCGAAACAAACCGAAATCATCATCAAACATTTATGAAACTTAACCCAGTCATAAAATAATGATTCAACCTATCAATCAACATCAATTAACATCCAAAAACCCTTTCCCAAAATCCTTTTACTTCCATCAAAGATTAAAATCGAAAATTATCACAAAAACTCAAATCTAACAACCTAAATAATTAGAGATCCAAGAGTTTCGAGATTCTATTGGTAAAAACAACTTATCAGCACCATAATACATCCAAAATATGTATTAAATCAATCTTAAACACTAGAAATCAGATCCACTTCGCAAATTACCTTGCTACATCAATTTTACCCAATTTACTTAATCAAACATAGATAAATCATTAAATCAGTTTACAATCAATAAATCAAGGATCAAATACTTAGAATTTCAGTAAAGAACAATACAATAGAGGAGATCACGGACCTTACCCCTATTGTGAGATTTCTCCCTCAATTGGTTTGATAAAAGCTAAAAAAACACAAGATTTAGATGAGATTTTATAAAAACGATATTAATTAATCAATTACAAATCATAAATACAAGTTAAAAGACTTTCTCACCTTTGGATTTTGATGAAAACTTGAGTGTTTGGCTGAGGAGAGAGTGGAGAGAAAAGTTACGTGAAATTTCTTTAAAAAGCTTAACTAACTTTTTAACTAAAATTCCTTTTTAATTAACTTTAAAACACATGTTAAAATATCTTTAATTAAGGGAGAAATCATCAGAAAAAAACTTGGTAAAATAGCTCCTTAAAGATTCTAAGAATTGACCCTTTTTATTTTAGTCACCTTTAAAAGTAGTTTTCAAAACTTGCATTTTGATCACCAACCATAATGTCCGATTTCCAAATCTTATTTTCCAAAATTGATTTCACTATTATCCTTAATATAATTAATAATGATTTTAGAATATATTTTCTCAATTTTACCACCTTCAAAAACATTTAAACCAATTTAATCCTGAAACTGACCCGAAACTCTAATACCAGTCTACCGAACCTTCGAACCAACCTTTAAAACATCTAAGCCCAAAATTGGGTGTTACAATTATGATAAAAATCTCTCGACTGGACCTGTAGAGAAGTTGGGTGCAGTGGACATCACATCTAGGGCAATAACTACTAAGATAGGGGAGTTGATCATAAAGTGAGGCACGCGACTGAACTACTTAACATTAACGCGCAGCCGGGAAAACAGCTCACAACAATGGAAGACAAGCCTAAAAGAGAAAGGGGAAGACAACGAAAAGACCAAAAGAAAAATCAACGAGTGACGAATGGATCCTTATCAGATTCGGATTTCATATGTAGGGGAAAATCACTATTGAAAGAAGCATGGGAGAAAATTGATCTAGGGAAACTTGTGGGAGCTATTACCATTGGCAACGAAGAAGCAATCGTGAACGATATAGCGCGTCTCATCGAAGAGAGAGAGTAGACAGCAATAATTGGTATATAAAGGTATTGTCATGGAATATTTGGGGTTTGGGATCGAGATCAAAAAAGAAAGTAGTGCAGGATCGAGTATGGCAATACCAAGGTGACTCATCCAAGATTCGCAATTACCGTGGCGCATTAACTAAAGGTGAAATTTCTCGTGTTTATTGACTCGAAGTTGTATATTGAGGTGGGGTTATATGGCTCGAGTGTAGTGTTTGGGAGGTTTGTTTTTTGTCGACGTGTTTGGTGATGCAGTGTTTTTAATTGGATTGAAGCCTTCCATTTGCCTTTTTGATGGGTTAAATGATGAATTGATGTCGCTTGGGGCATTGATGACATTTAATTTACCGTGGAATTAAAGGACTTTAATTGATTTGGTGGTTAATGTTTTCATAATGTTCCGCGTGAAGCTAGTTCTATAGCTGATGCCTTAGCTAAAGGAGGTGTCAATCGTACTTTGTAGTTGGAAGTGGTGTATTAAATGTATTAGTTTGTTTGGTCGTGGTTTTGGATTAATTTGTTGGAGTAATGTGGTTCTATTTGTGGTAGAATCTGTTTGTTTGCTGCTTATTTATGGAAGATGACTATTATCTCATTAGAATTGGTGATTGAATGATTTTTGAGCTAATTGATAGGGATTGGGTTTCGTTTCCTAGTTGAGAGCTGATTTGATGGGTTTATTTCCCACGCATATCTTGGTGATTGATTGGTATTTGAGCTAATTGGTGGTGAGTGGATTTCATTCCCTAGTTGGGAGATGGTTGTTTTTGCTGATTTGATCGGTTTATTTCCCATGTATATCTTGGTGGTGTTTAATTCCCATGCTTATCTTGTTTTAGTTGGCATTCAGTTCTTCTTTGACTTATAATGTATTTTCCTTATTGGTGTATTATGTTTCGGGTTCATTACCATAAGTACTCTTTTCCTCCATTTAAGTTTAGGGAGGTTTTTAACGAGGCTTGTGGTAATGCGGGCCTGTATGATTATCTTCTTAATAAAATCATACTTTTGCCGATCAAAATAAAAACTAATTTTCATAATCTAATACATAAAAATTATTTATAGGACGTTATAGTATGCAATTATTTTTAAAATATTATTTAATATTTTAATTAAATTAATAAAATAATAAATATAAAATTTAAGTATAATCAAATGGAATTCTATGAACTTTCATATCCATAATTTTCAAACACAATAATCTTGCATTTCATTGACCAAACACAATAATCTTATTTTTCGATTATATGAATCAAACAAGATAAAAAAATTCTTAATAATGTCTCAAGTATTCTTACTTTCTGGTAATATATGTGAAGTGAACCAAGCGCCCATTAACAAGTTTTTTTTTTTAGTGTTGACAAGATGACATTGATCATAATTTACGTATATGTACATGCATTGGGGAGGTCATCGAAATATATAGAGGGATAGATCCTTTTAGAGTATGTAAACTTTTTAATTTTACACTAATTTTAAAACTATTAAATAAGTGTAAATCAGTGGTTGAGATTAAAAATTAGAAATGTGGATATTTATAAGGGGAAAGAGAGAAGGGTTTAATCTTAACCATTAATTTACATTCATTCAATAGTCCTAAATTGGTGTAAAACTGTGATTTTACCTTTGAAACAAGGTCTTAGCTGTAAATAAATTAAGATGTGCATAATTTTTAGGCTAAAGGGGGTATATTTGCCCCCAAGTTCGACCAAAAAAAATCAACTCAGTCCCTCGCTAAAAAAGCACTCAATTAGGTCCTCCAGTTCGTGAATTGAATCAAATTGACCCTTTGACTAACATTGATCGTTTACAATACTAACATGCAGTTAACGGTGTTGACGTGATGGTCCACGATGCTAACGTGGCAGTCAACGATGAAGACTTTTCCGATGTTTATAAATATTCTTAAATATTGATTTTTTTATATTTACAACTTTTAATATTTTTATTTTTATTTTTACTTAATTTTTTAATTCACTATATTGTTTTTATTGTTTTAATATTTTATAAATATTTAAAATATTATTTAAATATTTTAAAATTTTAATAATTTTTACTTTTTAGCTTAAAAATTAAGTTATCAAACTTTCAATTAAAATCAGTTATGCTCCTGAACTAGGCAAAAAATCAATTATGCTCTCGAATTCAATTAAAATAATCAATTCAGTCCTTCTGCCACATCATCATTCCACGTGTACTACCACGTCATCATGGTTTACCACCACGTCATTATCATGGACCGCCATGTCAGCATTGTTAACTGTCACGTCAGTACTGTAACGGTCAATGTCGGTCAAAGGGTCAATTTGGTGCAATTTGCGAACTGACTGGCCTAATTGAGTGTGTTCTTCGTCTAGGGGCTGAATTATTTTTTGGGTCGAACTTAGGAAAAAATACTCCTTTAGCCTGTTTTTTTATAACAAATGAGTAATAGTTTGTGAGATCTATCTAGTAATAGTTTAATGGTGAGATCCACTAATTGGCCAAGTGGCTAAGGACGCTCATCTTGCCCCGTCTTGTATAGGTTCGAATCTCGGCATGGGAATGTAATACATCTATATTTAATCAAAAAAAATAGTTTAATGGCTTTATATAATCTTTTCTCCTTTAAAAGACCATTTTCATATATTGATTCAAATCGAAAATCGATCAATCCAACTCGAAAATGCAATTGATCCGATATTGGCCGACTCAACATGAAATAACATAGACCTGAACTAAATCCAATTAGACCCGACACGAATATAAACCGAAAATAACCTGATCCAAAAATCACCCTGACCCGAACGACCCGATTCCACGTCTACTTGCCACAATAACACTATTATTATTATTATTATAAACAAATATTAAATGAATTTAGAGAAAAAGATAATTATTCCAGATTTGTAAGAAGAAGAATCATAGCTTCGGAATTGAAAGCAGGTGTAATGCATGATGTGTATGATTTATCATGCACGTTTAGTTAGCGGAAGATGTTGAACATAAAATGTACACCGAAAGAATACCGTGTAGCTGACGTGCCGTCCCTTTCTATTTCGAGTTTTTCCAGAGCTGTCAAATAAATACACTTTAGATTTTGATATGTATGCATATTAAATTTCTAGCAACGTTGAATTTGAACAGAATAGGCATATCTAAGAAGGTTTATATGGACAGATATATCTGATGATACAACAACTTAGTCATCAATCTTAAGCTAATCTAACCAATCACAACTAGCCTTATCTCTCATATTATGATAATGATGATGATGATGGAAATTGATGATGCATGGATATGGCAGATAGATACTCCAGTCCCAGGAACCAACGACCCTTTGACTCGCTGCCTTTTACTTTTTGTTTTTCATTTTGGGTGTCCGCCGCCTACAGCCAGCACTTTGAACGTAGAAGGTTGCCTTCAAATATAATCACAGTACGTGAAACATGGATTTGAACAGTGAACGTAGCGTTATTGATAGTTTTTTTTAATTTATATTTAGGATAAACATAAGGTGATTGAAAATATTTTCATAGTCATAAGTTGGTCGGCTACACCAACTTGAAGGTTTGAACCTAAACCTACCCCTTTTTATGCGTAAAAATATTTTGTTCTTTTTCGGTGCCATTTATATAACTAATATTAAAAAATTAAATTTTAAGTCTTAACTCTAAATTCTAAATCTTTAAACTATAAATCCTAAAAAATACATCATATCCCTAATTCACTAGACCCTGACTCTAAACCTAACCTTAAACTTTAATCCTAAACCTAATTTTTTTTTTAGTGTTGTACATAAATAGAGGCATCTAACAAGGTTGATGTTTTTTTTTATTTTTTTATGGTCTTGTTGCTTTGTTGTTGGTGGAAACCATCGTTGTTATTACTCAGAAATCAGAATTGGATAGGTGTCTTCCGAATCCAAATGGCCAATCCTTTCCATCTCTCACTACACCAATCATGGTATATAGTGGCGCTTTTAGCGGCGTTTTTATAACAAACGCCGCAATAGATGTCACATATAGTGGCATTTTGCTACAATCGCCGCAAAAAGTGTTTTTAGGGCATTTTTCACAAACGCCGCAAAAGGTGTAATTATTAGTGGCGTTTTAGCATAAACGCCGCAAGAGATATGGTTTTTAGTGGCGTTTTTCTTTACATACGCCGCAAAAAATACTTTTTAGTGGCGTGTATTCATAAACGCCGCAATAGGCGTCATTATTAGTGGCGTTTTAACACAAACGCCGCAACAAATGTAGTTTTTAGTGGCGTTTCTTGCACAAACGCCGCAAATATGTAGTGTTTTAGTGGCGTTTGTCTTTACAAATGCCGCAATATGTAAAACTCTTCGTTTTATGTTGACGATTAATAACTCACTCTCGGACACCCCTCACCCCTATCCCCAAATCAACTTAACCGCAAAATCCCTAAAGATTGTGCATCTTTGTAGCTGGCGCACTCTCTTGCTGTGCTCTCTCGTCGCCGACGGTAACAGCACCCTCGCCCGGTCCTCCCTCAGGCCTCAACTGCTCAAGAACGGTCGCACCAACAAGCAACAACAACAATCTATTTAAACGGGTATGGATGTTGTTCACCCATTTCTAAATCCTCATCTTATTTACATCATTCAAATGCAAGCCGGGTCTCTGAATTTGATTCAAATGGAATTTGGTTTTAACCCCTTTTTGGGCTTGTAGGGATAAAGTCGGGATTGAAAGGGTCATCAATAGTGACGGGAGGGATTTATGTCTGATAAAACATTAATTAAATGTGGTCGGCGGTAGAGATTAGGCAGCCACCGAACTTTGAAGTGGTGCAAATGTTTTGTCGTATACACTGTATAGTGTTAAGTCGGGCATTGATTTGTAGTGGGATTAGCTTAATTAAAGCGCACTCGATCTGATTTCGGCATAAATGCAGTGAGTTGTCACTGGAGAACCAAGAAACTTCCAATTTCTTAGAAACTTTTTTGGGTTTATTTAGTGTTGTTTCCATTTTGTTTTGGGTTTGGTTTGAACACTTTGAGTCAAGAGGATTCACATTCGCATTCAGATTTAGATGTTTATATTGTCACTCTTAAGCAAGCTCCTTCAGCTCATTACCTTGAGGAATAATTGAGAAGACATAATAGCCACCAGGGGTTCAACAATGGCTTTTCTTCAGAGAGTTTAAACAATGTTTACAAACCAAGGCATGAACTTTTTACCCTTACTTGGTAGATTTTTGTGTAGTGTAAATCAGCATCTTAATTAGATAGTTCGAATGTTTTGTTGCTATATGTAGGAACAATTCGAGTTATATTTCTTGAGTTCATGATTCTTTGTTGAGGAGAGCTTTGAGTGGGGAGAAATATGTGAAGTTATATAGTTACCACTACTTGATTAATGGCTTTTCAGTCCTTATTACTCCTCAACAGGTATATCATCACTCAATATTCTTCACAATTATCTATCATTTTTTCATGTTACCATTAGCATTGTGATGCTAAATGGTTTTTTTGATGTTATATCTTTGGAAGTTTTCTTGTAATTGAGGATGAATGTTGTTAATTAGTTGTATTCTTTTATTTCGAAGGCGGACAAGCTTTCGAGGAGAAGAGAAGTTGTAAATGTTGCTCATTTGAGAAGGTAACACCAAGTTTTATGCATTAAAATTCAAAGACAGGGTGGGGACAAGTGCTCCAAAATTATATTTTTTAGTTGGATGATAACTTTTTAGCAAGCTTACTTCTTCTTTTTTTTTGCTCTCTTTATCTCAACATCTCTCAATAATCCTCTGTGTTACACATTGTAGGCACACAAGAAAAAGCGACTGAATCTTATGATATTGCTGCAATCAAGTTTAGGGGGACAAGTGTTGTGACCAATAATCCTCTGTGTTGTTAATTAGTTGTATTCTTTTATTCTTTCTAACATGTGCATGTGCATACACTAATTAGCTTGATACAAGGGCCCCTGAATTATTATCCAAGGATTTGATTTTGGTTAGAGTAAAATCCTTTAACTATGCACCAAGAGGTAGTGGATCAGGGAAGAGAGGCTTAGGAACGAAATATGTAGAGGGGATTAAATTGCGACAAAATGTACTTTTTGTAATAAAATAAATATTTTGTTTAAAAATATTTTAATTTAATTGTGACAATATATTTTGGGATGAAATAAATATTTTATTTAACAAATATTTTAAATCTGTAATTTATATTTTGTTTGGAAAAATGGTGTCATTCGCGGCGTTTGTAAAAACAAACGCCACTAAAGAACAGTTATTTGCGGCGTTTGCAAAGACAAACGCCACTAAAGAACAGTTTTTTCGGCGTTTGTAAAGACAAACGCCACTAAGGAACATGGGCGTTTGACAAACGCCACTAAAGAACAGTTATTCGTGGCGTTTGTAAAGACAAACGTCACTATAGATCTTGACTTTTTACGGCGTTTTTGCCTGAAAACGCCACGAACTATTGCAACGCTGGTTTCAACGGCACTTCTTGCGGCGCTTTCTTAAGTGCTGGGAAAATTTTTAGAGGCGCTAAAAAATGCCGCTCTTGGACTAAAAAAAGGCCGCTAAAGACATGTTTTGCTGTAGTGTCTAACATATTTTTTGTTTTGTATTTACAATAAAATCCGGTCAGCTTTAGTTTGAAGAGGAAAAGCAAGTGGATAGACAAAAGAAAGATGAAGTAGAAGTAGGAAAATTTGCTTAAGCAAATGCCCACATTAATTAAGCATATCCTGTTCAAATTTTGGCTCAATACAGAACGCGTATGTTCTATTTTGATAACAAAAAAATGTCACATGGAGAGCCAACAATAAAATATTAAACTAGATCGATTATATTTTATAAAAAGAAAGCCTTATAAAAATGTCATAATCCAAGACCCAATTTTGAAATAAATCAATTAAATTTATGAAGATACTAATTATCATTTTTAAAAAATAATATTTTAATTATTTACTAATTGAATTGATACACAATTAACTCATGACACCAACCGAAATGATAATTTAATCGCTTATCAACTGAGTTGGTATACAATTCACCTATAACACTAATTCAATAGGAGGTTTCATAATATGTATAGATATTATAGTGGTGGTATTATGAATGACAACGAGTTAGATATCTATAATTTTTGAATATTTTGAATTTGTAAATTTATTTAAAAATATGAATTCATTTTTTGTTGGCAAATTAGCTTAGTAATGCTATTCGAATTTCAATTAATTGTTATGAGATCATGGCGACGGCAGCAGGGAGCAAAGAAGCTAATGGGAGGAAGAAACCAGATAGGGGAAGAGTTTGGACGTTGTTTGTGTCGAATATTGCAAGCGATCTACACTGGAAAGGACTATGGCAGGTGTTCGATAGGCACGGGGTGGTTGTGGATGCGTTTATCCCTCAGAAAAGATCGCGAGATGGATTGCGATTCGGCTTCGTTTGAATGAATAAGGAGGCAGATGCACAGCACGTCATCGAGAGGTTAAATGGAAAGTGGATTTATGGGGCACGGATGAAGGTTGGGATGGCAAAATAGGAAACTCCTAGATCATTTTGGCGTCTGAAAAAAAATGATAACTTTAGTGAGTATCACGATAGACAAGGGTTGGGGATGGGTTCATATCCGAATAAGCGATGGAAATCGATCATTGGGGTTGTAGATGGGGAAAAGATGAACATTCTGAATAGGTGCGCGGTGGGGTGGAGTCGTCGACCATGGAAGATGAGTGAATTAGCAAAAGAATTCCAATTGGCTGAGATAAAGGGGTGTTCAATTATACGGATCGCAGGTTCGCGCATTTTATTAATGTTTGATAATGTGGATATTCGTAAGGAAATATTGGGAAATGAGGTGTTGAAAGAATGGTTCAAAACTATTGAGAACTGGTCGCCGAATGTGGAAGGTACGGATCGTCGAGTTTGGTTAGTCGTAACGGGGTTACCGATTCATGTGTAGTCGCAGGGGACATACGAGAATTTGGCAGCGCTGTGGGGGAATTTAATTAGGGTAGATATAGACTCTTTGGCACTGGTATCGTTTGAACGATGTAGGTTGTTAATCGAAACATGTTGCTGGCAACAACTTGAGGAATGGGTGGATATTTGGGTGGAGGGGCATGTTTCAAAGTTCGTGTATCCGAATTTGAGGCATTTATGGCGAATAGATGTGAAATATCTTGTGAAGATATAAGTGATGATTCATGTAGTGAGGATGGGGCTTATACACAAGCATGGGGAGTCGATTAGATGAGGAGAAAATATTAAAGCAGCAGGGACAACATCGAGGGTAGATATAGAGGCGGTGGTGGATGGATTAGAACAGAAGGAGGCTCGACATAGAGAAGTAGGAAGAGATATGTTGGATGGAGAACAAGAAGTTAGTGTAGATATTTTAAAATCCAAGGAGATCGGGACTACGGAATCAGGAAGAGACTCTCTAGATGAAAAGCAAGAATGGAGGGATGAGTCCAAGGGAGTGATGGTGATTTGGAACAACGATGGTCTATAGAAGAATGTTATCAGGTGCCCAGGAAAAGAAGTGGACTTATACAAGGACAACTTGCATTGTATCGAAGACGAGAATGTATGGTATATAGATACGAGGATTCGCCTTGTGGGTTGGATATTGCAACTTTAGAACCATTACACGTGGGACAAAAAGATGTTTTACTCCTTGAGGAGTCTACGAGTGTAGGAGTTGGGGCCCAATAGGAATTCTACCCGGAGGAACAGTTTTACACAAATGCAAATTGTGTTCCACACAATGTTGGGAAAGAGTTAGTCGAGAGTGGGAGAAGGAAGAGAGGAAGGCCTCGAAAAAATCAAGAAAATGTGCAGGGGAAAGGTGAAGGTAAAGAAAAGAAGGCATACTTGAATTCGAATCAGAGATAATTAGCTTTGCAAAAACCTGCGAAGACGATTCAATTGGGAAAGCTGATTGGTGCGAAAATAGTTGGTAGTGAAGAAGCTCTCATTAAAGATATAGCCGATCTCATTGCAGTACGTGATCGAGATTAATAGTGAAGATGAGGGTGCTGTCTTGGAACGTTCGGGGATTAAGTTTTTCGTTGAAAAAGAAGATGATTCATGGATTATTGCGACAGCACCGGTGTGATATGGTCTTCATACAAGAGTTGAAGTTGGAGTCAGTTTCGGATTTTATGGTTAGCAAGGTATGGAATTCAGACAATTTTACTTTCATTGTTTCACCATCGCAAGGTTGTTCGGGTGGTGTGATAGTGATATGGGAAGCTGGGCGTTTTGTGTTGGAGGATGCGATTGTTCAAACAAATTTTGTATTGCTGCGTGGGTAATGGATTGTCGAAGATTGGTATTGTGTGATGGGGTCGGTGTATGCTCCTTGTGGTGTGGATGATCAGGTACATGTGTGGACGGATTTAGCGAACTGTGTTGCACTTTTGGATCGGCCATGTTGCTTGGGGGTGACTTTAATGAGGTTCGTGAGAGGAAAGAACGGCAGGGTTGTGCGAGTGATGCAAGGGGGATGGCAATGTTTAATGATTTTATAAAAAATGTTGGGTTACTTGATTGCCGATGCAAGGGAAGAGCTATACTTGGTTTGGGCCAGGTAACAAGTGCAGCCGATTGGACAGATTCTTGCTTTCGCCGAAATGGGTGGTGCGTTTCTCGGCTCTAAAGCAAGTGAATTTAAAGCGAGGTTTGTCGGACCACACTCTGTTGCGTTTATCGAGCGAGAATCAAGACTGGGGTCTTCGACCCTTTGTAGATGGTTCTGCGCGAGGTAAACCGGGTTTGGCAGGCTGCAAGGGTGTTGAGAGATTCGTCGGGGTATATTTTAGCGGCGTCCTTTGGGGGTGGTGGGCTTGAATGAAGCCGAGGTGCAGGCTATTAGATTTGCTTTGGAGTTGTTGGTAAAGTCGAGATGGAGGGAGGGTGTTAATTTCATAATTGAGTTGAATTCGACAGTTGCGATTGCTTGGGTTTTATATGTGGAAAAACGACCTTGGCGTTTGTGGCGTTGTTTCCGTGCCATTGATTTTTCGGTGGCGCAATTATCGTGTGCTTGTTTTGCAAACGTCTTTCGCGAAGCTAATAGCGTGACCGATGTGTTGGCAAAAAGCGGCGTCGATCGTGCCTCTTGATTTTTTGAGGGTTTTTAGCTAGTTTGGAGGACTGGACTGTAGGAGAGCGGGTGCTGCAGGGTATATGTTTTGAGATGTTTGCAAGCACGGTTGGTGGGGTATGTGCATTGGTCTTGGCAGCTGTTGATTGATTATTTGGGGGAGGTTCTTGCATTTTCTTTAGTTTGTTTTTATTCCGTTTGGTTTTGATTGCGAGTTTGGTGTTCAGATCGTATTAGGAGGGCGTACTCTTTTCTTCCAATTTAGATTAGGGAGGTTTTTAATGAGATGGTTTTGTATAATTTTTCTTCTTAATGAAATCATACTCCTCTGGATCAAAAAAAATTAATTGTTATGATGCGTCAGACAATGTGTCATAAAAAAATTCAAATTTTATACGTTAAATATTTAAATTCTGTTATGAATAGGAAAAATATAATTGTATAGGGACGACAGGGTATGACAGCTAAAAGGACAGCTCAGCGGCCAAATCAACAACCAAAAGGAAGAAGTGAGCCAATGAGATTGGGTGACTACGTTAGTTTTTTTATTAACAAATGCAGTTATATATAGGAGATGGTTGTAATGTTTATTTTTTCGTTGAAAAATGTTATCAAACAGACTCTTCTTCTCTTGTTAAATCTTTTCTTCTCTCTTTTTCTATTTCTTTGCAATATTTCTGCAGATTTTTCTGAATTGTTAGGAAGGATCCTAACATTGGTGTTTTCGTTGAGAGGTCTTGGAGCTATGATGAATCACACAGAATCGATTAAAGCATTGCAGGACACTATGGCGCGCCACGAGCAGCTTCTGGTTTCTCTGCAGTCACATTTCAAAGAACAGAAATAGGTGAACAACAATATTCAATGGACACTTCAGGATATAGCACTCGTCACAATTGGAATTGATGTTTAAGGCATCCATCGAAAATGAAGAATCGAGGGACTCAATCACAAAGCCCCACCAAGTGTTCGATGAATTGGCAATACCTATCTACTGAAATTATCGATCACCTGATAGTTATACCTTTACGAATTAAATAAAAGAGTCATTTTTTCCTCTCTTCTTTTGATGGCCTCGGACAGGGATGGAGGCTTGCGTATATTGGGAGGAGCTCTTGCTTCTCCCTTCACTTAATTTTTCTTTTACTTTTGATCTATATGACTTGCATCTTTTTGAAAGTCATCCACCTTACTATCTTGAATTGGGTGATCGATAATTTCAGTAGCGATAGGTGTTGACAATTCATCAAGCACCTAGTGGGGCTTTGTGATTGAGTCCCTCAATTCTTCATTTTCGATGGATGCCCTGAACGTCAATCCCAATTGTGACGATATAACTGCCAATTGGCGTGCTATATCCTGAAGTGTCCGTTGAGTATTGTTGGTTACCTATTTCTGTTCTTCGAAATGTGTCTGCAGAGAAACCAGAAGCTGCTCACGGCGCGTCGTGGTGTCCTGCAATACTTTAATTGATTCTATGTGATTCATCATAGCTCAGAGACCTCTCAGTAAAAACACCAATGCTAGAATCTGCAAAAATATTGCAAAGGAATAGAGAAAGAGAGAAGAATAGATTTAACAAGAGAAGAAGAGTCTGTTTGATAACATTTTTCAATGAAAAAATAAACATTAAAACCATCTCCTATATATAACTGCATTTGTTAATAAAAAAACTAACGTAGTCACCTATTCTCATTGGCTCACTTCTTCCTCTGACCCCACATTTGGTTGCTGATTTGGCTGTTGAGTTGTCCTTTTAGCTGTTATACCCTGTTGTCCATATGTAATTGTATTTGTCCTATTTATAACAAATTCACATAAACCTGAGTCCAAGGGTAGAGCCAAAGCTTAGGATTGGGAGGAAAATATAAATATTGAAAATGGAGATAAGTTCATAATTATCTTTTTTAAATCATATAAATCAAAAGTAAAAGAAAAATTAAGTGAAGGGAGAAACAAGAGCTCCTCCCAATATACGCAAGCCTCCATCTCTGTCTGAGCCCATCAAAAGAAAAGAAAAAAGAATCAACTCTTTTATTTAATTAATAAAGGTATTCCACAATTACTCAAAATTTGTGAAATACGAATGGTCATTCTTAAATAATATATTTATTTAATTAACTTTTTTGTAATCAGGGATTTAACTCTTTTTTATTTGTAGATGTATTATGTATAGTAAATTTGTTATTTATGTTGTCGTAGCTAAGTTGCATACAAACAAAGAGAAGGAAAAAAATTGACTCTCCAGAGATTTGACAACTGACTTGATTAAATGACGCATAATTTTAGTTTAATCTTGTTCCACCGTTTGAAAAACACGAGAGGCGAAGACCACCGTTGTAGCAGGCGCAGCTGTAAACAAATTAAAGGTAGAAATCTGCTCTATAAAAGCTGTCGTATCCCATGATGTTTTCCATTACAGACAAAAGTGTTTAAACCTTAAATTACATTGCCATCCCTCCAGACCAAGTAGATCATAAATTCATAATAGAGAGAGAGAAGAGATTCTTCGTAGCCTACCTGATTCTGATTCTACCAAAATTTAACCCAGATTACATTCTATTCTACCTCTGAATTTGTTTCAAGTCCGTGAACCTCTCTATAAAAGGGGTCCAAAGGTTTCAGTTCTTCACACAGCAAACAGCGCTTAAAAGAGGCGAAGGCTAGCGGTAGGGTTAAAAAACCAGAGACAGAGAGAAATAGTAATGGGTGGTTGGGCAATATGTCACGTGGCTAGAGTTCAAACCAGCCCACCGTGCGGCCTTAGGCGATGTGACTCCAGACAAACGCATAAGTAAGCCTTTTCAACCCTCTCGGAAGATCAAACTTCTCAAGTACCGACAAACGCAAAGCGTTCTACGCGGAATCGGATCAAAAGAGATGAGCGAAGAAGAACTTCGAAAGAACACTCAAGAACGCTCAAGAACAAAAAAAAGAACACAAGAACACTCAGAGGATTTAGAGTAAATGTCTTTATTCCTTGGAAACTTGGATACTGAATACAAAATGAGGAGGGGAAGGTATCTATTTATAGTTGAGTTCCCTCCAATCCAACGGTCTATACAGATTTACATCGACGGTCAAGATGAGAGCCTTTATCTTATCTACAACATTTGAATTTTAAATTTCAAACAATAGATAATGTGGGAATTATCTTCAATTATCATTAATTAAATTAAAGATAATTTACTATGGTAATTACTATGTCTTCTTGGATCTTCCCACGGATCGGGCCAGTTTGGTGGTCTTTTGGAGCCCAAAGTATGCCTTTGAACCCCTTGTGCAGCTTGTTGCGACAACGACTCGGACCTCAACTCGCGGCCCGTGTCAACCTCCCCCACCAAACTTGGTGACGCCCTCGTCGCTCCTCTCGAACAAAGTTGAGATCGATCCTGGAGCTTCCTTCCGCGCACCTTGGTTTGCTCCCAACTCGGAATCTAGCTTGATTGTCCCCCCATAAGGACCGCTCTCCCCATAAAAAGCACCGGACTCTGATTCGGTTGTCCCCCCATAAGGACTGCTCGCCTTGGCTCGCACCGCCATGCAAAATCAACCGTCCCAGGCACATCTTGATCGTAGGAACTTTTTCCTACCAGTTCTGACTTGCCCCGATCTGGACTCTCACGATCATTGTGCACAAACTTGGATGCCTTCACGTTAAACACCGAACGAACCCTCGGTACTCTGAGTGGTTGCTTCGGCCCGCACCAAGTCTTGGCAACTCCATCTGATGGGTTAGGTTTTCTGCGCCCTACACCCAACAAATCCGGCAAATCAAACTGTAAAACACTGTCACCGTGCTCAAGACGTACCTCAATCATTTTCCCAACATTTACTCTACACATCAATCCTTCGTCCCTGAAGTTTGATGCCCCATTGCTCCTCGGCAATGCAAAACCCATCGACACTTCTCTCCCATTGAAGTTCGATGCCTCGGCTCATGGATGGCTCCTCGACGGCCTCCATGCCAACTGCCTCGGGCAACTCTCGCCCATCCAAGGTAGTGTCCCCAACTGTCGCCTCCAACTCGATGCCTCCTTGGCTTGGAGCATCTTCGACAAGCTGAATGGCTGTCAACTTCTTGGTTCCTCGCCCGTTGTCTCGGCACACAGGCACAACGCACCGTTGTCTCGGATCCAAGATGCACACGACGTTGGCATACGGAATGATGAGGGCTTCAATACGGTCAAGGAAGTTTAGTCCTAAAATAAAATCAAAGTCATCTAACTCGATTACCTTGAAATCCTCCTTGGCCTTCCAATCCCCAATCTGCAACTCGATCTTCCGCACTGTCCCCACAACTGGAACTTCCCTTGAATTCACCGCCTTGATCTTACCGGTTGAGTCCACAACTTTAAGAC
The DNA here is from genome assembly GCA_019671005.1 of Hibiscus mutabilis. Lineage (NCBI taxonomy): Eukaryota > Viridiplantae > Streptophyta > Magnoliopsida > Malvales > Malvaceae > Hibiscus > Hibiscus mutabilis. Next base: position 36,316,675 of record CM033733.1, on the reverse strand, counting down.
CAAGCTTTTCGGTAGCCTTCCTGGACATGAACAGATCGCTTGCCTCGGTGTCCACCAAAGCACTCCTCGATCGTCCCGCCACGTTGATGTCGACAAACATCAACCCATTCTGCTTCTGGCTCTTCCTCGCCTTGACAGAATCCAATATCATCGAGCCAAGCTTCGCAGCCTCATCACTCTCGGGCTCATCCTCCTTGGACTTCTTGACTCGATCAGGGCATTCCCGCGCTAAATGCGGCCCCCTACATCGGTAACACTTTCGATGTACTTTTTCCCCCTCGACTTCCCTCATTTGATGCTAGCGATTGCACCAACTCTACCGGGTTCTCCATCTGACTCGCCGTCCTCCTGGACAATGGCATCGAGGCGGCTTTTCTTCTTGGGACAGTCTTTCACTACGTGTGGACTATCACAATGGTAGCACCTTATGGATCCTCGATCCTTCCGATCATCTGGTTTCGCATGCCGGTTTGGCTTGGTCGATGGCCTCTCCTTGCCATCATCACTGCTATCTCCGGACACGTCCTCGTCCCTCCCACCAATACCCTTGCCATGGGGCTTGGAAGACTTGGACTCCATGGATTTGTAAGCACTATAATCAGTCAAGGACTCCGCGATGGCTAGGGCTTTGGAAAGTTCCTGCACATCCCTCCGGTCTAACTCGGTCCTGGCCCATGGCTTCAATCCATCCATAAACGTGAAAAGCGCATCCTTCTCACACAAGCCGGGGATAAGGAGTTGTAGCTCACTAAACTCTTGGATGTAATCCGCAATGGATCCATCGTGCCGAAGCCTCCTAAACTTGGTCCTGGCTTCTTTCTCCGTGTTACTCGGGCAAAACTGCTGCTTGAACTCCGCTTGGAACTCCTCCCATGTTCCAACGCCCGTGACCCCACTATTCTCATCAAGGCACATACGTCGCCACCATAACAAAGCAACGTCAGTCAAATAAACAACAGCAGTATTTACCTTCTCGTCATCGTCTGTGATGCTCATTGCCCGAAAGTACCGCTCCATGCACCAAATGAAGTTCTCAACATCTTTCGCCGACCGGTTCCCCTTGAACTCTCTTGGCTTCAGAATTTCCTTCATCGGTCTAGGTGTCGTCGTGGTTAACACACCGTTCTGCATGCAGCCTGATAAACCATCACTTCCGCCTTCAGATCCACCATTTCCACCCTCAATGCCTCCAACATGGCTTTGAGCATCTCTCTTTCCCTCTGACTGATCACCATGACCATCCAGCTCCTCGATCCGTGTATCTACCACGTCAAATCGCTCCACAGAATCCTTCATAGATCCCTCAAGCCTGGTGACCCTCTCCTCGAGTGCCGACAACTTGTCCCTCGAGTTTGCTCGACTTCCTTTGTCCGCCTGGGTCTCCACACCCTTCTGGCTCGCTGCAGCATTCTCTCCCTTCTTTGGTGCCATCTCTACTCGATGCTTCGTGCCTCGAACTAGATCACGTCGCTCGAACAAGGCTCTGATACCAACTGTCACGTGGCTAGAGTTCAAACCAGCCCACCGTGCGGCCTTAGGCGATGTGACTCCAGACAAACGCCTAAGTAAACCTTTTGAACCCTCTCGGAAGATCAAACTTCCCAAGCACCGACAAACGCAAAGCGTTCTACGCGGAATCGGATCAAAAGAGATGAACGAAGAAGAACTTCGAAAGAACGCTCAAGAACAAAGAAAAGAACACAAGAACACTCAGAGGATTTAGAGTAAATGCATTTATTCCTTGGAAACTTGGATACTGAATACAAAATGAGGAGGGGAAGGTATCTATTTATAGTTGAGTTCCCTCCAATCCAACGGTCTATATAGATTTACATCGACGGTCAAGATGAGAGCCTCTATCTTATCTACAACATTTGAATTTTAAATTTCAAACAATAGGTAATGTGAGAATTATCTTCAATTATCTTTAATTAAATTAAAGATAATTTACTATGGTAATTACTATGTCTTCTTGGATCTTCCCACGGATCGGGCCAATTTGGTGATCTTTTGGAGCCCAAAATATGCCTTTGAACCCCTTGTGCAGCTTGTTGCGACAACGACTCGGACCTCAACTCGCGGCCCGTGTCAAATAGCAGTGCATGGCGGCGCTGGTGTAGACCCAAATCTCCCTAAAGAAAGGCAAAAGGAGGCTAAGAGACTCCTCACTCGTTGCCTTCATATCAGCATCTCTGCCCTCCGCTCTAACCTCTCAGCCTTCGACGTCGTTGAGCTTGTCGTACGTAATCCTTACGTTTCGTAATTTAATAACAGGGAGATTCCATTTTGTAAATGTTAACATATTTCATTGCCGAAAACGGTAAAATGGGTGACGATATGATGATGGGGAGAGTGGATTTTTTTAAAATAATTTTCTCACTTGCGTCGTTTTCTAATTCTTATGGAATGATACAAATATGTTTGGGGTTTTGGTTTTGGTATAGGTGAGAGAACTGGAAACGGATCCTCTGTTTAACTCTGGGCGTGGGTCCGCCCTTACGGAGAACGGAACGGTGGAAATGGAAGCCAGCATTATGGACGGACCGAAGAGGAGGTGCGGCGCCGTTTCGGGCTTAACAACAGTTAAGAATCCGGTATCCCTTGCCCGTCTTGTGATGGATAAAACACCCCATTCATATCTGGCCTTTGCGGGTGCCGAAGAGTTCGCAAGGAAACAGGTCCGGTTAGCCAACCTTTTATGGTCCCTACTGTATTTGTTTGTTTCTTTGGAAACTTCGATTCCCTTGTCACGCGATTTATAGCTTAGCCACACACAATTTCATGTTTCTTACACGTGACATGAGAGTTAGATTCCTCCTATTTTGATCCGGATTCATTTAGTTCTTTTTTCGAGGAAAAAAATTAAAATGGCTGGATTCTGTGCAGGGCGTGGAGTTGGTGAACAATGACTATTTCATTACAGAAGATAATGTGGGGATGCTTAAGTTGGCAAAAGAGGCGAACTCAATCCTGGTACGTTTGATTTCTCACTACTTTCCCTAAAACGCCATTGATTCAGAAAATCACGTGATGAGGGACCATGTTTGAGATTTTTTTACTTTTTTCATTTGCTCAGTTCGATTATCGTATCCCAACCCTCGGCACCTGTGGTGCGGCGCCACTATGGAAAGTCCTATACAGATGAATGGTCTACCCATCAGCGTTTACGCTCCAGAGACGGTAGGGTGCGTGGTGGTTGACAAGGAGGGTCGTTGTGCAGCCGCCACCTCCACCGGTGGGCTCATGAACAAGATGATCGGAAGGATCGGTGACTCGCCGCTCATTGGCTCAGGGACTTACGCTTGTGACTTGGTGGGTGTCTCATGCACTGGGGAAGGGGAAGCCATCATACGAAGCACCCTTGCGAGAGAAGTGGCGGCGGTGATGGAATACAAAGGGTTAAACCTGCACGAGACGGTAGATTATGTAATAAAATACAGATTAGATGAAGGTAAAGCTGGGCTGATTGCTGTGTCCAAGAATGGTGAAGTGGCTTGTGGGTTCAACACCACTGGGATGTTTAGGGGCTGTGCCACTGAGGATGGGTTCATGGAGGTTGGTGTCTGGTGAATGGCGCTACTTTTATTGATTTTACTATTTCCTGGTTTTATCATATAATTAAGCCAGACAGTGTGTAATCCTACTGCTCCCAGTCGTATAAATTATTACCTTCAATCTGTCCCCAGTCGTATAAATTATAATTTATAATATTGTAATTTTCTAATATCAATGAATTATTATAAGTTGACGCTCTTCAAAGACATATATTGAATTGGACAGCAACATTGTATTCTTTTCCATATACTGAAACTTATTTTTCATTTTTCAACATCAAAGCTGTGGAGATTTATAGCCTAGTGAAATGGGAATACATAGTTACGTTACACAAGTTACTTATTTGTTGCTGCGGTGAGCGTGGCCTGAAATAGAATCCTTGGCAGACTGAAAGGCTTTTGCTGTTGCCTCAGCTGCACCACCCTTGTCGCCTGTATTGGGCTTATCACGGCTCAAGTGGACCACTCCCACGTTCTTCATTCTGGGTTCTTTGTTTTCTCCCGGAGGGGATTGTATATCTACAGTATCAACCCTGATCTCGGTTGCTCCCTCTTCATTTATCCTTTCCGTTCCCTACGTGGTATTCACAACCTTAGAATTAAGCAGTAGCAGATAACATTAAACCAAAATCAAACAAAGGGAGCCAAGTAGGATCTTACCTTGGTGTTCATGTTGTAATATTTAAGTAAGAGGTGAATTAGAAAATTAGAAAATTAGACTCTCCGGTAATTCTAGGTATTTGGTAGAGCAAGAAAGGTATGCGTTATTTATTGAAGTTGGGTTTCAATGTTGAGTTGGAGGGCATTGGCAAGAGGGGACTGAGTTGGGACACGTTTCACGTTTGACAAGCGGTGGCAGTTCCAGCTTGCATTGCTGCCAATTTGCTAAACACGTGCCGAGTTTCTTGTTTTGCTGGAGGAAATGACACTTGCAAAAAAAAACTGGGTGCGGTTAGTGCGGACAAAACTCGAATCAACTCAAAAAAAAAAAATTATTTGATTTGACTCACATTAAAAAAACTTAATTGCTTTGATTCGACTAGTAATTTTATAAACTCGAATCAAAAAATTTGAGTTATGAAACGGAAATTCGAATAACTCAAAATTTTTAATAATTATTTGATCAATTTTTAAATTCGATTTGAGTCTGTTAATTCTGCATGATATATTATATATATCACATGTGAAAATAAGAAGAAATATATATGTATATCGTATATGGATATAGAAAGCTGTTAAAATTGGAATTAATATGTATTATAACATTATAAATAATTACAATTAAATTTGTACAGAAACTCGAAAACTCGACTTGATCTATCTCGACTCAAATTTTATAAACTCGACTTGATTCAAAATAAATTAGGTAAAGTTTGAATCGTAAAATAGGACTTGTAAACTCAAATAACTCGAAATTTTTTGACTCTACTCGATTGAACGCCCAACCCTACTAGTAGTAGCGGATCAAAATTTTTTAAAATAGACTCAAAATAAATATTATAATATTTATCAAAAACTGTATAATTCAAAATCTAAAATAACAATTCATTCAAAAAAAATTATTAGCACTGAAAACAATTACACTTTTTTTTTGTTTAATTTCTATTTAAGAGAGAGGAAGGAGGATTGTTCCTACTAAAACTAAAATTTAAAACTCAAAAAAGAAAATATCAACAGAAGTCTTTAATCCCTTGCTTTAAGATGTGTTGACAAAACGATTACACTTGTTTGTGAGGTATAAACAATTCTCCAGGTGAGAACTTTTCACTCTGTGAGTTATCAGACAAATTAACATAAAAAATTCAAAAATCCAATCACCAAAATCTGTCTTGATTTAATTATTTTTTTTTAAAAAAAGAAAGAAAAGGCCTCGTTATAAGTCCTCGTGTAACTATGTTTTTGGATATTCAAAATTATAAGAAGGAAAAAGAGTGCCCTATTTTATTCATCCACAAATCACTATTACAAACTTGAGAGAATAGTCATGAATCAAGACTACAGACACACATCAGCTCTCCCTACTCAAGCCTCTAGCCACAATAAACCAGTCTTTATTGATACCCTGTTTAACTAGCATATGTGCCTCACAATTGCCTTCTCTGAAAGCAAAAACAAACCTCCAATTGTACGTATTACCATAACCCCAGCATTTCTTAACCAACTCTGCCCAAAAAGGGGTGACAAACCAGGTTTATCGATCCAATTTATTGCAAGTAAACTGTCCGTCTCAATGAGGAAGTGCTGATTTCCACACCATTTTGAAGAAGAGACAATGATGCACGTTTCTAGTATAGCCATTACTTCAGCGAAAGAAGGGTCAGCACGGCCAATAGACCTTGAGAACTTTGCAAGAATTGAGCCCATATGATCCTGAAGTATACCTCCGATACCAGCAGCTCCAAAACTCCCTAAAACAGCAGCATCTACATTGAATTTCACTCAAATTTAAAAATAAATTTTAAAAATTAAAATATAAATTTAACTAAATTTAAGAGAGTAAGAGAATGATTGAATAACTTAAAAAAGAAATGGCAGTTTGTAGGCAGCTGGACTAGAGAAGTTCGTCCAAAAATTCGTGGATGGAAGATTCACGACTGAAGAAATAGATGACAGCCGACAGTTGGTTTCTGTTTCAATGTTGTGAATAAATGAGTGATTGAGAGGGAAAGCTAAATTCTAAATGTAGTTAACTTTTTTCCAAACTTTTAAAAGTATAAAATAAAATAAAAGCAAAAAAAAAAGTTAAACATGTATGGATCAGAGATTAAGGTAACCTCTAAGAAAAAAAAGGAATGAACCCTTTCAAGACATTGGGACACCAATCCAAGTCACACTATCAGCAAGGAAAATGTGGTGTTGATTGTACCTTGGAAACATGGGTTATGGCTTCACTAATATGAAATTTAAACATGTAATGCAAATATTCATGTATTGTTTACAAGGAAGGGAATATTTGAACAATATTAAAGCACCCAGAATGATGATGGTATGACAATGTGGTTACAACTTTAGGAAGACAAACTCTTCCACAGCTGAAATTTCTCCTGTTTTCTTTAATGCATCTCTGCTGGGTTCCTCATCCACACCAATGGTCATTACAGCTTGTTTCCCTGCTGCAATCCTACAAACACTCATGAAATTTACATTTACATTTTCCTCACCTAGTATGCTGCCCACCTTCCCAATGATCCCAGGTTGATCAACCTGCCTGCACAGTATAATATTGCCTTCAAGGCTTACATCGACATCCAAGGATCCAACTTTCGTCAAATGGGGTTTCCCGTCTTTCACCCTTCCTTCCACTGTGATCTCACCCGAGTCGCACATTGCACTCGCAAATTTAGATTCAACGTTGGCAATTCTAACCTGGATGAACTCCAGTGGCTTCTCAGGTGAACCATCCAATACTATCCGCTCTTCACTTAACCGTAGTCCTCTCTGTTTAGCTATGAAGTCAGCATTCACTAGGTTCACAAAAACACTAGAAATCGGCTCCATTAGACCCTTGGTTATCATAGCTCGGAGCAACCAGGTATCAAGATCATCTGGACCTCTAGCGGAGGCATAAGCCACCTTTACAAACTTCACACCGCTTCCACCAGCCACCAACTGCACAGCCAATCTACCTAGCTTCTCTGTCAGTGCAACATATGGGGAGAGTTCTAACAGTACCTGTGATGTTAAAACTAGAAAAGTTGAAATGTGCGGGATTCCCAAACAAAGACGAATATCCAAGAAAATTGTAGACCATCTCAACGAAATTAGTATCTTTTTTATAAAGGATACTTGTTACTTTGCATTAAGTGATCAATTATTTAACACTCTGAAAACAGACAGAGTAATCCAATCGCCATTCATCATGCAATAAAAAGTATATACACGAAAAACAAAATTCGAGATGGTACCTCAGCAGGGACCATCGGGGCATTTACAGCGGTTGCAGCAAGCTCCCCTTTCAAAGCCCCAACAACAGCTTCAGCAATCTCAAGGGCTACACCTTCCTGGTAACAATACAAGGCAGTAAAACCAATATAAGAAGAGGTAGAAGAAGGGTAGAAGCCAAATTCGATAGTCAAGCAAGTGCCTGAGCCTCTGTGGTACTAGCACCAAGATGAGGAGTTACAGTCACATTTTCGTGCCCGACTAACTTATTCTCTTGTAGAGGGGGTTCTTCTGTTAATACATCAAGTGCTGCCTGCAAAAAGCGCATATAAATGAATGTTCAACCAGAAAGCAGCAGTTATCTGCTTATTGATAGGGCTTTCCAAAACATTAAATATTGATGATTCAATCTTGTTTTCCTTCTGTCTTCTCCCTTTCTCCGAAGGAAATATAAATATCATATCAATTGTTAATTAAACTTGACTATGAACATGTAGCAACAATCCCTGCATCTAAGGCCCGTAGTAAAGCATCCTCCTCAATAACACCACCACGGGCAAGGCTAGTGGTGAAGAAGAGTGAAGAAGCTATAAATTAAGCTGTGCAAGGCTAGTGGTATATATGAATATATACCTGAGCAACAATCCCTGCATCTAAGGCCCGTAGTAAAGCATCCTCATCAATAACACCACCACGGGCCACGTTGACTATACGAACCCCTTTCTTCACCCGAGAAAAAGCCTCATCATTGAACATTTTTGATGTAGCAGGGGTGAGAGGCATGTGCAAGGAGATGAAATGAGCAGTTCTTAATGCTTCTTCGAAGGACACCAGCTCCACACCAATGGCACGAGCACGGTCTACTGGGGCATAAGGATCATGTGCGATTACATGCATTCCAAGTCCCTTGGCTCGCCTGGCTACTTCAGAACCAACTTTCCCGAACCCCATTACAGCAAGTGTTTTCCCCACAAGAGATACCCCAACATACTTGCTTCTCTCCCATTTCCCTGGACAGACCCAATTCTTACATAAATGTTAGAAATTTAAGGACACAGAAAAATTTTCAACTTTCAAGTCATTCCTTCTTGTTTATTTAATTTTCAAGTTACAATCTTTTTTCTAAAATATCAACTGTCAAACTAATACATTAAACAGGTACCAATTTATGATTATACAACCAAAGACGAACGCAAAATGTTATGTCGGGTACGAAACTTTAAAAAATTATATTAAAAATATAGAGGTGAGAAATTACAAAATTTTATATATACAAAATTAGACCATCAATAAAAAGCTAAAGTATATAAGAATTTAAATTTTCTAATATTGCAAACCAGCGGCATTCGTTCCATCCCGGTATACAACTACAACAAGCTCCCTATTTTAAAACATGAAAAGAGCACACAAACCACTTGAAGAAATGCCTAAATGACGTTAAAAAAGAACAACAGACCCGCTTTAACAGAAGCATCAGCCTGGGCAACGTTCCTGGCCATAGCAGTAAGCAAAGCAATCCCATGTTCAGCAGCCGCAATGGTATTGGCAGTAGGCGCATTAACCACGAGACACCCATGCTCCGTAGCAGCCGATAAATCCACATTATCAATCCCAACACCAGCTCTCCCCACAACCTTGAGCCTTCCCATAGACGACTCAAACACTTCCCGAGTAACCTTGGTTCCACTTCTCACAATCAAAGCATCACAAAGTGAAATCTTGGTGCAAAGCTCTTCAGGACTCAAGTTATAAGAGCAGTCAACGTTTGCGAAAGTTTTAAGCAGTTGGATACCGGCGTCGCCGAGCTTTTCCGCCACAAGGACGGTGGGCTTTGCGCCCAATACCGTGGCTACAACTACAAGTGTTTTTCGTTTTCTGGGGCTAGAGGGAAGAGAAGGGCGCCATGAGAAAGATAGAGAGCGCCCCGAGAAAGAGAGAGCTGTGTCGGGGGAGATGGTGAGGTTCCATGAACATATTGTGGACATTGCTTATTGGCTCTCCACTTTCTCTCTTAGTGTGTAGCAATGTTGGATAGAGTTTTTGTGTCAGTTTTTTGAGGTTCTAAAATTCTGGTCACCACTTAAATACGGTAATTAATATATTTAAAACATGTTTTATGGGTGTTTATACAACGGCAATCCTCTCCCGAATGGGGAATCCTCTGTCCCTTTTATTAGCTCCTACTTGTGCCATCTTCTACCACTTTTTCTTATCTTCTTGTGCCACTTGAATTTTATTGGTCCACATGTGCCTTCAATTTTACAATCTCAATTTATAAATCGAGTTAACCCTTTTTTTCACTTCATATTCCTTTGTATGCCTATCCAATGGCTTGTTAGAAGATCTGTTAAAACTTTGTATGGGTTCGAATAAGGTGAGTACTTGATCGAGTTGAGTTAAAATTTTGAGTTAGTTGAGTTGACGAGTCATATTTTATCAGTTAAACTTTATTTCAAATTTTCGAGTCGAATCGAGTTTATGAAATTCGAGTTAAGTTGAGTGGAGTTTTTGGAGTTTCTGTTCAAATTTAATTATAAACAAGTATAATGTTATGGTAATGATTGATTTCAATTTAAATTATTTTCTATAACCATATATGATATACATATATATATATCTTCATTTTTTTCCACAAGTGTGACTAAGATTTTGTAGCGATGTCCCTTTCGCTAAAAAAATGGATTTTCGAAGTGTTTGTGATTTTTCGGATATAAAATATTTATTCTGTGGGGTTAAAAAAACCGCATTTTACTAAAAATTGGAGTCGCCATCGGCCACTTAGGTAGGCCGGACACCATAAAACCAGAGATTTAAAAAAGACTGTTGGGTTCGGGAGTCGGTTACGGATGGGGAAGGATTAGCACCCCCACACCGCCCAAAATTGGTACTTTAATAATTACCGCTTTGTTAATATTAGATTTTCCGGGTTAAAGTGACGATTAGTTATAGATTCGGTTATAATTGCGAATAAATTTTAAAGACCCCGTTATCCGAGAGTAAACGCCCAACCACTATCACTACGCTTGATACTGGCCCCATTTACGCTCGGATAAAAGGGCACCGCATTGACATTTTATATTTCATTATGCAAACCTAACTAAAACCTTATAGACAAATATTTACAAAGGCGTGGAACTACAAAAACATAAAAGATATAAGCATAATAATATTGAAGTGCAAAATGTATGAACAAAAACATTGTAATATGTCCTAAAAATAAAATAGCAAATACGAATATAAACATAAAAATGTGCTTTCTAAAACTAAATTAATTACATCCAACACTTATATATAAAGATGAATTACAATTACCACCTACATGACAATTACACATGGCATAATATGATACTAAAATAATAAAACAACATACTAGAATAAAACTAATATTTAATGCTTAACATGACACAAATTTCATGCACGAATGAAAACATTGTGTACGATAAACAATATCACACTATCATATAACCTAAGAAGCAAAAATATCAGAAAAATGTAAACACACGACATGACATATAACCTAAACTAAAACGTAACATGTGAGACAAACGCGAGCACGACATGGATAAAATAAATTAAATGTAGGAACACGGTATAACAATTTTAATACACAAATTATATGGTTATAAATTAACATACTATACAAAACACATACCGATACCAACAGAACAATATGAACATGCTAGACATGTAAAAGATAAATATTTAAACATGAAAAAAGGACTGAAATGAAAAGAAATAAACATAAGAAACAGAAATTAAAAGGCAATAATATGTGATTTAGGGACGAAATTGCAAACTATAAAAGGATCAAAACTGTAATTGGACCAAGGGGCAGGCTTGAAGTGAAAAATCCAAAAACGCGGGATGGTAAAAGGGGTAATTTTACCATTTAAAACCTGAATTCGGTTAATTTAGTGATCAAATTGAAATAAAACAGAAATGAAAAAGGACCGGAATTGTAATTAACCCATGCGGCGAGCTCAAAACGAAAATATACGGGACAATGGAGGATTTATGATGCAATTAGACCATTTTATTTTATTTTGGGTCTATAAGACCCGATAATCAGGCCCCTGATTTCATTTTTTCTTTCATTTTTTTGTAAGAGAGATAGCTCTCTTCTTCCCTCTATTTCGCTCTCAAACCCGGAACCAAACCCAGAAACCAACAAACCGCCACCGTATCCTCCACCGTCGTTCGCCGCTAACCGGCACCGACGAGCCAAAAAAACCTCCAAAATAACCCTTGTTTCAACCCGAACTCGAATCCAAACTTAAATTTAAATCAAAACTCCCTCTTTTTCTAGATCTAAGAAAACCCGGAAACGAAAACTATCCCTTTAAGAAAACCGAGACCGAAGGACGTCCCCCTCTTTGACCGGCTCACCATATTTAGGCTTGTTGCCGGTGGGGGAAACTGACTACCGAAGGTAAAAACTCTCACCCCTTTGCTTTATTATTTCATTTTATTTTCATGCATGTAAGAAAGGAAACAAAAGAGAAAAACTTTACCACTGGAATCTTTGAGTTTTTTTTATTTTTTGTAACATGGAAATCGACCCCCTTTTTACAAATTTTTGATACCTATATATCCTGATCTCTATTTGGTAGAAGATATGACATGAAAAATATACATCAGATCTGATTTTTTTGGTACTGATAATCCATTGTTTTGGGTATTTTGCACGTTCTCTGAGCGCGGTGGTTGAGCTGGTAGTACGGCGGCATTGTGGAGGAGTGGAGAGAGTCATGGTGGTGGCGTCCTCTGCCAGATCCACTCACGGTCGTTGGATCAGATCTGATTCAACGGCTATGATTACATGGGGGATGAGCGGCCTAGATCGAGCCTTGAAATGAGCACAGCTACATCTGACCTTGAAAAGAGTGACATCACGCGCGCCAGCTGGATTATCTTGGACTGATCTGGACCGTTGGATCAAATCTTGATCCAACGGCTGGGAGGGTGACGGCTGCAAGAAAGAGATAGGATATTAGATAGTTTTTTTAGGGTTTTTTTTAGATATTGGGTCAGGCCAAAAATGGGCCTTATAAACCATATTATATTTTTTGGGTTTTCTTTTTGTAATATTATATGGACTTGGACTGTTAATGAATGGGTTTTATATTTTAGATCTATTTTTTTTAATTTAAACCCAATAGTAATAATAATAATACTATAATAATAACATATACGCATATATAATTTATATACATATAACCATACATGCAAATTAACATATACCATATAACATTCAAACACACATATACATATATTTGCTCACACACCTAATTAATATAAGTATACATACATTATACATACTACAAAACATACATAGTACAGGCACGTGTAAACCACATACACCCAAGCACATATATACATGCATCTTATACACACAAAATAGATATAACTGAATACACCCTAGTACATATATAAACTATTAAAACGTACGTGACATGTGACACACATACACCGTACTAATTACTAATGCATATACATAGCTTATAATATACATGCACACATCACACACACTATACGTGCGCTAATCATAAACATATAATGTAATATGTATACATGCAATAATAATTCCCCATTAATTATTATACTAATATATTAACCATATTTACAAACCGGATAAAAATGAGTGATTACAGATTTGTAATGTTATTTAATTCATCTGAAATTATATAATATATTTATAATACTATTTTTTTAAAGAAGGGATTTTGAGGAAAATAATTATCGATGAGAGTATAACGGAGTCTAGGAAATGATAGAAAGAAAAAATTTGCAAAGAATTAAAGTTAGAGGACTAAATTGAGCAAAATAAAAAATTGAGAGATTAAATTGTAAAAAAATAGAATTTATTTTCAAAAAAATAGAATTGAAGTTACATAGGTATTCTAGTTATTCAAGTTTTATTTTATCATTCAAACTTTATTTAAAAAAATTTCTAGTCAAATTTATGACATTTGAGTCGAAACAAGTCGAATTTATAAAATTTAAATCAAATAAAAAATTATTTTTCCGAGTCGAGGTTTGTTCACCTTTACCTAACACAACAAAAATCCTTCAACCTAGAGTGCTTCCCTTTCTCAAATAATTCCTACCTGCTTAATTTTCATTAAAAATCACAAATGAAATAGATTTTCATGTTATATTCTTTATCCCGGTAATTTAATTTATATAAAAAAAAAACCATCACAATGCACTCATTTTAGTTTCCTATGACAACGGAGATTTTACATTTATTATTGAGTTGAATTTCCATTGCAATTTAGAAAATTTTTCAACAATCATTTTGAATTTGAATGTGTGCATTTCATTACATTTGAAACATTTGCATATATCAAAAGACAATTGTCAAATAAATTTTTAAATTTCATCCTCAAAAAGAACAATAATACATATACATTTCGACTTAGGCCCTGTTTTTTGTTGCGTTTGGGTGGAAAAGCTAGTTTGAGAAGCAAGAAGCAACAAAAAACATGCAGCTTTTGAGTGTCAAAACTTTGATTTGCCCAGAAGCAACCAAAAACAGGCAGCTTTTGAGTGTCAAAACTTTGGTTTGCCTCCCAAACTAGTTTCTCAAACCTTGGTTTGCAAAAGCTAGTTTTTCTAGCTTCTCAAACTAGCTTCTCAAATCTTGGTTTGCCCCAAACCTTAGTTTTGCCACCGCAACAAAAAACAAAGCCTTATAATGATAGAGTAATGAATAAAAAATCACTCAGAAACAATCTATAGAGCAAGTGATTAAAAACTCTCAGTTGACACTTTCTTTTTCCCTTAGGTTATGGGTTCTAAACCTATTAGGTGTAAATTTTCCCTTCCACCTCCTCCTAAGTAGGAATTGTTCAAACAAAAATATCTTACATAACCATAGTACGAAAAATTGTCGTTAGCAGTGGCAGAACTTGGGCTAAGGGATTATGGGTCAACTTAATTCTTTGAAAAAGTTGGAGGCTTAAACTAAAATTTTCAAAAAAAAAATTAATGGTTTAACTAAAATTTTTAATAATTTTGAGAGATTAAATAAGAACTTTTAAAAATTATAAGAGAATTTAATTAAAATATTTAAAATTTTGAAGCTTAATATAAAATTTTAAAAATCTTGAGAGAAAAAATAATTTTTAAATATTTTAAGGACCAAATTCTATTTTTCCAAAATTTTGGGGCTACGGATTGACCCCACAGTCCTTATAATTCAACCCCTAGTCCGGTAGAAGTAGAAGTGGTAAAAGGGTTATTCAGTTTGGTTTTAGTTTGGGTCTGACTACATTCGGCTTAAATTTGGTTCGGGGCTAGTTCGGTTTTAGTTCGGGTCTATGGCGATTTCGGTTCGGGTATCGGGTCGGGACTCTGGGTCGGTTGATTCTCTGTTCGGTTGACTTTCGGGTCGGTTGAATATCGAGTTAATAGGAGATCGATCGATTTTAATCGAGTTTTCAGACCGAGTTAGGTTTTTTCACCCTATATATGACTTTATATAGCATGTATATTTGGCTTTTTGGTGAGTTGTGCAACAATTTAAATCTCATATTTATTTATTTATTTATTTTTAATATTTTTTTATTTCGGGTTGCCTTCGGTTCGGGTCAATTTTCAATTCAATTGAAATTCAGTTCGATTTCGATTAGTTTATTTTGAGTTTTATATTAAATTTGGGTCGTTGATTTCGGGTCTCAGTTCGAATAAATCGTTTTAGTTTTTGAGTCTCGAGTCAAGTTTACCAAGACCTGGTAAGAAGAATCGGTCCTTCGAATAGCCCAGCACCTTGCAGCAGTTTCATGTTTTGAGCCTATTTTTTTCATGGAGGATTTGAGAGTTTGCCATTGCTTCTATTAAAAACAAGATTCGATTGCCTTTATTTTTGGGGAAAAGTAAAGAAGAGAATAACGTGAAAAAAAAGTAAACCTAATGTAAAATTGAAATGTTAAAATTTAGTGCACATATGAACCAATAAAATTTAAAGGGCATAAGCAAGGATGGACCGATAGAGATGATGGGATAGTCAAACTTTTTAAAAATTACAAATTTCTCTATAATTAAATTTTTATATTTTTTATTAATAATTTAATTTCATACCTTCTAATATTTCGTAATTTCACACCCTTGTATTTTTTATATAAATTTAAATAATTCGTATTATTTACATAAAATTTTAAATTCGTCCCTTAACAAATATTAAGGAAAACAAAAGTAGCGGAGGATTCCCTTTCTTTACACCATTTCAATTCAAACGATAACATTGGAAATTCCTTTTTATAAATTAAAAATACATTTAAAATGATTTTGGATTTATACTTTGCTGCTAAATTTTTGGAATTGATTTTTTTATTAGACTATTAAATTATTAACAGTACGATGATGTGATATTTTTCTCATGACTTGACATTTTTCTGTTCTTCACCTTAACATTTTCTTCGTCAAAATTCTGATTTTTTTAATTTATTTTCAATTGTTATAGGAAATTACCCTTTTTTTGGTGTCTTTTGCGACCGCCTTAAATATCGTTAAACTTGCATTATCATGCTCTATCACTTTATCAATTTAGAATTTTTTGGAAACTATTGTGCCTTCAGATTTTTTTTATCTAATGGTATTTTAGGTTTTCTAATTTAAATTTTAATTAAATAAAACATTTGTTTCTTGTAACTTTTAGATTTAAATATTTAATAATTTTTTATGTAAAGTAATTTGATCATTCTTAATTTTAGATATAAACTTTTTCCCTATTTTAAAAGTAACATAATTGTATGGAGAGGGAATAAAATAAGAACCCCAAATAGGAAAAAGGGAAAGAAATAGTAAATGATTTAGCAAAGAGGGCCAAAATCCAGTTTTGATATTATGACAGGAGTTGGTCAAAGGGATTTGATTGCCGGAGCCGGAGAAAAAGCACGAGCCAACTTGAGACCAAGCTTGACCTCCGATATGGTGGTAAGATGAAGATGATCTGTTTTGAGAGGAAATCCCTTGGCGTCCACACACTTCACATTCTCCATTTTTATCCCCATTTGAGCTTTCCTCAGAGTCTCTACATATTTAACTTCTCCAGAAGCAAGTCCCACATGGAAATATTAGCGGATCTAAAAATATTTTTTTAGGGTGGACACATAAAATCTCAAAATTTTATGATGGACATAAGTCATAAATATTAAAAAATGACTAATTTATAAAAATTAAAGACAAATGTATAAACTTTAAAAAGTTTAAGGTAAACACAGATCCACCTAAAATACACGCAGATCCACTTATTCCTGAAAAAAACAACTTCAACCACATTATTATCCAACTCGACCACAAATCCAACATAAAGCAATATTGCAGACACTAAATTAAATGCCTGGATAAAAGGTAAGGATGGGAGCTTAAGATCAAAACGCAAGTCCTGGATCAATTTCACTAGCTTCCCTTGATATGCATCAGCACTCTCCTTAGTAACCGTATCACTCTCCCCTTGATACCACAATATGGCCCGAATGCCTCCGCCGTCCTTCAATGACTCGTTGGCATGCATCACCATCTGATCGTACAAACGGCTCCCCTTTCCCCATTGGCTTATTGATGTCCCACCAACAGCACATGGGACAAGACCCACCACCCCAATCCCCGACCCATGAGTTCGAATGATCTCGTTGGCAAATGCCATCCCCGGCCCGATCCCGCAAACATTCTTCACATCAATATCTGCATGGAGGGGTTCTCGTGCTTCTTCCCAAGCAAGATTAGCGGTGAATCGAAGGACAGAAGGGTTCGGTTGACACTCGGGCGGGACGTTTCCATCCCATTTCCCATGGTTGACGCCGCCCCTGCCGGCCATGTTACTCTGTCCTGCTAGGATAAATATGTCCCTTGCAGCGTTATCACACAAAACTGAAATGAAATCCGCAACAAACAACATAGAGAACCATGCTACGAACTTGAACATGTTCTCTGACCGCACTGTGACACCGATTTAGCTTGAGTGTAGGTACTGAAAATGTTTTAACGTTGGTTTGTTCTTTATAGGAGTAATAAATTCGATAGGATTTTTGACAATTAATAATGGATATGATTGCCTTATTTGGGCAACGGATTTTAATAACAGAATTTATTCACGAGAGACTTTCAAAATTTTAAAGTAAATTTTATTATTTGGTAAAATAAAGTTAGAATTTCTAAAATTAGAAACAATTTGTTTATTTAGTTTTGTTTGGTACGAAAGATGGAAACGAGTGAGGATGATTTTTTTTAAATTTAATAGTACATTATTGACGGATTCAATTTGGTTTAATACCATGAGAATACCATATTTTGTGATTCAAATATTTTATTACCTTTGAATATAGTGTTTAAATATTCTGTGATATGGCTATTCAAAAAAATATATTCTGTGATATGAAATACAAATTCATCCATTTCTTTCAAAATATAAATTCTCATTTTTAAAATCAAGTGCCTAAGTTTGTTACCTTGAATATATTAACCTTTTTTTCATTGTACAACAGTACAAGTTCTTTGATTTTCTATTTTTTAATATCCATATACTTTGGTTTCATTTTCTTATAAGAACTAATTTGAGCCAACATCCATATTAGCTCATGTGTTTAGGGTATTACTAGTTCATGGTCTTAGTTGTTTTGGCTGCTTTAATGCGATGAATTTATTTAGGCTAAAGTATACCGTATATCATTGAATTCTTAACGATGTATCGTTTGTAACACTAAATTTTTAATTTGTTCAATTATAGTATTGAATTTTAATTTTGATTTCAATTATATATTTTAGGTACCTATTTTGACCAAAAAGTATACTTTGGATGCTTAATTTAACCAAAAAGTATACTTTCGGTACTTATTTTGACCAAAAAATACTTTAGTTACCTAAATAAAAAAGTTAGTATACTTTAGGTCCGTATTATTGTTACTCAACTATAGGTCTGATCCTATTTTGAAACCGATCTATAACTTATTAATCAGATCACTCAACTATTTAAATTGTTTCAATCAAGCCACTAGTCGTTAACTTTTAACGGAAGTGATGACATGGTAATTAGGTAAATTTGCATATTTACATATTTAGTCATCCTCACTTACATATTTTATTAATTTGGTCCTTATTTTAATTTATATCATTAAACTAAACCAATCAACTATATGGTGACACGTGTCACCATCTGATTGGACATAAAACAAATAAAATTAGAGGCATATACACATGGTGGGAATCAATCCCAAGGTAACAGTATGAATGGTTAAAACTCTAACCACTAGGCCAACAACTTTAATGTGATACGAGATGATAACATGTTTTATTAGAGGTTTATTTTGTTGGTGAAAATTAAAAATAATTTAACTATATAAGTGAATTAATGAGATTCGAACTCGTGATTAATTGCATAAAATTATTAAATTAAACCACTAAGTCAACTTTATCACTTATGAGTTAATATTCTCTAGAGCATGTGATTAAAAGTTCTCGGTTAACATGTTCTCATCTCCTTAAGTTGTGGGTTCAATACTCTTTATGAGCAAAAATTTCCCTTTCCCTTCCCCTTCCCCTAAATTGTTCAAAAAAAAACTTTATCACATATGAAGATGTAACAACATACAATATATTAATTAAATAGCAATTAAAAAAATAACAAATATTATTAGTTATATTAACATTTTATTATATAATATGATAATATTATTAAAAATGAAAATAAAAATATTAGATTATTAAATTTTATAATATTGAAAATATACTAAATATATAATTGTTTGTTAATAATTTTTTAATAAGATAATATTTCCATTTCCATTTTTAGTAATATTTAATATTATATTATAAAATATTAATATAATTAATAATATTTATGATTTTCATCAAAAATTTGTGTTATTAAAAATTAATATTAAGATATTTTCAATACTATTAATAATTAAAAATATTAGTAACTTGTTAATAAATATATTTTAAATATTTTAATAAATATTATTTCAAAAATAAAACTAAATTATTATATTATTATTAATTAAATAAATATTATTAGTAATATTTGTAATTTATTATCTATTAAATAGTTTACGAAAAAATACATATTATTAATTATATGAGTAATTTATTATATATAATTAATATAAGAATTTAATATTATATATTATTATGTTAATAATTTATGCAGTCACATCTTTATAATGTTAGAACCAAACCATAATAGATATGAAATCTAAACCCGGGATCTATCAAGTCAAATCATCGAGAACAATAAACCGAAAGCGGAAGCGTACCTGAATTAATTGATAGATGAAAACCTTGAATCTTTTGATGAAGATCGCCTAAAAGGTGGTTGTGATCTTCCAAGAAGATAGGTTGGCCATTGCCGTAAAAACTCTCTGATGGGGACAAGAGTAATTCAAGTTAACCTATTTCTTGGGGACCACTACCACTTTATATAGTTGATTTAATAAATCAACTATTAAGTATTTACAACTTTGCCCCTCATTGAATTATAAATACATCTTATGATAACTACACTTTTATTTCCATGACATTTTAATACCCATGACACACCTAACATAATTGGTCACTTAATTTTGTGTCATACTTTATAATAGCATCATACATTATACATATATGCCCACAATTGCGGATTTTAATCCAACAATCTCCTGCTTGGGCAACATATGTTTCCTGATAAATGTACAACCTTATGAGCTCAAAAATTTGCTATTATGTAATAGGTATTCTATAACAATCTCATCCATCAACTATATGCATATAGGATCAAAGCAGCATTTGCCGTATCAATCATGCCTAGACTCATCAATGGTCACATATACAAATATAGTCAAATGACATAGATCAATCATGGATGCGTAGCATGGAAAATTACATGAAATGTGAACTGAACATGTCTATTTCCAACCGGTCCTCTTAAACCTTAGTGAGATCAAACTTTACTGAATTCAGAGTGTGCATAAACAAAAAAAGAACTTAATTTCCGCAAAAAATAATCTTAAAACATCCTTAAACTAAAGTAGCCAAAATTGTGTCTAAACCGGATGAGCATTTTTCAAAATTACAAACTCCCACTAAAACTGAATATCCTTAAATAACATTACACCCACATGAGTAGTGTGCTCATGAAAGACCTAGGGTGATAGTTTCTTAATAAGCGCACAATTATGGAGTTTGTACCAGCATGCTCTATAGACACACAACCACTCTGAATTTTCTTTAACAACCAGGAACTTAATATTTGTATGCTTCAAATTAGAAGTGTTCCTATTGTTTATAGAATAAATGAATGCATATTTATTGTCACAAAATAACTTAAGTGGTCTCTCTATTCAATCTATAAGTAGCAGCTCATGTGACATAATTCTTTTGCATCAATATTCTAATAGAATCGAAGTCTGTAAACTTGATGATCTCTAACTTACCAGAACTCCGATAGTGAGCATGTAATTTTTGTTCTCTAAAGATATATCATAACCCTATTGGTTGCTATCCAATAGATCATACTATAATTGTTTAAATATATGTATAACATTCCAACAATGTACGCAATATCTAAACGCATATATACTTGAGCATAAATTAGATTCTCAATAGCTTATGCATATGGAATCATTTGTATTTTCTAAATTTCAAGGTTACTTTTAGGGCATTGAGTAAGACTAAATTTGTCTTCTTTAGCAATTTGAGTATCACTTGGTTTACTCCCACTAAACTTGTAGTATACACAGTTGTCAACCAAATTTATCTCAAAACTGAACGAGATAATTACTTGGTGAAATTTGTAATATCATTAATGAGAGTTTTACTTAAGCTCATAGATGGATTTTTTTAATTTAAATATCATTGATTTTGTATCATTAGACACAAATCTATGATTGTACCATATAATTTGTTTCTTCAATGTCACCACTGAAAAACACAAGCTTAACATCCATCTTATGTAGCTTAAGATTAAAATAAGCAACAAGTGTAATAATTATCTTGAAATAGTCTTTCAATGAAATTTAAGAGAAAGTCTTTACAAAATTAATATCTTCTTTTAGAGTATATCCTTTAGATACATGACGTGCTTTATACTTATCCACATTACCATTTCTATCCCTATTGGTTTTAAATATCCATTTACAACCAATTGGTTTGCACCTTAAGGTAATGAGACAAGTTCCTAAATTTTATTGTCTTGCATAAAATTATACTCTTCTTGAATGACATCAATCCACTTTTGAGAGTTAAAACTTTTATGGTCTGATAAAAAATAATTGAGTCACTTTCTATCATTCCATTGTTATCCTTATTTTCTTAAGGAAATACAATATAATAATCTCGAATAGTATTTCTCCTTCCTCTCGTTGACCTCTTTAATGACACTTGTTTTTTTTTCTTTTGAGGTTGTTGAGTTTGTTCTTTTGAAACAATTATCTTATCTTGAATGAGAGTTGTTCAACATTGTTTTGCTGAGGTACTTGATTCACTTCTTGATAATGATAGGTGTGAAAACCTAAACATTGTCAAAAGTGATAGTAGGAATTAAATTATAATCCAATTCCTCCTCAATAGCAATGCATCTAACCTTATTTCTCCCTCCAAACTCAACATCCTAAAAAAGTTATAAATCTCTCTTTAAAATAATCTTAATTGTGGGATCATAAAATTTACAGCCCATGGATCACTCAAAATAACCGAAGTAGTTGCTCACTTTTGAAGTTTAATTACTTCACATGTGTCCTAACTTGTTGCAAAAAAAAAATCAACCAATTGTAACTTATTTTTATTTCTTTTGAGTTGGTCCTTAGAAACTTTATTCTAATATTTTTTATTGCCCTTATTCTTAAAGACACTAACTAAATAAACACTGACCAAATGATTATTTTACACTTATAATGCTTCAACCTTTCTTCCTCTTGAATACAATGAGAAATGAGCCCAAATAGAGTTTATTTCTCCCTTTGACAATTGTAACTTGAATTTGTTAAACTGTATAGGAAGCGGTGCCAAAACCATAAGAACAAACAATTGTTAGAAACTTCGATCTTATTGCATTAAATTTTGAAGCAATATTAAACATTTTCATAATGTACTCCCTCACATTTCCTTGATCCTTATACTTCATAGACATCAAAGAAGGCATAAGTGATGTCATCTTAACCTTAATGTTTTGGGTAAAACATTTATTAATTTCATCAAGGAAACCCTTAATATGAGTAATCTCTTTAGATTTTTTTTACTCCTAAAGACTTATAGAATGTTATTCATTATAATCATTAGACTCGTGCGATTTGAACAATTTCACCTCTCAAAATCCCTTTTATGGGTGCTTATCGCGGTGAAAGGTGCATGTTATTCTTCTCTTAGTGCAAAGTCTATGTTCATTCAAACAAATACTATATGTAAGTGTCTTTTTTATTCCTTGAAACTAGTTTCACTAAACATAAGTGTAGAATGTATTTAACAAATATTGTGACAACAAAGATAAATTACCTAAATACAGAACAAAATAAGTAAATAAAATAAAAATAAGCTCACATAATTATTCATAAATAAACAAATAAATTCAAAATAATGGCTAATTCCCCTCAAGTTACCAAGCACAACATTAATATCAAGTCTTTGGACAGTAATATTAATTGTAAGCGGTACTTTTGTTATAGCAATCAACATTGACAATAAACTATGTCAAACAATATATTAATCTTTGGACTAACGTATTGCTTACATAAAATACCTTATAATTATCACACATTTATCGCCACAGTTGTCGTTGTAATTATGTCAAATATTAATTTTCCTTTGAGCCAATTAATAAACGCATGAATTACAAAAATCCATAATTATCTTAATATTTTAAATAAACTAATCTACACAAAAGTGATCACTTTGTTGACACTATATTTCAATTAATCCATTAAAATATTAGACATCCGGAGCTAATATATGAATTTAATTGTTTTAAAATATTTGTCTTAATTTTAACTTTCAATCAAATTAAAAGATAATCAAAATAATCATAAATTTGAATAAAGGTAAACCTCATATCAAGATACCTGACACTCCATTAATATTTAATCTTTGGACAAAACAATAACTTGCAAGTGATATCTTGGTAGAGTAATCAAACATTGATAATAAGAACATGTCAAACAGAAATCTTCCTTTGGGCCGATTTATTGCCCACATATAAAACAGAATAAATATCACATGTTTATTACCACAGTTGCACATGTAATAATGCTAATTATTAACCTTCCTTTGGGCCGATTAATACTAACATAATCCGACTTACATGCACAAAATCTTCTATAAATTAAAATAAAATAATTTCTACAATAGAGGTCACTTTGGTGACTTAATGTTTCAATTAATTTATCTCAAAATATATAATATAAATATACCAATATTCAAATTTAAAATTTTGTAACAGTCAAAACTGAAATTTCTAATAACACTTAAGTTTCTGAAATAACCCGAAATAAGGTTGTCTATATGGGGCTATTAGAAATCGAAAAACCGAATCTTTTACTGTTTCCCAAAAAATTCCTTAAACATGCATTTACCAAAATTAAAGTCGAATTCAAAACAATCAATCTTTAACTAAAAGCCAAATTCATAAGTACCATACAAATGAGTTGTTCATATAATGATCACATAAAACTTTAATATATCCATATAACCTAATGATCAAAATTGAAATTCTTGGTCAAACTGAATAGAATATGAATTTCATAAGATTAATGACATGCTTTCCAAAACCAAAACTAAATGTATATTCCGTAGATAACATTAATGGCATAATTAAGCATAGTGTAAAATAAATTTAAGCCAAAGGTTTTGTTCAAAACTAAACAATATTTAACAAATTCAACCGTAATTTATTAGACTAATCTGAATATAAAGCTTCGAGAGATAATCTGATTATAAAGTTTATAAGTCAGTAAATTTACCACAACAAAATTTAAGTCAGACTTTATTTTTCTTTCTTAATTACTAAAGATCAAAACTAAAATTTTGATCAAATTAAATTAAATATATATTTTAAATCAAATATATATCTTATAACTTGAGTTATTATATTCGAGTACTAAAAAATAAAAGTAATATCAAAATTTAAAGGTAAATTTATATTTAAGAAAATGCTTTTTACCATAACTAATGAATTCCTAAAATCTTGATATAGAGCACGTATATTCATAACTATGAAATAAACTAAATTCAACCGATTAGAGTTATCACACATAAAACATAGGCCAAACATTAGAATCTTCTAAATTGAAAACCCATCACCAATTTGCCGATTGATAAACAACATTAGAGTTATCGCATATCAAAAAGGGAAAATTAATATATATAGAGAGAGAAACAATCGGCGGTTTCAAAAAAATGTAGGGTTATCGCATATAACATGGGTTTCGATTGGAAAAAATTTAAAAACAAATCCTCCAAAAAAATTTACATAAAAGATTCTCAATGATTCAATATGACGAGTCTCTGATGCCACTTGTTAGAACTAAACCATAATAGATATGAAATCTAAACCCAAGATCTGTCAAATCAAATCATCAAGAACAATAAACCGAAAGCGGAAGCGTACCTGAATTAATCGATAGATGAAGACCTTGAATCCTTTGACGAAGATCGCCTAAAAGGTAGTTGTGATCTTCTAAGAATATAGGTTAGCCATTGCCGTAAAAACTCTCTGATGGGACCTATTTTTTGGGGACCACTACCTCTTTATATAGTTGATTTAATAAATCAACTATTAAGTATTTACAACTCTGCCCCTCATTTAATTATAAATACGTCTTATGGTATTTACACTTTTATTTCCATGACAATTTAATATCCATGACACACCTAACATAATTAGTCACTTAATTTTGTGTCATACTTTATAATAGCATCATACATTATACATATGTGCTCACAATTGTGGATTTTAATCCAACATATAAGTGATAACATTTATTTGATCATTTATTATTAAATTTTATGCAATTAATCCTGAATTGAATCTGATTAATTCGTTTTTATTTTCTTTAATTTTCACTATTAAAGTAACCATTTAATAAAAACATGTTATTATTTCAATTAAAAGTGGTGGCCTGTTGGTTGGAGCTTTAGCCTTTCATACTGCTAGCCTCGGATCAATTCAAGCTATGCGCATATGCCTCTAATTTTATTTGCTTCCTTTTTATGTCCAATTATATATTAGACTAAATTAATAGAGTGTATAAGTAAGAAGAACCAAATATAAATTACGTAAGTTTATATTATTGTGGTCATCATTTTTGTTAAAAGCTAAGGTTTGATTGAAATTATTTTAATATTGAGTCTAATTAATAAAATTTATAGTTTGATAGTTAAAATAAGATTAGATCAATAATTTTTTTTTTGAAAATAGATCAGACTTATAATTGGATTGTCATGAACATGGGCGGAGCCACGCATACATTCATAAATGTAGTTTATTCAAAATTATTTTAGATCTTATTCTTGAATTTTTAGATCTGTCACTGAGAAAGGAACAAAAAATCTCAAAATAAGATTAGATTAATAATTTCTTTTTGAAAATAGATCAGACTTATAATTGGATTGTCATGAACATGGGCGGAGCCACGCATACATTCATAAATGTAGTTTATTCAAAATTATTTTAAATCTTATTCTTGAATTTTTAGATCTGTCACTGCTGAGAAAGGAACAAAAAATCTCCCGAACCAGTCCCTACACTGCCGTTTCAACTTCACTCCAAGATCGGGGAATGAGGTAGCTCTTGCAGTAGCCAAGGAGGGCATCTCTTGCTCCGACAATACTTTCTGGATGGAGAATGTTTCAATCGCGACAAAACGACTGTCGGCAACCGATAGAAGAACAATAGGTCCGTCATAGATGAGCCTCTTCGTCTTTGCCTCTTGGGGATCTTCCCTGTTGCTGCTGTGGTCCCCTCTTTCCGGTGATTTCTTTAATATCTTGGCTTGGTGCAACTCACTGGACGTTTCAAGCCGGGCTGATTTGATCCTCTTTCTACTTTTTTTTTTTTCTTGGTTTGGCTTTCCTTTATTTCTTTACTCGTCCCATGTAACCATTTATTGTAAGTTGATTTTTCTTTGTTATAATAATATTAGCCGACATTTCAGTAAAAAAGTAATGTTTAAGATATATTTAAAAAATGGCATTATGCTTATTTTTATATTATTCTATTTTTGTAAAATTTATTGTGGTGGATCAATTTAAAAAATAATGTTTGCTCACCTTCTTCGAAATCATCTTATATTTTATATAATTATAGTGATACAAATTAAATGAAAAATATGTTATGGAAAAATTGTAGTTTGGCCCTTACACCCTTGTTCGTATCTTAATTTAGAGCTATTTCATGCAATTTCCTATTGGTTTACTCGTTTAATTTTTGTTTTTCACGGTTTAATCAATTTTGCTTTTGACTTTATTTATTTATTTTTCATCATTATTTTTTTTACCATTTAACTCTAACATTATTTATTGTTCTCTTTTAATTTTAAGCATTATTATTATTAACATTCTTTTGTTTTTCTTGTGTTTTGTTCATTTTTAAAAAATACATGTATTTTATAATTTCTTTTTTTGAGACAACATGATTGATTATTTCTTTTATGATATCAATTTTTCAGACCGTGAAGTGTTTTAATCGATTCTCAAACTCTATTTTAATTATAATGTTAAATGCATATTAAATTTAAAGGTATTTGATTGTATCAAATCCAAAACAGCTGATGATGACTTCATCGTATTGACAAGCTTTTAAGGACCCAACACCGTCGAGCCACCATAAAATGGTTATAACAAGTATTATCGGACCCAACATTTGTTGCATACACATCACTGTTGACAGGTGAGGCCCCTCTACAAGCACCACCACCACAAGGGATAGCCAACCAATAATGCTTGTTCAACAATGCTAATGTATTTTGGATTTTAACAATTTGTTCAACAATTAGTATGGTCTCATTCCATCAATAAAAGGGTGGATTTGTTCTAATGAAGGGCATTAGTGAGTGGATAGGAAGTTTGCATTTGATTGAATATGAGAGAACAAAAGGGTGGATTTGTGGGTATGTCAACATCCAACATTTAAGAGGGTGGGTGGGTGTTTTTCTTGTGAAAGATTTGGGGGCGGTTCAATATGTGGAAATTTTGGCTTTGGGGTCTATCTACCCTCCTACTTTTCAATTCATTCAAAGCAATACAACATCCTCGTCATTTTAAATACATACTTGCAAGTCAATTTCAGTTTTTGTTCATTTGTTTTTAGTTTAGATCAATTCGTTACTTAAATTCGTTGAAATTTCTAACACCTGTAATCCATAAATCATGATTCATCATATTCAAATTTTAATATATTTATATGTTAGAGTTATAATAATAATAATAATCAATATATCACATAATATTAGTCAAGGGTTGGTATCGCTTAAGCAAATCACGAGTTCGAGGTCTTGTGTAGGGGTGTTCATTGTTCGGTTAAAATCAAATTAACAGACCAAACCGAAATTTCGGTTGGTTAATTAAATACTAGATCGGTTAACGGTTAATTTTTTTGAAAGTTCAGTATCGGTTAATTCAGTTCGAAACAGGTTAATTAACCGATGTTAAGCTAAAATTAACCAAAAATATATATATTAACCGGAAATTTAGGTGTTCCATAGTTATTTCGGTTAATTCGAAAATTAACCGAACAAAGTTCTGTTTGGTTAATTTTTTTATAAAAATTCAGCTCGGTAAACGGTTAAAGGGTTAAAAAATTCGGTTAATGATATTTAGCTAGTTCGGTTTGGTCCGTTAACCGAATTAACCGATTGAACACCCCTAGTCTTGTGTATGCAGAAAATCATTGCTGAGAGACTACTCCATCAAAGCTAGGTGTGTGACGCGGGTCGGTTTGGATTAGTTAGGAGGGCAACCAAAAAATCAATTAGTATAATTTACGAAAAGAATAATAATTATAATCAATGCTATTTTTATTAAATAAAGAGAGATTATATTCCCAAGATAAATGTTTGAGATTCAAACCCATACATGATAGGACAACATAAGGATCCTTAGTCACAGGCCAATTGTTGAATCTCTTATAATCAATATATTAATATAATTACATTAAAATCAACTATTATAATGTACAAATAAACACATTCATAACTTATTATATTTAAAATTAGACTATAATAAATATAATCATGTTCACATGTAGGGGTGCTAACTGAATTGAGTAGCTCGTGAGCAGCTTGAGCTCGACTTTGTTAAAACTCAATCAACGTTTGATTCGAGTTAACTTGACTCGAATTAGAGCTTGATTTGTGACTAACGAGATAAATCGAACAAGGTCTAACTAGAATTTATAAGTTCGCAAGCAACTCATTACCTTTTATAATATGTTAGTTTGGTGTGTTTGTGGATTGTTACTTTGGAGTTTAGGTTTTGAACTTGCATCGCACACTTTTTTGATATTTTTTTTAAATTTGTTAATTTATGTTATATTAAGATCTGTATAGTATTACTAGATTTTACACTTATTAAAAAACAAGATAAAATTTATCAAGTTTATTAAATATCAAGTCTATTAGAGCACGAGTCAAACAGTTTTCGAGTCGAGGCGAGCACTACTCAACTCGTGATCGACTCGTTCGATAAACACATCTATTTACATTGGATAAAACTTAAACTGAAATAAAATTCCAACAAAAATTTATATGTTTATATATGATAAAATTAAAATATCAATATTTCTGAAAGAAAGAAAGAAGACACTTAATGTTAAGAAGATATATTTATTTATATTGATGTTATTTTTGTGTCAGTTTTATAATATATATGGGTTATGATCAACTTACATGATGTAAAACTGAATTACTTTTACACTTTTTTGGACAATTGGATAGTAATAAATGGCTGAGATTGTTTCCTTTTTTCAAGTGACAATCTTCACATTTCTACTGTTAATCTTCTCTATCTATTTACCTTCATCCAATGGTCCAAAAAAGTGTAAAACTTTAAGTTTTATATAGTGTAAGAGGACCATATCTCTCTCTCTCTCATTCTCTTTCTCTCCATATATATATGGTTATGATCCTCTTACACAATATAAGAGTTTTTAACTTTTACACGTTTTTTGAATCGTTGGATGGGTGAAATGGATGACTAAGATTAACAGTGGGTTATGTGAAGATTATCACTTGAAAAAAAAGTAAGTAGTTAATCTCAGCCATCAATTTCACCCATCTAACGATCCAAAAAACTTGTAAAACTATGAGTTTTACATTCTATGTAAGTGGATCCTAACCTCTCTCTCTTTATATATATATATGTGAGATAACATCCGGTTACACATTTTAAAAGTTTTTTAGACCATTGGATGAGTTAAACGGATGGCTGAGATTAATAATAGAAAATGTGAAGATTATCACTCGAAAAAAAATAAGGAAATAACCTTAGCCATTTATTACCATCATCCAACACTGCAAAAGTGGTGTAAAAGTAATTGAGCTTTACACTATATATATATAGGAAAAATACTTTGATACACAATCCTTTTAATTTTATGGTTTATGGGGTTTAAATTAGAATTTAAGGTTTAGGAGTTTAGGTTGTAGGGTGCAGAATTTAAGATTTATGGTTAGAATTTAAAGTTTAAGGTATAATATTTAGAGTTTAGGATTTAAAGTGTTAGAGTTAGGAATTTAAATTTTAGATTTTAGATTTTTTAGTTTATAGTTTAAATATGAATAGTTATATAATTTTTTTACACAATTTATGTATTAAAATGTAATTAGGATGTATATACACACGAAAGTGTTTGTTAAAGAATGATTGTGATGTGAAAGTTTTTAGGTAGGTTGGATGGCCGTCTTAGAAGTTGAATAGAATTTGTCTTAAAAAAAAAAACAGTGGATTACATTTCATCATTATATAAAAAGCATATAAAAAATAAAAGCGGCTTTCGTAATCTTACCCATTAATATCAAATGGTATAGCGTTTATTTTCAAACTCAACAACACAACCTCCATTGTAGCTGAATGGACTTGAAAGTAGAAACGAATATGATAGACAAGTGCCTCCACTCCTAAGCAACTTTAAATCAAGATTTATTTTATTGTTATTAAACTTTTTATAGGAAAGTTATTTGGTTTTTTAATCGAATCAACTGATGAAAACTAATGAATTTGTACAGTTAACATCAATTATTTTATCTTTTGGTTAAATTTTAGGTTATTTGTTCTTTTGCGTAAAAGTATAAAACATAAAAAAAATATAGAAATAATAAAAAAATTGGTAAAACTTTGATACATAGGCACAAGCTTGTGTATTTACACTATAAAAATCCAAATCCTAAATTCCTAACCTTAACCCTAAAAAATTAACCATAAACCTTAAACCCTATACACTAAATTCTAAACGCTAACCTTAAATTCTAAACCCTACAACCTAAACCCCTAAACTTTAAACCCTAACCCCTAAAACTAAAAGGCACGTATAAACTAAAGTTTACACGGCCTGTGTATCAAAGTTTTTTCCTAAAAAATAATTAAAAACTATAAATTTTAAAATTGATAATATATATTTAAATAATTTAAAATTTAAAACTATAAAAATAAAAAATATATATATGAAAATTTGTAAAATAATGTATAAAAATTATTAAAAATACATTAACTTACCGTCAATCAGTTCAATTCGACAACATCTAGAGATTTAAGGGTCAGAATAGGGGAAAAAGGGCTAAAATGACTTTTTTGAATAACTCTAAGGTAGAAATGTCAATAGACTATTTTATAAATGATTAATTAGAAAATAAGTGTCTAAACTATATATTTTTCATTTACGTGCATATTTTTTATTTTGTTAAAGTATATGTCTAACGTTTTATTTTGTTATTATTTTAAGGTATATCTCTTCTGCCCGTTAAAAAAATTGTCACCAAGTGAATGCATGACAAATGGTTCCTTAATTTAAAAAAAAAACTAAAATCAATAATTTAAAAATTAACAAAATTTTAAATATTATTTATGATTTTGGCATCATCTTTTCTAGTTAAACTCTTACTCTCATTTCAAATTAAATAATTTAAGAAAATCTTATGTACATTTTTCAATTAAATAGTTTAATTTTTTTAGGTTTTTTATATATAATTGTAATATTGTACGACAACAAAGTTCGGAGTTAGAATTGAAATTAATTTTGTTTTTAGATTTCATAAGTGTTTAAAAGTTTATGTGAAAATTCACGCACACAAAATGTTTTGAGAGAGATCAATTTGCTTAAGTTCAAAATTGAAAGGAACCTAAATCGTGTTTAAACTAAAATATTTAAGTCAACTTACTATAGCTTTAAAATTTTGTATCAAAATATTTACTTTTCAAACACATGAATTAAAATATTTTTATAGTATAGAGAATAAAATAAACCTTTATTTTTTTATCAAGTTAAGAAATATTATATTCTCAAGGTAAATGTCAGGATTTAAACTCATAAAAGTTGTGACATTGTTAATGATATGTTCACAAACTCCATGATAGTGTATCCGCTCACAAAAGGTTTACCACCCAAGGTCTTTCATGAGCAAACTGCTCATATGGGTGTTATATAATTTGAGGATATCATTGTTTGAGTGGGAGTTTGTAATTTGTTTTCTTTATGTTTGCTTTCAAACATTTATGTATTTGGTTATTTTCTGATTAGAAATAAAGTATTCAGTTTCTTCACTCTTTTCTTATTTTGATAAAGACCTCACTTAAGTTTAAAGAGGTCCAACTGAAAATAGGCATGTTCGGTTCATATTACATGTAATTTCCATGCTACGCATCCATGATTGATCTATGTCATTTGATTGTGTTTGTATATGTGACCATTTGATGGGTCTAGTCATGATTGATATGACGAAGACCGCTTTGATCCTATATGGATGTAGTTGATGGACGAGATTGTTACAGAACACCTATATATGATAGCAAATTTTTGATCTCATAAAGTTATACATTTGTAGAAAAGATATGTTGCCAAGTAGGAGATTGTTGGATTAAAATTCGCAATTGTAGGCACATATGTATAATGTATGTTGCTATTATGAAGTATGACGCGAAATTAAGTATCCAATTATGTTACACGTGTTATAGGTATTAATTAAATTGTCATGAAATTAAAAGTGTAGATACCATAAGTTATATTTATAATTCAATGAGGGTAGAATTATAAATATTAATAAACTGTTTTAATTCATATTATATAAAGGGTAGTGGTCCTCTAGATATAGGTTAACTTGCATATCTCTCATTCCCCGTTAGAGAGTTGTGTTGCAAAAGGTAACCTATCATCTTGGAAGATCAAAGCCTCTGAAAAATTTCCGTCAATGGATTCATATACGTTTCCTCAAATCTAGTATGTTGTTCTTAATGATTTGGCATATATAGATTTTGGGTTATTATTTGTATCGAATATATTTTGGGATAACAATAACATGAACATCCTTGACCATTAAGACAATTAATGGGTCTCACTATAATAAACTTTTAGATATAATATAGAAACTTCTAATAAGTTTTAACCTCCGCATAGTCTTCTTTTTTGGGTTTGTTATTTGTTGACCAGCGCAGCACTAGCTTTAATGCTGGCTGTCGATCGCCGGATCTATCGTTTCCCTTGTTTTTTTTTTATTTCTCATCGTTTGTCTTACTTTTTTAGTTTTGAATAAATAACTTTTTCCTTGTGACACGTTTTACTCTACCTTTTGGTACGTTTTTCCCTGCCTTTTGGCACGCTTGTTTTCTTATTTCTCATCGGTCGTTTGACCGTTCTTTTATTTGATTTTCTATCAGGGTTGGATTTGACATAGCCACGACTGATCAAGATGGCACTCTTTTGGTTATCCTGTTAATCTCCCTGTTTTGGACCCTCGAACTGAATATGGATACGTGCTCACAATCACCTTTTTTATTCGCGATTGAGTTGTGGTACTAACTGTGTTGTCAACGTGCCTTATTGTAATATGCATTTTTATGATGTTCGTTGATGGTTTTACCTTTAATCGTCGTTCTTTGGTGATGTTGGTATCTATCTTTGTTTCGAGTCTTTAGGTTGAGTTTTTACTTTTTCCTTGTATGGTCCTGTTATGATCTCGAAACGTTAGTTTCTTGTTTGAAAGGTTGTAGGAATATGTTCGAATTAGGTGTTTTTGTATACTAAGATGTAAACTTACATTTTGCTTTTGGATATATTCCCATTTAATAAAACTAATTCAATAAAACTAACAGATTTCAATTAAAAAATAATACGAGATTTGACATCATATTTTAACCTTATACTTACTAGGTTACAAGTTCTTTTAATACCGTTTTAAAAGAATCGGTGTCTCGCACCATAAAAAAGAGTTAAAGATAAGAAGAAGACAAATGGGATCACTCACGTTTTTGGACTGAATATTAGGGGAGCAGAACGGGAATCGGTTTAAAAAAATCGAATTTTTTAATTTGACTTAAAGTAAAAAAATCGATTATTTTTTATTCAACTCGTAATTTCATAAACTCGATTTACCTCGAAAAAATTTCAAATAAAGTTTGAGTTATAAAATAGAAATTTAAATAACTCGAATAACTAAAACTTTTTAGTAATTAGTTAATCGATTTTCAAGTTTGAGTGGAGTCCCTCAATTTTATCTGACATATATATCACATATGAAGAAATATATATGCGTATTGTATATAGTTATAGAAAATCATTTAAATTTGAACTAATTAGTATCATAACATTATAAATGTTTACAATTAAATTTGAACAGAAACTCTAACAACTCAGCTCGACTCGAATTTCTTAAACTTGACTCGAAAAAATTTCAAATAAAGTTTGAGTTATAAAACAAGATTCATCAACTTGACTAACTTAAAAAAAAATTACTCGACTCAACCGATATGATGCTCACCTCTACTGAATTTGATCGGCTGGGTTTATTTAGTGGAATTAAGCTGATCTCTCGTTGGGATTTTGTATAATGTAGGGACCATTTAACAACTGTCTCTGGAAAACAATGAAATATCCCATTCCAATGCCGACTCCCATAATCCAATTCCAATACGGAATTTTGTGGCCAGTCAGTAAAACAGTTAAACCTCCTTTAGTGGTCGTTGAAAATTTTAAGTTAAATTATGTAAGTTATTACTGAAATTTATTATTGTAATTATTTATTTTTATTTGAGTTATAATATTATTGATAGTAATATTATTAATTTAAAGTTAATATAAAATTAAAAAGTAAAATAGCCATGAGGGGGGAGCAAAGGCATGAACAATCGGCGCCAAAAATTTGGGGGCATGGCCGGCCCGAGCAAGGTTGGCTAAGGGTAGAGGGCAGTACTTTCGGCCTCAGCTGATTTGATTTAGTATTCGATCATCGGTTCATTTGTGGTTTAATCTAGTTAATTTTTTAGTCATGACGAGAGGGCATAGAGATCTTGGTGGGGTCAGTCGAAGCTTTTCATTCGAGCTTCTAGTGTGGTAAAATTTTGATCCTTATCTTTGTATTTATTTTAATTTATTATTGATTTAGAAATATGGTAGTATATAGTTTTGTTGATATTTTTAATTATTGGTATGTTTTTTAATAAATATATTTTGTATGTTATGTTAGATTTAGTTTTTAGGGTCTCGGTATTCAGTTAGGAGTGGCATCCTGGGTCTCCTGGTGTTATCTCTTTTGGTTCCACAGACTATGGGTTTTTTTTTATTTGAATTAATGTCATGTCTGTGCATTTTATTTTGTTGCATATAGTATTAGGCCTTTATCTCGGTATTGTAGTGGGAGTGTCATCCCGGTCTCCGGGTGTCATTTCTTTTGGTACGATGGATATATAGACAAATTTAATATTGTCATGCATACATGCATTTTTTAGGAATTAAAATTAAATTAGATTGAATTTTTATTTCTCTTAATAAATACTATACGAACCCATTAGGTGCCAATTTTGAGCGGTGTGGAGGTGCTAACCCTTCCTCATCCGTAACCGACTCCCGAACCCAAGTTTTCAAAATCTCTGATTTTTATTTTCGGTGTTCAATCTACCCTTTTTGAATGACCAGTGGCGACTCCTTTTTTTTAAAAAAATACGAGTTTTTACAAATTCCCTTTTTTTATAAAATTTTCAATAAAAGTGGGAACCTCCAAATACGATCTTAATTTTTAATAGCAGCTCAAAAAAATAGTTGTTACAACATGGCGACTCCGCTGAGGATAATTTTTAATTTTAAAAAATAAAAAATGAGTTAAGCCTTAGTTGGGTTTCGTATCATAATTATTAAAAAAATTTAAATTCGGTATATTTTAATTTTAATTCCTAATCTTGTTTGTTTACCTTTTTTAGACATCATACAGTAGTTTAGAACCATTAAGTGAGAGTGATTACTTCGCTTCGTGGGTTTTTCACCTCCATATAGTGTTGTAATTCACTTCCGGAATTCGGTCCTTATATTTCGTGGGGTCTTCACCCCCTAATTGGTATAAGAGTCTTATTCCCTCGAATCGATGTCCGAGCGACAATTCGAGTACCATTTTCCTTAGAATCGAACCTCATATAGTGAACCATAGAGCTCACCCTTTAGAGCTATGTTGTTATGTTGCCCGTTTAGAATTAACCCTTTTAGGTTTTGTTTGTTTTTATTTGTTGCACATACCTTTTATTCGCTTCGAATTAATTGCTTTATTTTATTGTTGAGTATTTAATTTATTTTAATTTTTCTTATTTAGTTGTTTCGCTATACTGACTTGTTTGTTTTTGTTTTGTTTTATTTTTTTCTTTTTGCATCCAATTTGCATTTCATATCATACATAAATGTTGATTCGAAAACGGTCCAATTTAGAGGGCATTCGAGCTGAGAGAAGTCTGTGATGCCAAGAGCGATGATATTATAGTATCGACTTGGACCAAATGAAGACCAATCGAGGAGAGACAAATTAACAGAAGACACGTGTCGGAGGCAGAGACGACATATCTTGGATGCAGAGGCGGATCCTCATTTAATCTATTGGCTCCCTCCCAAAGTTCAAAAATTTCACATTTAACCTATTAAAAATTTCAGAAATTTTAATTTGGCCCAGCTAAAATTCTTAAAAATTATTATTATATTTTAAAATTTTAAAATAATTTCAATTAAATCCCTTTCTATTTTTTTTAAAAAATGGGGCTTTGATAAGTTTTGTTTTTTTTTTTGAAAAAATTAGTTAAACTCTTACATTCTATGAAAATTTTTAAATTAAACCCTTCGAAATTATTTGAAATTTTAATTTAAGCCTCCAATTTTTAAAAAAATAAAATAAACCCCTTCAAACTAGATTGTCAAGATCCGCCCCTGAAGAAAAGACTCGTGTCCGCACTCCACCTGCACAGGTGAGTGAACTTCCCAAAAGCTTCATAGCACGTAGACTATACCACTACGATTTTTTGAGCAACATAAAAAATGAATAATGAGGTCGCCTTTTAGCCCAGAGACGGTGTTGAGACGTGGAGTTCGAGTCATGCTTCCCGAAGTCAAGATCTCAAAAAGAAAAACTAATATGTAATTCATTTTCAGCTTCTTGAGATCAGACATCTTCTCTGATTAAACGAAAATCTCTCTAAGGACTGTTTGAGAATCAACATCTTCATCGCAGTTGTGGCATTTACCTTTTTGACACAATTTTTTGTGTTCATTATCATTTTTTAGCATATGTTTTGCATTGCATTTTCACGGCATAAAACGAGGAATTAATTTTCACAAGTGACCATCGCTGTAGAAGGCAATCATAATGAATAAAAGGTCTTGTGATTAGATATAACGGATAACAACTCCCGAGTATTGTCCTAAGGATACACTGAAGACCAAAGATGTAGTGCATCCGAAGGACGCAAATCAGACATAGTAGGCGATACTTGCGCTAATGATGATCGACATGAGATACAAAATCTAAAGAAGTAGATGAAGGAGATGATGGACCTGATGACCGTTATAAGTCAGAATATGAAACACGACGGTCCGAATTCTACCATGAACAAGGCAGTTCCAACCAATACAATAGTTCAAACCCATTTGTGATCTGCTTCAACAAATTAGTAGGATGTACATCTGGGTCAAGTTCCAAGAAATTAGAGGGAGGTCCAAAAGAAACCCGAGAAACAAATAATGTGAAGATTGCTGTCACCTAAGCACATAAAGTAGTTCAGCAAGTGGCAGACTTGACCAACACAATGATGCCCTTGAGTCAGAATATTAATCCAACGCTGGACTATAAAGGAAAATTGACTCGTTTGTTGGACGAAGTCAAAAAGTTAGGGGTTAAAGCTCATCAATATTTGTAAAGCTTAAAAAAGCAACATCTGGTGTAACGAGCCTTTTTGTCAAATGGAAGTTTTTCTATGATGAGCACTTTGCGATCAATACCTCATTACATTCATATTTACATTTCATAGGTGTTGATTCAACAATTATTTCATATGAGAAGATCTTTATAATGAGAGAGATGTTCTGTAATATATAAAGTTCGATAATGCTACGATCTAGGATGATCTGAGCAGAAGCAAATAGAGAGGAGATAGAGTTGGAGCACCAAGTAAGTGCTTCACTCTAGGAAATCAAAATACTAGGAAGAATGATTATTATCAATCTTTTGTAAATAGACACCCTCTCTTGATAAAAATCTTCCTAAAGGACTGTTTGAGAATGAACACCTCATTTCCATTAATTCTTGCATTTTTATTATTGTTATGCTTTATACATTTCGTACATTGCACCACCTAATATGTTCCTACACCATGACATCTAGTTTTCCATAAAACATTCGTAACAATTGCATCTTTGCATCACCATGAGCATGTACATACATTGATAAATATTTAACAGAATGTAGTTTTGCACCATTATTGAGAGAAATTTTTTGAAAGTCATACTTCCATGAGGATACATTTTTTCAAAAACATGAATTTTCCTCAATTCAATCCTTTTATAAGGATATTTTTTATTTCTTTCAGAAAATACATGAATTTCTTAATCCAACATTTTCACAATGACTTTATTCTTAAGGGCGTTTTACAAAAAAATAATTAAATCAAATTAAAACGAGATTTTTTCCTCGATTCTTTCACAAGAACACCTTATTCTTTTTAAAAAATAATAAATAGAAATTTCTTAATTTTATCATTTTTTAAGGATTTTTTAAGAATCCAATGATTCTATCCTTTCTTGAAGATTTTTTTCTTTTCTTCTTTTAAAGATGAAAAAGAAAGATTTTGTAATTATTCTTTTATGTATATAAAATATTGCATACATCAATTTATAGAACAATTAAGTTGATTGTCGGATTCTATGACGATTTGAGAATCAATTAACTTGTTGTATGTTCAAACACAAGAATGGAAATGATGAAACAACCCAAACTACGGGATAAATATGAAAGGCTGAGGAAATAACCCAAGATGAGTGGATATTAACGCCTTGAATGTGAGGGAAATTTGCTTAGTTCCTCACTCGGTCATTCTACTTACATTACTCCTACGGTGATGAAGATGATGTCAACCATCTGGCCACGGTTATGACCCGGGTGATACTTGCGATTTCCACATAAGGGAACCGGGGCATGCCACCAAGATGTATAGGTCAAAATTAAGAGGCCGGTTGGCAATGGAGCCCTGACAAGTGTTAGTCTAGCAAGGAAAGGCAAGGGAGATGAGGGCAAGCTTACAACGTACTGAAAAGGCCCGAATGATTCGAAAGTCTCTATGCTTGAGTTTCTTACCTTATTGCAAAGATTTTTTTTTATTTCTCACATTTCGATTTCTTTTTTAGAGCATTACACAGAAGAGTCATACGACTTAAACCCAAAAATAGTAGAAATATTTTGTAAAGATACTTGTAATTATTTTTGAAAATATTGGAGATCGACAGAAATGTTGGCATAACGTGCTTAAACACGGTAAAGTTTAAGACAATGGATAATTCAAATGTCCATCGAAAATCCATTTTTACGAATGGTCAAAGGAAAATAAATCCTTTGGAAAAATCTAATGTCATAATTGGTATAAATTGATTATACCCAGGGGAATGATACAGCTAGCCCAGAGCAAACGACTACCGTTAAAGGCAACTTAAAACCGTTGATCCCTATGCATTTGGGAAAAATGCAAAAGAAATCTATGAGTAAAGCTATAGATTTTTTTTAAATCAAATATCCATTTTTACTAATGATCAAAGGAAAATAAATCCTTTGGAAAATCCAATGTCATAATTGGTATAAACCGATTGTACCCAGGGTAATGGTACAACTAGCCCGGAGCAAACGGCTACCGGTAAAGGCAATTTAAAACTGTTGATCCTTGTGCATTTGAGAAAAATGCAAAAGAAATTTATGAGCTAAGCTATGGATTTTTAAATCAAATGTTAGAATGTAGCTATTTTAATAAAATTTTCATTTCGTTATTTAAAAAACATTTTTGCATTTTTTGATTCTTTAAACATTTTGTTCATTGTTATGGGGTAGTTTTTGTTCTCCTATACACATATACACATATTTATGAAAAAGCATGTATAAATACATATCATTCAATTCCTCTCACAAATAATAAAAAATATCCATTTGTTGTCCCCCTTTGAGCTTGATCGTTTCTTTTCATTTGAACTCAAACCAAGGATCACCCTCACACTAGGGGCAAAGAAGATGAGGATTTTGTTCGTGAATTAAAGTTGCCCAGTTTTAACCACATTACAAAGATAGTGCTTCATGAATAAGAACAAGAAATGAAAATCAATGTACTGGACACAAAGACCAAGAGAAACATCAAAATAAGTCGGTAAGAGAAATTTTTGCTCGAAAGGACTGGCTAAACCAAATTGAAAGTTTGCCAACAAGAATCTTGAAACAATGAAGATTGAAAGCACCAAGTCAAAAAGTGCAATGAAGGATAACAAGAGCCTTGAAGATCTGATCACATTTGAATAAAAGGCGCATCAACATCCATTCAAGATGCAAGCTACACGAGAAGAGGAAATGAACTCTAGGGTGAAAACCCAAAAATGGGTAGTCTAGAGCGATCCAATGAGTATATTACTCCATATGAGCATATCTGAATCAAGCAATACACGAATAAAGTTTTAATCAGAAATTTATATAAACTTCAGTGGACCGATCACCTTTAAATAAAAGAGCGCATCAACACCGAGCACAGACGCAAAGCGGTCCAGAGCTACATCTACAAAGAAAAAATGAACTCTAGGGTGAAAACCCATAAATGGGCAGTCTAGAGCGATCCAAGAAACAAGGCCAACAAGTGCAGAGAATATTTTTCAACATGAAAAAATGATCCTTGGTTTCATCACCCTTAAACACTTATTTGTGCCTATATATTCTTTCTTTCATAGCCGTGAACTATAGCCTGCATTACAAGCCTACAAAAACCATTCCGATCATATATGGATATTTGAGTTGGATAAGTTTGTCTTCAGATTACATTTCGCTTATAAGGGTTAACCTTTCATCAAGGAACGTCAAATTTTGAAGTGCTTGATCGACACTCAAAATGAGGGAAGGATGGGGGCATAATGAGTGGTGAGATGAAGAGAGACACCTTAAATGGGTTAGAAATTAGGTATGGATAGTGTTCCTCTCGAAAGCCTAAATGGACTAGGGGAGACCATGCATATGCTTATATTGCCAAAATAGTTAAGATCTTCTAAACATACAAATTTGTTAGTGCATTTGATATTTTAGGATCAAACATTAATTTTTTAAAAATATTTGAACTTTTTTTCAATTCTTTTACATGTTAGTTATTTCTTCCAAACATTATTTTTCAAAAATGTTTGAACTTTTTTCTCCAAATTTCAATTTTTTTACATATTGGTCATTTCTTCCAAACATTAGTTTTCAAAAATGTTTGGGCATCTTTTTCTCCAAATTTCAATTCTTTTACATATTGGTCATTTCTTCCAAACATTAGTTTTAAAAAATGTTTGGGCATTTTTTCTCCAAATTTCAATTCTTTTACATATTTGTTATTTCCTCCGAGCATTAGTTTCCAGAAAATGTTTGGGCATTTACTCCAAATTTTGATTTACTCCAAACATTAATTTTTAAAAATGTTTGACATTTTTTTCGAATTTTGATACTTAATATTTCCTCCAAACATTAGTTTTTTTAAAAAAATGTTTGGCATTTTTTAATCTTGATTTTTAATATATCTGTAGTTTTTCTCCCAAACACTTGTTTCAAAATGTTTGATATTTTCTTCCTGATTATTTTCAAAATAATTGACTTTTTTATTTGATGAGAATTAAAGTATAGGGACCGAGAGTTAGTTCCCACTACGATGTTGCAAGAAGAGATAAGTTTAGGGAGAAAAGGTATTTTGCCAGCCCTAATATTAAGACAAATGAAGACTCTGAGTGTTGGGTCAAAGACAAGAAAGATAGTTAAGCCTAGAATAGAATAGGGTAATACTGCGGGATGATAAGAATGCAAGGCAGATAAAGTATAAACACCTAGAGTGGGTTTCCAAAAAATGTTGCATGAGAATGAGCTCAAGGCGTGGGGGCATTTTGCCAACCCCAATGTTGAGATAGATGAAGACTCTGAGTGTTGGGTCAGAGACAAAAAATAGATGAGCCTGGGGATTGAATGAGGTAATGCTGAACAAAATAGATGATGAGAGTTCATACACAAGAATAATATATGGACTAGAATGAGATTATTTGTGAAATGGGTAGTGACCCTGAAAAAGAAGAAGAAGAGATTCACTCGCACAAAAGGGTTAAAAGCGTATTTGAAGACAAGCAAAGATTTTGATCTTCAACTTCATGTTGAAGAGGTGGATCTTATTAAAGATTTTTGATTGGTAGCCATGTTGGCATGAATCCAGTTATATGGTCTGCAGCTTCATGTTGAAGAAGTGTATCTTATTGAAAATTTTGATTTGCACCTTCATATTGAAGAAGTAGATCCTATTAAAGATTTTCATTTGGTATTCTCAAAGCGAGATACCCTTTTGATGTCAAGATGGTCAGAAACCAGGGCATCCTTCAAGGTTTTCCAATCTTCAGCTTTCAAAGAAGCAGTGAAAATATTTCGATAGTCTCAAAGTGAGATACCCTTTGATGCCAAGACGATCAGAAATCAGGGCATTCTTCAGAGGTTTCCATTCTTTATTCTTCTGGGAAGTAATTAAATTTTTTTGGTACTCACGCCATAGAAAATGTGGTATCATTTTTGAAGTAACAAGTTCTATATAGGAAGAGTCCACAGCTTTAAGATTTCAGAGTAAAATGTTCTATATAGGAATAACCCATCAAGTTCTATATAGGAAGAACTTGTAGCTTAAAGATTCGAAGCAAAAGGTTCTATATAGGAAGAGCCTACAGCTTTAAAATTTCATAATAAAAGGTTTTATATAGGAAGAACCCATCAAGTTCTATGTAGGAAGAACTCGTGGCTCAAAAGATTCGAAGTAAAAGGTTTTATTTAGGAAGAGCTCGCAGCTTCAAGATTTCAGAGCAAAAGGTTCTATATAGAAAGAACCCGTTGTTCCATCATTTCAGAGTAGACAGTTCTATACAGGAAGAACCAATTACTCCAAGAGTGAGAGGTTCTATATAGGGAGAACCAAAAACTCTTAACATTTCGAGGTGAAAGGTTCTATATAGGAAGAACCTGTAGCTTAAAGACTTCAAAACGGGGAGTTTTATATAGGAAAAACTTACCGCTCTAGATTTAAAAAAAAGAAGTGAAAAAAAGAAAAAAACAGAAAAAAGAGAGAAAAGTTCTATATAACTCAAAGCTTCAGGATTTCAAGGCAAGAAGTTCTATATAGGAAGAACTTGTAGCTTGAAGAATCCATCTAGAGAAAGCAAAATGTTCTATATAGAAGGAACCTGTAGCTTCAAGGCTTGAAGGTGAAAAAGTTTTATATATGAAGAACTTGTAGCCTGAAGAATTCGCCAAGGTCAAGCTAAAAGATCTATATAGGAAGAACTTGCAGCTCAAAAGCTTCAGAAAGAAGAAGAGTGAACAGTTCTATATAGGAAGAACTCGAAGCTCTAAATCTCCGAAC
Source organism: Hibiscus mutabilis (assembly GCA_019671005.1). Lineage (NCBI taxonomy): Eukaryota > Viridiplantae > Streptophyta > Magnoliopsida > Malvales > Malvaceae > Hibiscus > Hibiscus mutabilis. The sequence continues at coordinate 36,273,170 of CM033733.1, read as the reverse complement.
ATGCAAGTGAGGAAGCAGATACCAATAAAAAATCAAGAATCTTTGTACTCGCCCAATTATGATATTTTATTATTGTTGATGCCAAAATTATCAAAAATCGGGGCATCATCTCGAGAACTTTTATTTCTTTAACCTTTTGGGAAGAATCAGAAATTCTTGATGCTTGTGCCATCAAAAAATGGGGAGCCGTGTTTGAAGACAAAGATTCTATATAGGAAGAACCCACGTCTTCAAAATTCCAAGATGAAAGTTCTATATAGGAAGAGCTAGTAGTCCTAAGATTTCAGAGTAAGAGGTTCCATATAGGAGGAACTCATGACTCTAAGCGAAATGTTCTATATAGGAGGAACCTGTGGCTCAAAAGACTTTGAAGCAAAGAGTTTTATATAGGAGAAACTAATGCTTCAAGATTTCAAGACTAGAAGTTCTATATAGGGAGAACTCTCAGTTTGAAGAATGTAAGACGCAAAAGGTTCTATATAGGGAGAACCCGCAGCGTTAATAGTTGAAGGCGAAAAGTTTTACATAGAAAGAACTTGCAGCCCAAAGATTGTACCAAGGACGAGCTAAAATTCTACATAGGAAGAATTTGCTAGTCGATAATGAGATGAGTATAAATCAGAGCATTAAAAATTAAAGCTGCTTGAAGAGTTGGCCGAGGAAAAGCGAAAAGTTCTAGAAGAACATGTGATTCCAAAGCCAAGGACATGGAGTAGGACAAAAATGAGTGCTAATGATCTTTGCTTTGTTCTCGTTTCACAAGAACAAGCAAAGAGGGGCAGATGAAGTCACTCATTTTTGTCCGGGTTATAGTATTATTAATAGTAATATTATTAATGTAAAATCAATACAAAATCAAAAAAGTAAAAATAAAAATATATATTAATTAAAAAAAACAAAAATAAAAAAAGGAGAAAGGGAGTAGATGCCATGCATCCACGTCACCCCCACCCTTTACCATTGGCTATAAATAGCCATAAGGGGGGAGCAAAGGCATGAACAACCGGCCCCAAAAATTTGGGGGCATAGCCGACCCGAGCAAGGCTAGCTAGGGGTAGAGGGCAGTGCCCTCGGCCCCAGCTGGTTTGATCCAGCATTCTATCAGGGGTTCATTTGTGGTCTGATCTAGTTAATTTTTGGGCCATGACGAGAGGGCATGGAGATCTTGGTAGGGTCGTCGAAGCTTTTCATTCGAGCTTCTAGTGGGGTAAAATTTTGATCCTTATCTATGTATTTATTTTAATTTATTATTTATTTAGAAATAGAGTAATATATAGTTTTGTTGATATTTTTAATTATTGGTATGGTTTTTAATAAATATATTTTGTATGTTATGTTAGATTTAGTTTTTAGGGTCTCGGTATTCAGTTAGGAGTGACATCCCGGGTCTCCGGGTGTCATCTCTTTTAGTACCGCAGACTATGAGTTTTTTATTTGAATTAATGCCATGTCCATGCATTTTATTTTGTTGCATATAGTATTAGGCCTTTATCCCGGTATTCTAGTGGGAGTGTTATCCGGTCTTCAGATGTCATCTCTTTTGGTACCATGGATATAGAGGTAAATTTAATATTGTCATGCATAAATACATTTTTAGGAATTAAAATTAAATTAGATTGAATTTTTATTTCTCTTAATAAATACGATACGAACCCATTAGGTACCAATTTTGGGCGGTGTAGGGGTGCTTACCCTTCCCCATTCGTAACTGACTCCCGAACCCAAGTTTTCAAAATCTCTGGTTTTTATTTTCGATGTCCATTCTACTCTTTTTGAATGACCGGTGGTGACTCTAATTTTTTTTTAAAAAATACGAGTTTTTACAAATTCCCCTTTTTAATAATTTTTTCAATAAAAGTAGGAACCCCCAAATACGATCTTAATTTTTTGTAGCGGCCCGGATAAAATAGTCGCTACAACTATCAAACCTATTTTGATCATTAAAGTTGCAAAACATTCAATTTACTTACTGAAATTTAGACATTTAGCATTCGTGGTCACTCATTCGTTAACATTTTGACGACGTTCATTCACCGGTAAACGAAGGAACTTCTCCAAGATCCGAATGATGAAAGACTTCATCGACACGAGAGAAGCAACATACTGAGAAACTGGCTCCATCCGACGATGGAGGAAAGAGATCGACGAGAGAGAAACCAGAAGATTTTTTGCTAATTCGTGAACTTCGGAACACTTTTCGACAAAATAGAGGTCAAATTCATACTCATGGGGCGAGACGAAGTGACTAGTGAATTTAGGATCGAACCACCACCATCTATGACCGTTTGGGGTTTAAGAGTGACAAAAAAGTTTAATATCTAAACTTTAGTGACAAAAAACGTTCAATGTCTAAACTTCATTGACTAAATTGAACGCTTTAAAATTTCAGTTACCAAAATAGGTTTAAGAGTAAAGTTCAATGATGGTTTACGTAATTTACCCAAAATTTTAATGTGTTTAAACCGTCATCAGATCCCTTTTCTAAATATAAAAGTCACCATTTAATATTTATAATTTTAATTTGGTAAAAGTTCTCCTTAAAAAATAATTTTAATTTGGCTTAAATATATATTTAGTACCTGAATTGGGCACCTTCTCTCATGTTGGTTCTTAAAGAATTTTTGCTTCCAATCTGGTACATAAACTACACATATTCTCTCAAGTAGGTACCTAAAATATTTTTGTTCTCAGATTAGGACCAAAACTTTAATTTCATCCATTGTTTTGATACTTTTATTGACAGTTTAAATCCCAAAACTTACACATTCAATCAATTTGATCCTAATTAGAAACAATTCAATAAGTTTAACCCTTCATATTTAAAAATTTCATCAATTTAGTCATTTTTATGATACAAACCAAGTGAGTCTATCGGATCAAAACTAAAAATTTCTACAATAAAACAACAAGTTACTATTGTACTTTTATTATATTAGGAAAGTAATATAACATTTATGAGAGAAGAACAAATAGTTTAGGAGAATAACAAATAGTTAGTTGATATAATTTTTAAATATAAATGGTTAAATTTATTGGTTTGTTTCAAATTAGGACCAAATTGATAGAATGCATAAATTTTGGTACTAATTTGGGAGAATGTGTCTAATTCAAATATCAACTTGGGAGCAATAATTCTTTAAGTACGAACTCGGGAGAAGATACCTAATTTAAGTACTAAATGTATATTTAAGCCTTTTAATTTTGAAGGAATTAGGTCAAGATTTGCAAGATTTTTTTATAATGATTTGCCAAATTACTTAAAATATTCATTTAAAAATTATAAAAAATATAAACATTCAACTTTATTAATATTTATAAGATTTTAAATTTATATCTATATGTATTTTAACTAAATATATCTAATCAATTGATAATTTTAAAATTAATATTTCTATGCATTTTATTACATAACTTGTACTATTTTGTGAAGATAAAAATTTTCAAATATATTTTAATATCTAAAAATTTAGACATTTTTTTTTTTTTACTTTTAAATGATAAAACAAAACCAAATATGTCGGTTGTCATTCCACTCCATGACTCCAATGTATAACAGTATAAACAACTATGTGCTCGTATTTAGCTCGACTTCATGGCTTGTTTCAGTATCAGTATTCAAATATTAATGAAGTTTTTTTAATGCTTTAACAAAATATTTTTAATATGTTTTTTATTAATATTTAGGGTAAACTACATAAATAGTCATTAAATTTTTAGGACACTTGCATTTTGGTTCACCAAATTTTTAAAATTTATGATATAGTCATTGAATTTTTAATTCGTTTTCATTAAGATCACTCTCGTTGACTGATAAGGTTCAATTATGAAGGAAAAACAGAGCAAATGAATAAGAAGAAAAAGGAGGAATAAACAAAGGTAACATGTCAGTATTAAAAGTTCAATGACTATTTCGCAAGTTTTAAAAGTTTGATGACCAAAATGTAAACTTTCTAAATTTTTAGTGACTATTTATATAATTTATCCTAATATATATTTATAAAACCGAATACGTAAACCTGCTTTAAAGCCTATACCAAAGTATAATTTGCATTACTATTCAAATCCAAACTAATTATTAAATATCAGAGTAATTGAATTTGAGTAAAGAATTGATAACCGAACTCGAGCATATACTTTAATTCAGTCAATTTTTAACCGAATATGAAATTAAACTCGAGCTTGCTATTATTCAGACTTGACTCGATTACACTTGTAGTTTTAAATATGCCGTAGGTAGTAATTAGATTATTTGAATATGCAAAATTTAATCAACAAAAAATAAGTTGAATGTCCATAGACTATGGCCACATTGACAATTAACAGATAGGTGATAGCGGATTACATTAGTTGATTGTATAAAATTATTTGATAAAATTAACATATAACTTATGATTGTTTGATTATTTAAATAAGTAAAATATCATATAAGAAAATAATTACATTCAATACTTGTTTGAATAGTTTATAATTTATCAATATTTTGGATCTTTTAGTATTAATTAGATTATAAAAATTAATTTTAGTATAACATTATTAAGCATGTTTGAAAGATTTGTTTATTAATTTCTCATTTATATAATTATTTTTAATACAATTAATTAATTTTTACATTTGAAGCATATGTATTAATCTCATATATTTAAAGAGAGAATAATTATTTAAATCATATATGAGAATATATTTTACTTCAAAAGTATATTTAGCTTATTTAAATACTTTTTGTAATTATTAATTATAAAAGATTATTTACAGCTCTTATATTAAATCTTCTAAACTAAAAAAGCTCATTTTAATAGTTTTTTTAATTTAAAAAATTTTACACTAATTTATTATTATAATACTCTATTTAATAAAAATACAAATGATCGACTTTAATTGATCAAACTTTTAATTTTAATTTAAAATATTATTTAGCAAACGCGGCCTTTAAATATATGATATATTTATTTAAATAAACATATTATCACCCCAAACAGAAGTAGGGTTGAGCCGGTCCACCTCACCCATAAAAATATGTACGCCGGTGGAGCAAGACACGAAGAAGAAAACCAAACACAGCCCCCCTGCCCAGCTTTCTGGCGTCGTACGATGGATGCATGCAGAACAGAAGAAGGAGAAATATCATGGGGGTACAAATGGGACCCACCTCCCCAACAGATTATGATTCCCTTTGAAACTCGGGGTCAGTGCCCTATAGCTGGCAGTTGCCCTTTCCCCTTACTTTTCGGGCCTGAGCTCCGTTCATTACCAATGCCACCTCACCCCCGACAAAAACTACCTCTTAACAGCTCGTACGTGGCTCAATACGAATCAGTCCACGTGGGAGTTGTTTGGTCCGCCTTGTCAGACAATGGAACTGGCTCAGCCCGTACCCCAAGAGTTCCTTTGATTTTTATCACCATATCTGCCCCAACACCAATAATTCAAGAGAGAAAGAGATAGCTCAATCATTTTTTGGGTCAAAACCCACATCTCTTTTCTCCCCATCTTTATTGTTCTTTTGGTCTTAGGTTAATCACATCCCTCTATTTTAGCACATTAGTCCAATGATGGATGTTTTAGGTCTCTCAAATTCAGCTCTGATTTTACGTGATTGGTGCCCTGTTCTATTTTATTCTACCTTAAACTTTATACCCCATCATTTGTATTTTTATTACTCGTCTTTCAAAGTTCTAATTTACGATAATTGCTTTTTTTTAATAATTTTAAGTTGATTATAAAATATAATCTATTTATATTTTTAAAATATATATTATAAATAGAGTAAATTAAATTCGATTTTTTTTTAAAATAAATAACATTTAAATCTCGTTGGATTGAATTTATGATAATTGCTTGCACCGCATAAAACAGCAAATATAATAATTGCCTTCTTTTATGTCCTTTTCATTCAAATTTTTATAGAGAATACCAAGGAACATATCCATATGGATGAAAGAGGATGGCTTTTGCAACATTTAACGTCTTACATCTCATTTGGACGGTCCGATTATAATTTTCATTGACAAACTATAATTTTGATATTTTTTAGACTTTTTATTTTTATCATTTAGTTTTAAAATATTATAAAAATAATAAATATTATTATCGGCAACATAAGTAACCATATTATAATACATCAATAATGTAGATGGTGACTGATTAAACTAAAAATAAAAAACATAAATGTTTAAAAATATTTTTTTATTCTTATATTAGGTAAAGGAAATTTAATGCAGAAATTTGTAATGTATAAAATTGATAGGATGGGTTTCGATGAGTCGAATAAAAAAATTTGAGTTAGTCAAATTGACGATTCCTATTATATTATTCAATTTTTATTTGAATTTTTTTGAGCCGGGTTGAATTATTTTAATTTTTGTTCAAATCTAATTGTAAATATTTATAATGTTATGATACTATTTGATTCAAATTTAAATGACTTTTTATAAATATATGCAGTTTACATATATATTTCTAGATAGATTTTGAGGAAAAACATCTACGATGGTATAAATGAGTCAAGAAATTAATAGAAAAAATATAATTTGTAAAGAGTTACGCTCATACAACTAAATTGCAAAAAGAGGAGATTTATTTTAAAAAAACATAATCGAAGTTGCATATTTATTCGAGTCATATTTTATCATTCAAACTTTATGCAATTTTTAATTGAGTCAAGTTGAATTTAATAAAATTTAGTCAAATGGAAAAATGTAATTCTTTTAAGGAAAATATTTTGATACGCATGTTTACACAAGCCTTTAAATTTTAGGGTTTGGGGGTTAAGTGTGTAGGGTGTAGAATTTAAGGTTTATGGTTAGAATTTAAAGTTTATGGTTTAAGGTTTAGGTTTTAGGGTGTTAGGGCTAGAGATTTAGATTTTAAATTTTATACTAGTTTAAATATGAAATATTAAATAATTTTTTTAAACAGTCTGTGTATTAAAATATAATACTTCTTTTAAAACAAGTAAAATATTGCTTATCCTTAAAAAATGGCACATCCGTTGTACATTCCTTTCTAGAAAATAAAAAAAAAACATGGAAAATAATCCGCCAAAAATTAATTACCAACATTTCAACCAAAAAAAAAAAAAAGAAAACACGTTGATATACCCTGTTTCACAAATTTTCTATTTTACTGTACTCGCCTGACCTTCATATTTTAACGTTCTTCACTACCTCCTACACACATAAATTAAATGATATTTTTATTTTCCTATTATTTCAAAATTTGAATAAAATAAAATCAAGAATATGTTTAAAAAATTAAATCCATGTAACTGTAATTTGATGCATGTAATCTTTCGGCGACGAATCTCTTATTATTATTGTTATTATTGATAAAACGAATCTCTTATTTTTAAGGGTAAACTAAATGTAGTAGTTGTCTATGCAAATAAATAATACAGGACCAGGATCTCGGCCACTTGAGGTCTTTGGAAACCGAGGAATGATAAATTTATTATTTTTTCCAACGTGAGAGATCAATAATAATAATAATAATAATAATAATAATAATAAATAATTAAAAATTGTCACATAAAAATTAGGATTTTGTTATATGGAGTTTTAAAGACTATTAACAATGTCGATAACTAATAAGATTTTTATCATTAATTTTATATTTTTAATAAAATCTATTAAAATATGATTAATTTTTTTTAAAAAATTATATTTTATTAATTTAAGGTGTTTAATGTAATTAAATCATAAACACTAATCGCTTTTAAGTAAATATTAATTACATTAAATGCTCTAATTTAATTATATTATAGTAAATTTTATTAAAAAGTAAAATAAACATTAATTATAAAAATCCTCATGATTTTTTAGAAATTACATTTATAATTACAATAATTAATTTAACATTTTCTGTGAAGTGTTGATGGTGATCCAAACTTAATTCCAGACATTTTGGTAAAAGATTGATAATAAAAAGTTGTACCTAATCAAGCAGGAACGATAAGAAACCACAAAAATGAAAATACAAGGAATACGTTAAGCATTTTCGCCATATTATTCATTAGACCATCCAATAAAAATTATTTATCTTATTATTTTTTGTCATATTTTTATCAAGTAAATTTTTACTTGATAAAAACTGTTTTTAAAATTAACTTACAATAAATATAAATAAAAATTTATTTGGTAAATATATAATATAAAAAATAATAAAATAAATAATTTTTATTAGTTAATCCGTAATATAATTTCTTCCTATTTAGAGCCATTGGGCAGTTACGGAAGGTACATGAGAACACGGGTGCAAATCGGAGCGTTACGGCCACGTGACGGTAAGTTGGAGTAGGTAGTTAGAGGAGAAGAAAGTTAACGTTGAGTGGGGTTTCCCATGACAGCCTGGACCGACGCCATTGTAGTACCATTCGTACACGATAATTTAGTAAAATTCTAAAACTACAAATTAATTTCATTTAAATTCAGGAATTCTATTTATGAGTTAAACAAGTCTTTTTCTAGAATTAAAAGTAAATTGAGTATAATATATAAAATATTTTTTCAAATAATAATTGAAATAAAAACAATGCAACTTGAATCTATTTTTGTCATCTTTTCTCAACTTACCCTCAATATGCGCCAGCTCAGTTCTCCCGCGTGTAGTTTGTATTTCAGATATCATTTTTATTAAGTAAATAAAAAAAAATATGATCAAAATGCTATCCAGCCTGGCTCTAGTCAAAGTCATGCCTTTCCCAACCGTACATTTATTTATTTCTTCCATAATTAAGTTGTCCATTTTTGGGGGATAAGATTAAATTTTAACTTTAAAAACGGTCTTTTTAATTAACTGCTCTCCTGCCTTGTTAAGATTTGTTGAAATAATAAAAGATATGGATTAAGTTGTGGTGAACTTTTTGTTAATCGTAATTTTGAATTTCGAGTGATGGTAGTTTTAATAAATGAAAAAAAAATATTTTGGAGTTTACGAGATTTTCACCGTTTAACTTCCCCAACTTAATTACCCAATAGGGGGGTGAAATTGACGGAGTCAGTTAGGTGGGAGCAGCACGTAATCAAATATATGTTGATATTTTAGGAGGGAAGGACCTGACATTCACAGTAATACGTGTAACTTAAAGAAGTTAAGAACTGACGCGTGTCCTTTGACAGCTGTATACTATTAACAGTCTTTGGCTGTAAGAGTCCTCAACACTCAAATGCCTATAACCGGTGACTACTCAGTTTTACCGGTTCAACAGGTCATCCTTATCCCCCTCCCCATATATATTTATTTCTTACTCATTTTCTTCCTTAATCTTCTCTCTTTAACCAAAGGTGAGGCTCCGCCTCAACCACCGCATTCTCTCTGGCTCAGCCCTCTCTTTTCTGTACAGATACGGAATTAGCTTAGATCAATCTTTATCTGGGTTTTTGGGTTTTGTTTCTGAAATCAGTTTCTAGTGTCTTTTCTTTTCTCTTCCCTTCCCTTCTCTTTAAATTACAAAAATGGCTTCGGCAAGGAAAGATGTAGATCGGATCAAAGGTCCATGGAGTCCAGAAGAAGATGAGGCTTTACGGCGGTTGGTTCAAACCTACGGTCCCAGGAACTGGTCTTTGATAAGCAAATCGATACCGGGTCGATCGGGAAAGTCGTGTAGGCTTCGATGGTGCAACCAGCTTTCCCCCGAGGTTCAACACCGTCCTTTCACTCCCGAGGAAGATGAAACCATAATCCGAGCCCACGAGCAATTCGGTAACAAATGGGCTACCATCGCCCGACTACTCAATGGACGCACGGACAACGCGATTAAGAATCACTGGAACTCCACGCTAAAGCGGAAATGCTCGTCCATGACTGAAGATTTAAACGATGATTCCCCACAGCCGCTTAAAAGGTCGGTCAGTCTTGGAAATGGTAATAATACAGCGGGTCTTTACTTGAATCCCAGTAGTCCTTCAGGGTCCGATTTGAGTGACTCGAGTTTACCCGCTGCCACACCGAGTTTCACCCCGATAGCGAGGGCCGGTTCTTTGGTCCCATCTAGTCAGCATGTGGAAACGGCCTCGTCGACAACGGATCCACCTACCCTACTCAGCCTCTCGCTGCCGGGTTCCGGTTGTTGTGAAAACAAGGACAGAGGACCTGGATCCCCACCCGGAGTCCACCGAGTTCCAAGCCTGGCCCAGGTTGCAGCACCATTAGTAGGCCCGGGTGTGAAAAACGGGGAGATGAATGGGATGGAGAAGCAGTTTTTTAGCGCAGAGTGTTTGGCGGTGATGCAGGAGATGATAAGAGAGGAAGTGAGAAACTATATGGCTGGGATCGATAAAAATGAGCTTTGTTTGCAAACAGAAGCGATTAGAAATGCTGTTGTTAAGCGTATGGGAATTAGCAAAATCGGAGGACCAAAAAAGAAAGTTGTATAGTTTCTTCTTTCCTTCGTTTTTTTCTTTATTTAAATTGGCGTTAGTTAATTTGGTTATAGAAATAATAATTTTGGTAGTGTACAGGGGCGAAAACAAAAAGGAAATAAATGACATGAGATGGAAATGAAAAGGAAAAAAATGAAGGACGAAAGCTCTATTTTCAAATATTTATTTTGTATTTTTCAAATATTGGCTTAAAGAAATATTAAGGATATTTTCACCGGAGATGTCCACCGTCCATCATGGCCGTCTCCCCTCTTGCCCGCCGTAGTAAAAATGTTTTTTAATTTTTTTGTTTTATCTTTTATTTTAATTGTTTGAGTCGGATGATTAAAAAAACACAAATTATAAATAACTGATTTTTTATGAGAGTTATATATATATATTTAAAAATACGAGGATGATTCAAAACATAAAATTTACTTCCGAAAAATAGGTTTTTAATTATTTTTTATCAAATTATTATTTTTCAATATTTTTAACTCTATTTGATGGATTTTTTATACTTTTTATAATATTACACATTTTTCGATTTACCTTATTGCACTTGATAATTGCAATTCGGTCCAGTCGGAATCCATCCGTAGGCATAAAAATTAACCTAATTAAAAAAAATACATGTGAGATTGATGTTTGTTAGAAGACAAAGCATGTTAATGTTTTATCGAAAGGACAGAGCATGAGTCGTTGCAGCTTGGTTACAGTTAGTAAGGTGCTATAACTGGATCACAATCTCTTATACAAAAGATGGACTTGGTAATTTTTTTTGGAACAATTTTTAGTTAGGGAATGTGAGGAGAAAAGGGAGAGGGGTGTTAGTGGAGAATTTTTAATCACTTAATAGTCGATAAAGAAGGGAAACTTACACGGGTGGTCACCAAATTATGTATATTTTTTTTGTTTTGGTCACCAAAAATTAATTTTTGGAAAGGGGTGTTAGCTGAAGCCGTACTGATACTCTATTTGGCTACTGAAAAATAAAGTTTTGAGGAAAACAAAAGGGCATATCGGTACGGGTAAGATGAGTATCGGTACATGTGGATGGATTTTTGACATTTTGGCTATTTAAAATTATTTTGTGCATGCCAAATACCCTTTGAAAAACTTTCAAACATATTTTTTTCAAGTTAATGGACTTTTGAAATATTTTTACAAATTTATTTAAATCCAAAAACATTTTTCATTAAAGTTATATCAAAATCAAATATCTCAACAATCTCCCCTTTTTGATATAGCAAAACTACTTGAAAAATTGTTTTTGAAATTTTCCCCTTAGAAAAATAATTTTAGAATCTCTCATTTTTCTTTTTGAATTTAATTTTTCAAACCTATCTCCCCCTTGTTGTTATATCAAAAATAATTTCAAAACTAAGTTTTAAATCACATTTAAATTCAAAACACCAATTGATAAAATGTTGATACCAATAGTTGGAAATTTAGTACTAATTGATAGAAAATACCAATTGTTGGTGTAAAATAACAATTTAGAATGAGACCAAATTTTTTTTACATAAAAGAATTTTTAAAAATGACCCCTTAATCAAGCAGCAATAAAATTATTTGTCCAACAATTCAGGATAAATAAATCGAATTTCAAATAAATCAAGAAATTCAATTAAACATACTATTTATCAAGATATATCAATAGGCACACAAAGCAAGGCATAAAGGAGACAAAACTATCCTTTTTTGGTTGTACGTACCGGTACGGTATTGACCATATCGATACTTGTTGAAGGTCGTATCGGTACGGTATGGGTTGTACCGGTACCGAAGGCATGAACTGGTGAAAAATGCAGGAAAACCAACTTAAAAAGGCCTTTCAACTTAGTTTTAAGTTCATACAAAGGCTCTCTTAAGTTCTAGATATATATTTTGATATTTTTGCCACAAGTTAACAACATGTTTTTTTTAAAAAATACAACATTTAAACATTTAAAGCATGAATTTCACCAAATTCAACCAAACATTACAAGTTTAAGGCCAAAAATATAGATATAAGCATACTAGGCCAAAATCATGTAACTCATACAATAGAGACTCCCCCTAACTATAGGCAATTAGGCACAACATGGGGTCACACAAACATGCTTTGATCATCATAAAAAAACAAACAATATAAGCATGATCAAGCAATTGCATGAAACTTAAATTTTACCACTTGAACCAAGGTAGGATGTTAAGCCTCTCATTCTTCATGTGTCATTCTTCCTTGTGTGTCAAGAGCTTCCAAAATTTTGACTTTGTTCATCAATGCTCAAGCACACCTACAAGTAGACAATCAAGTAATTTTTGGTATCCAAATTGCTTTGGATCCAATGACATTAGTCCCAAATAACTTAGTCATCTCAGGAATCTATTTTTTAATGTCTTCATTTTTGTTTGAACAAATTAGTCCCTTAAGGACCCCAAATGTTTTTAACCATTTTGCCTTTGAAAAATTTAGGGGAACTAAATTGTCTAACATAAAAATTTGATTGAACAAAATTTTCATTTTTCTTTTCAAAACTTTTGTAAATCAAATCTTTTTCTTTTCTAAGACTATCCAACTCTTTATGACGATCTTCATGAACTTTTTGAAGCAGTTTTTGTAAATCAAATTCTTTTACTCAAAGTCCTTGAGATTTGCTTCAAGTTCATCTTTTATTTTAGAAATCAAATCATTTTAAACTTTTAAATTTGAAACCAATTTCTTGTTTTTCAATATGTGATTTTTAAACTCTGAAACCAAATCACCATAGGAATCTTGTAATTCATCAAAAGAATATAAAGTTGAAGTAGATGAATTAGAAGTTACCTTTGAATCTTTTTCGATGGCCATGAGACAAAGGTTGGCTACCTCATCTTCGGTGGAGTCTTCTTCATCATTCTCTGTAGCCACAAATGTCTTCTTTTTATGGCTTGATCATTTCTTTTTGAATCAAGGGCAATTATACTTGGTGTGCCCTGACTTCTTACATTAGAAGCATACAATGCTATATTTTCTCTTTATTCTCGATTCATATATTGATTCTTCTTTTTCTTGCTTCATGAATCGGGTGAACTTCTTGAAGAGCTTGGCCATATCTTCTTTTTCATCATCATCTCCACTTGAACCTTCTTGATTAATTATGGAAGATTTGAGAGCAACATTCAAATCTTCAATTCATTGCTCTTTTTCCTTTTCCCCATTTGACATCATCATTTTATGGGTTAACAAAGATCCCAAAAGTTCGTCAAGCTTGATCATTTTCAATTTTTTTACTTCTATGATGATGGTCTTTTTGAAGTCTCATGATTCAGGAAGTGAGTAAATCAACTTCCTCACAAGCTTGTCCTCCGGTATCATTTCTCCCAATCCTTTAAGTCCATTCACAATGGTGGAGAATCGATCAAACATAGCTTTGATGTCTTCTTCTGGGTCCATCTTGAAGTTTTCGTACTCAAAGTTGATAAGACCAATCTTAGTCTCTTTTACTTCATTTGTTCCTTCATGAGTGACTTCAAGCTTGTCCCAAATCTCCTTGGCACTCGACCAAGAAGATGTCTTTGCATACTCATCGGGTCTAAGTGCACAAAGCAAGATATGCATAGCTTTATCATTGAGTTGTATCTTCCTCTGTCTGCATTCCATTCTGCCTTACTTCTTTAAGGAATAAATAGGCTATCAAGAACTATATCCTAAAGACGATAGTCATTGGCTTTGATGAAGAACATCATCCAATTCTTCCAAAAGTAGCAGTTGACACCGTTGAAGTAAAGAGGCTTATCGATGGATTGCGCCGTGATATTTGGTTGATGTAGAATAGTTGAGCACTTCAAGTATCAACTCTAGGATGTTAATCTAGCATAAAGACGAAGCTCTAATACCAATTATTGGGGGTCAAACATTAACCGAAATAGCCAAGAGGGGGTGAATTAGATTTTTTCTTTGGTGGATGAAAAGCTAAGAAATAAAAATATTGACACGATGATTTATAGTAGTTCGACTACTAAACCAAGTCTTCATTCACTACCTTAGTAATCTACACTAAGTATTTTCCATAAATTCACTAATTTGTCTTTCCTTTTTTTGGGCTCAAGGAGATAACCCTTACAACCAAGACTTATACCCCAAAGTCTTGAAACCATTCTCTTATAGAGAAAACAAATTGGCAAACAAGGAAAACCTATCTAGGCAAATTTGTTTGCAATTTAAGGACACACCCAAAACCTAACACTTGAGCAAATATAACAATTAAGCTCACAAGTGTGTTCTACAAAGAAATATGGCAAAATTGAGCACTAAACTCTTTCTCTATCATTGAATGTTAGTAGTTGGGTTCTTGTTGTTCCATGGCTGCTTGAAGAGGTCTTTTAAACTCTCTAAGGAGTTTGTGGTCGTTACTAGCCGTTGGGGACTTTATTTCCACCATTAAATACACTTATGGGCTCATAAGTATCGGTACACCTGCTCAAATAGAAAGAGCCATTGGATATTTTTACAAAGGGTATCGGTACACTATACAAGTGTATCGGTACATCCATTGTGTATTGGTACAGCTAAAGCCGTATCGATATTCTATTTGGCTACTGGAAAATAGAATTTTAAGGAAAATAAAAGGGCGTATTGATACGAGTAAGATGGGTACCAGTACAACTGACTGGGTATCGATACACTAAAGAGTGTATCGGTACAAATGGTATCTTTTTGATATTTTGGCTATTTAAAATCATTTTATGCATGCCAAGAACCCTTTAAAAAAATTTCAAACATATTTTTCAAGTTAATGAACTTTTGAAATATATTTGCAAATTTGTTTAAGTTCAAAAACATTTTTTTATTAAAGTTATATCAAAATCAAATATCTCCACACATATACTCAAGTTCCGAGACGAAAGACATTCTTTCCCTTCAAAATTACTTTATCCTATTTTCTTTTTAAAATCTTAATTCAATTTTTTAATGACGATTAGCCGTGGTTGTTTTTGACGGTCGACCTCCATCTCCATTTTGATTTTGTTTATTTTTTTCTCTCTTTCTCTTCCTGTAATGACTTGGGTTTCGAGTTTCAAGGGTCAGTTTTAACCCATACATGAGGATTGTGTGTTTGGGCCTTATGCTGGGGCTTAGAAGCCTTAGTGGGCTTTTCCATAGAATATTGGGCTTGAGCTTTGGGTGGCCATGTATTTATGGATGAAAGGAAGGGTAAAAGGGTAAATTTACTCATAAATACTAAAAAAAAGGTGGTTAATTGGTGTAAAAATTGATGATCACATTCTTCTTCTTCTTCTATTATTTATTTCATATTCTTTTCTCTCCTAAAGCTCAACTCATTGGGGAGTAAATCTTAATATTTTGAGTGTAAAACTTAGATTTTGAGTTGAGGGAAATGTGTTTAGAATCCAAGGATCTATATTTTAAGGTAACGATCAAGTAAAATGGTAGCATGAAGGATTTTGGTGGGGGTTATGAAGGATGAACGAGAATGGTGATTTTGATATATTTCTTGTTATGAAACCTTCTTTTTTCGTGTCTTAACCTTCCAGCAATGTTGTAACATGATTTACAACCTTTTTGTGTAGTGAAAGGGCTTTGGGAGTCTTCCAAGAGCAAGGTGGGAAGAAATTAGCTTGGAGTACCAAGTTTGGTTTTTGGAGCAAGGTTAGTACACTACTAACTCTTATGCCTTCATGGGCATCATAAAATCATGTTAGCTTTGTGGTTGCATGTCATTGTGGTTGTTTGAGTGCTTGAACCCCTTTAATGGCAAGTTGTTTAATTATTTTAAAATGGTGTAAAATTGGTAGAAATTAACCTAAAATACCTCTCATAATATTAGGATCGATTTGGGGTCTTGGAGTTGGGTTTTAAGGGCTTTGGGAAGGAGTTTCGAACTAAAAAAATTGAATTTTGGGCGCGAGTACTAGTACAGGATGAACTCGTATCTGTACCCCTCTTTAAAAACAACGAAAATCTGGTAAGTTTAGAAGAGTGTACCGATACGGGTCAGGCCGTATCGATACCCCTTGTTTCTTGCAAATTCCAGTGGCGATATCGTGTATCGATACTCCTAGGGAGGATCAGTATGAGGGTGCATGCCAGAATAGTTAGGTCTCATATTGGTACTCTCCTCTTAGGCTGGGGATCGGTATGCAAGGGTGCGCATCGATATGGGGAGCGCATTATAGGTCGATTTCGTACCGGTACCCCGTGTATCTTTGGGATAACCTTATTTTAGGGGTACAAAGATCAGTACTGGTAGTATGAGGATCAGTATGATAGGGTTCGTACTGGTACGACAGGGTAGGTTTCGGTACGCACTATCGAATTTGTCCAAAAATTATATTTTTTTGTTCAAGAGACTAATAATTCGAATGCTTGGGCCCAATAGGTCCCATTGGAGGTAAAACTTAATGTAAAACTGAGTAGTGGAGAAATTAACCTTGAGAATGACCAAAATGAATATTAACTTGGAAATGCTTGTATACCTTGTTTAAATAGCAACCATAGGGATCAGGTATGGTCATGGGTTAGTTAGGGACACTAATAGGGACCTTGGTAGGTCATGTATGGTTATGTGCTAGGTAGGGCACTTGAATGGTTGAGTCACTTTTGTTTGGTGGGATTCAGATACCCAGGTTAGTGTTGCAACACATTTCTGCTCGGTGGGCATTTCGAGCATATTATTAAAGAATTGGCTCGATGGGTATTCCGAGATGCTCGATGGGCATTCTGAGCTTATAAGAAGAATTGGCCTGATGGTCATTCCAGGCTGCTCGATGGGAGATACCTAGCTCTTCGAAGAATCTTGATAGGCATTATGGGCTCTTCTTCGAAAGTACATGATGGGCGAAGCCGGGTAACCCCTTATTTGTTTAGTCCGACAGAGTTGGCAGACCCTGGCATGGTTGGGCCTAGTGTGCCATGTGTGGTAGCTTGTATGATTTTAACCATGTGTTTAGGCGATTAGAGGTAGCGCCATGTACTGTTAAATTCCCATGATATCATTCATCTACATGCACATATTTTATGATTTGCATGAAGCATAATTTGAATAGAAGTGTATCCAATGAGCTTTTGTTAGCTCAGCGTTCAGAATTATTATTTTCATTCACAGATCAACAGGATTATCGGGTTTAGGTGGAGCACCATCAAAGTAAGGCTTCAGCGTCGACCGATGAAGTACAATACTTAGATTAGTTGGGCTATGTATTCGTAGGACCCTATGATGTATTGTAACTTTATTTTGTATTTCGATATTTTGGGTCGAATGCTTTTATTATGTATTTTAAATTAAGCTCAATGAAATGGTTTAAACAGTTTATTATGATGTTTAAATTTTAAACTTAATAACTTTTCGTGATATTATTGTGGTATGAGCTAAACCATGTCAAAAATTTTACAGTACGGGTTTGGGCTTGAGGCCCAATTGTGACACTCGGGTAAAAGGGGTGTTACACTTCCGCTTTTCTGCCTCTGTTATCTTCTTCTTCTTCTTTTTGGTGTTTTAATGTATCTATTGGTCTGCTCGATGAGATTCTTTCTCCTGCGACCAAGGTTCATGTTCAGGCCCACTTTTACGAGGTAAAAAGTGTGGACGTAGGCGTGAAGAAGAATTTATCTCTTTTTTCTTCCGATTCTCCTCTCCACAATCTTAATTTTAGTGGGTTTTTGTTGTTTGATCATCATTTTTGTAGGTTTTTCGGCTCTTTTCGGTGGTGGACTGAGTTCTTATTTTTTTCCGCTGACAGAAAAATGACGGCTTGACACTCCATCTTGGTCTTTTCTTTGCAGTCCACCAGTTATCAATGATTTCATGAATCTTGATGCGATGCAAGGATGGACTCAGGGGGGGCTGGTGGGGGCAGTCGCCCTCTAAAAATTTGAAGTTCATATATGCTTAGATTTTTTTAAAAAAAAATTCTATATATTTTCTATTGAAAATATATTTTTGCCCCCTTAGAATTTTATAAGTTCGCCTCTAACATAAAATCCTGCATCCTTCCTTGATGCGATAGCCTTCTGATGGCCTCTCTTGTTGTAATTCTCCAAATGTTCTATTATTTTGTAACCCCCAAAGTGACATGCAATTGAAGTTTAGTTTGTTGGATTTGTTCTTGGCTTGATTTCTCTCGTCGATCTTGGAGACTTGTTGAGCCCTCACTTTTGTTGTTTTTTATGTTTGTGGTCTCTTTTCCGCGTGGTTTGTTCATGCTCTCTGCTATGTTTTTGTCTTTTTCTTTTTTGGGTTTGTTGTTGAAACCCTTCTCTTGCTTCCTCTGTATCTTGTTCTTGTTTCAATGAAGCCGGCTTTTAGTTCAGAAAGTAAGAACTAGGGATGGACATTCGATTGAGTCGAGTCAAAAAATTTCGAGTTAATCGAGTTGTAGAATTATATTCTATAACTCAAACTTTATTTTAAATTTTTTTATTCGAGTCGAGACGTTCGTGTTTCTGTTAAAATTTAATTGTAAACATTTATAATATTATGATACTAATTAGTTCCAATTTAAACAGTTTTTTATAACCATATACAATGCACCTATAAATTTCTTCATATGCGATATATATATATAACGTAATTGAGAGACTCAACTCCAAACTAAAAACTGATCCTCTAATTATTAAAAATTTTGAGGTTTTGAATTTCTATTTTATAATTCAAACTTTATTATAAAAATTTTTCGAGTCGAGTTTATATTATGAGTCGAATCAAGACGAGTATTTGAATTTATGACATATTATACTCTTTTCTTTCATTTTATTTTTTTCTCATTCATTTTTCATTGATTCACAACCATACATGGCGTATGTCTATGTTTCTTGTTACACGTTATTGTTTAAATTGTGAACAAAATTCCTTTGGATCCTGCATGGAAATTAACAAATGTTCCATTCCTGCAAGTCAGCCAGCCTCCACTAGTCTCCACAAAGGAATAGCAATACAACACGGTTTCAAAGTTAATGGAAAGTTGGTAAAATTAGCACAGTTTGACGATTAATGGAATATCCTTTCTTTGATTCTTTTCATCCACGGCTACGTATGACCAATAAAGCATGGATTGTGCAAGCCCAGGATCTCTCTTAAAAATTTAAATTCGTATATGATTCAGAATGTTTTTTAAAAAAATTTATGTATTTTATAAATTTTCACACTCTAAAATTTTATAAGTTTACTCCCAAAAATTTATAGGTTCTCTTCACGTAGTATAAAATCTTACGTCCGTCAAGCCCATGTTCGAAAATACCAATGGACCTTAACGTTCACTTTGCAGCTTTGAAACACCTCACACCCACAGTCCCGAGGCCTTACTTTGTTTCCTTTGAGCTTTTACCCACCAAGGGTAAACGGTAAGAACCTATACAACTCTACCATGTTTTAACAATATCTAAAATATGAAACTAGGCTTGTCAATTCTAACATTGGATACAAAAATTAAAATTAGCTGGATCCAATAGTAAAAAGTTTTTGATCCAAACCTGAAAATTATCCAAACTTGAATGATGATTTAAATTTAAAGGATTCAACCGGCAAACTTAAATAATCTGAATCCAAAATTAAAAGTGACTCAAATATAAAATAAATTGAAGTCATAATAATGTGACATCTAATAAGTCGTTTTAATCTAACCTAAACTAGTCCAACCATTCAATTGACCTTTTTAGTTTTTTTTGTAAAACATTCTCCTCTTCTATTAGAACTGTGAACAGAATGAAAGGAAGGGATTGAATTGGGGTGTTATATTTTAAATGATAACCAATTAATTGAATGGGTTTTATATTTTAAATGGGCAGTTTGACCCCATTTCCAGCAATATCATTGTCAGCTAAGCTTGTACTACGTCAAACTCTAACTAGTTTCCAAAATTCGGTATAATTTGTTTAATCATAATCATAAATAAAATTTCATATATTAATAATTCGTATTAAATATTTCAATAACGTATAATAATCTTTCCAAAAGAATTTGTCGAGTTACATATTAAAGCTTGTTTAAAAATTGAGTAAATTATGTTTTAAGTTATTTAATTATGAGTTTGATAATAAATAAATTACTTTTGTTCTGAAACTTACAAACATGTCACTCAATTAAAATGTTGTAATAAATATGTCACTGAACTTTAAATGTTAGACGAGAATTGGAAAAATAGTCTATTTATTTTGAATCAAGGTAAATGGGTACAATGACGTTATGGGAGCCCTTGGACCTTAACCCAATTCTATGAGGCTAATCCCAAATGACAGAAACTAGAAATTATAGCTCCTAATGAGCTGTTGATGACTGTATGATGAGTAGGATCTGACTGTGTACTGACGCGGATCTGATTGTACAATGAGCTGGAACTTAGCTGTCAAATAATCGAAACCTCCAGGCTGACAATTAACTGAAACTCCTGGCCTTACTCTTTGATAGCTCTAACAGAAATGGTGATGTAGAAAAGCTAACTCTATACAAGAAATAGCTCAAAGGTAAGAGGAGCTATACGTGTTAGCATGACAAAATCTAAATTATTGCACCGATTCGGTATTGATTCGTTTTAAATAGATTTTTTTTTTATTTAAGGGTAAATTATTTAAATGACCATTTAATTATGAGGTTGATGTCAATATGACCACTATACTTTCAATTGTATCATTATGACCACTTAACTATTTAAATAGTATCAATCAAGCCACCTACCGTTAAAATTTAACGGAGTAGGTGACATGAGAGTTAACAAAAATTTATATTTACATTCTATCAATTTGGTCCTAATTTTATTTTAATAAAATAAATTAATTATTCAATTAGATGGTAACACATGTTACCACTTTATTGGAGGACTTTAGCCATTTATATTTGGCTTTATAATTTATTTTACTCCTCTAATCAGGTGGTGACACGTATCACGTAATTCTACAAAACTACTGTATGGCTTTGGCGGGATTCAAACCAAGAAAAGCCTAGAATGAGATGTGTGACTCTACTGGGCCAAGTGAATTTCTGTGTTATAGTGCACAAAAGTTAATATATGTCTTTAAGTTGTTGATAATGCAAAGAAAAAAAATATAAATATGGATTAAGGGGCTCGAACATGAAACATTTAGGATCCATAAAAATATTTAAACCACTTAAATAAATTTAATAATTAAATTAAAGTTGAAAATATTATATATATTTTTTAAATTACTGTTAATGCATAATTTAAAATAAAAATGATTTAATATTTTTTGTATTTTAAAATCAAATTTAATATATTTTTCTTTTTCGTATTTATTTTTATTATTTCACATATATAATTTTTTAACTTAACTAATAATTGCAATATTTATTAACAAATTAATTAAATTATTATATATATGAAATAATATTAAAAAATTCAAAATTGTAAAAAAATGATCAATATAGTATTATTTTATTAGATCGAAAATCATACATAAAACTAGTTATCACAGGCTTCATTAAAAACCTCCCTAACCTAAATTGGAGGAAAAGAGTGGATGTGCTAATTATATACTTGGTACAACAATAAAACACCAAAAAACCAAAGAGCCTTAAAAAACAAACACCAATTCTACACTCAGCAAGCGTCACCAACACACAACAAGCCTTAGCATACTTTAAACACTACTGTCACAGACTGAATCTACCATTCCCAATGCCAAAAGATACATATTGCTACCATTACCCCTGTAATAACGAAATTGCAACCAAATCTCTCAATCTCATCACAACCAAAGTCCCTCGAATCAACTCCCAAAGATGTAGTTATCCCTCAATTGAGCATGGTGCATAGACACTCAATAATCCACAATAAATTTTTTCAAGAATCCACATACCCATAATCATACCGAATTTGGTTGACACCAACGTAACGTTCGCAACAAAAAATTAAACTCATCAAATTTTACTTCCTAAAATATACTGATATCTCTTCCATTTTTTCTGAAAGAACACCCTATCACAATTACGTTGTCATGCTAAAGTTGAACCGACCATAATTCTTTCCTTTAATAATCTTTGCGATATCTTCTATGACATCCTCTTCTCTGCCAATCGTACTCGCCCCGAGGAGTTTACTAAACTTCAAAGTCTCCTTTGCTTAGCGTAGTATCTCATGTCTTCTTCTTCGCTTGTTTTATTATCAAGTCTTCTTTTATATAGCAATCCTCAGCTACCTCCTACCCTTAACGTCTTCATGTTGATAGTCCTCTTTCTTCATACATGAACATCTGAAACTATCCACCGATATAGTTTCTGTCTTCTTAACTCTAAAAAGAAAAATCTTACCCTCAATCTCTATCTTTACCACCTTATCTATATTCAACCAACACTCTTTTTCAATTAATAGTCTTGCCCTTTCAAACGATGTTGGTGCGTTAGTCACGTCATCAATCCTCACAAGGTATCCCCATCCCTTTGCCAAAATTTTAAATGACTCTCTCGTCCACGCATGAATTGGATAACCGCTTATCACCAGCCATATCCGTCGAGAAATACTCTTCATTTTTGTCGACCATTCTTTAACTTGCACAAACCATTTCTCCAACACTGCTAGTGCCATTGTCTCTCTACGTTTCTCAATATTATCAAACATCAGCAACACTTTCGAACCCCCAATTCGCATGAGCGAGAGATCCTTGAGGTTTTCCATAGGCATTTCCTCTGCTAAATTTTCTATTGATATCAGTTTTCGACACCATCCAATTGCACAACGCTATAATGTCTCAACTTTGTCTTGATCCACTATACCATGAAACCTTCTCATTTTCGATCTATCCACCGGAAATATATATATTTTTTTCTTCTCCTTTGCCACATTTTTTCCACTCCATCTTTTCTCGGCCGTTTCCAATACGAACCCCTACCCCGTATTGTGCCATGGAGACTCAGATTTTCGATTCGTATATCCATCTTCCATTTAATCGTTGAATGACCCACCTTGCATCATTTTCCTTTCCATACGAATAAAGCAAAAACGCGACCCATCAACAGCCTTCTTTGTTGGAATGAATGAATCAATCACGTTTCCATATCGCGCAAAAATAAGTCATAGGCCCTTCCAATGCAATTTAGGTGGCAAATTAGTTACGAATACTGTCCAACACCGTCTATCTCTCTTCTAATCCTTACGGTTATTAGTCGTCGTCGTCCATTTTCCATAATTTTATGCCGCCATAGATTACTTTCCCCGTTGTGAATGTATTTTATCTGTATGTCTATCCTCAGCGTTTACTTCGCTTCACTCCCTACCGTTGTTTCACCAAATCACCCACTCACCCTCTCTTACTTTCAAGTTGATCTTTACTGGGGACATTCGTCAAACACCTTATATGCTTCTATTTCTTATATGCTTATAAAAACAAGAGAAACCTCAACCGATCAGCTAACACTATTTCTTATATGCAAACATTGATGTGAATTATGTAATAATTTGATGTTGTATCAACGTTACTTTTAGGATGATATTAGAACGTCCCAAAGTTTAGAGACCAATTTAGAATGAGGACCATAGTTTTGGGATGAAATTGGAACATTCAAAAGTTTGGGGACTAATTTAAAATTAGAGTCAGAGTTTGATGATGAAATTAGAATATTTAAAAGTTTAGTGACCAATTTAAAGTGGACCATTGTTTGGGGACATGTAATGTAATTAACTCAATTATTATTTACCTCATATAATATTTTATCTATCTTTTTTATATATTAAATATATAAAAATCGTAGATATGTAAATATATTATACATCTTTTACATATATTTACATTATACGTATGCTAAAAATTGTATAAATTGAAATTATGTTCATGAATACATTATATATTATCGGTAACAAGGCTCTTTGAGGGCCCAAAAGGGCCTAGGCCATAGTCACCAATTTTAAATATTTAATAAATTTTGGTCTAATTGTAATTTGGATTATGTAAAAAAAATAAATATGTAAATTAAAAAGTATAAGGTTTTATTAAATACTTAATCAAATAGGGGCTGAACTAACAAAAGGTAAGCCTATGCCTGCAAATATTTTGGTCTAATAATAATTTAGGTCCTATAAATTTAAATATTAGATAAATCATGCCGTGCCCACTAAATTTTAAGTTTAAATACTTAATAAGGTCTTAGAGTTTTTAAATTCAATATCCAATCCTTCTTAATGTTCGATCCTAACTTTGTCCATGTATATTATGAAATACTATTTTATGTACTAACGGTAGAAAAATAAATCTCATAAACAAGATTGTAGGACAATCCACTGAGTGTAGTAGGTAAAAGGAATAGTGATACCTGTATTGAAGATTGGTCTCCTCACTACAAGAAATTTCTATTATTGTGACAAATTTAATTTTGATAAAAATATTTTTGTCAGTAGCTTTATTGTGACAAAATAAATAAGCGTTACTTTAAATTAGAAAAACATATTCAATTGTGACAAAAGCTAAAACCGTCATAATATTTTGTCACAATTAGCAAACTAGTGCAACATATGGTGACAATATGATTTGTTACCATTTTTTGTCACAAATATTTTCCTCCATTTTTTTGGCGAAAAAAGTCATATAGTGACAAGTTTTGTAACTGTCTGTTCTAATATTTATTACAAAATAAGTTGTCACAAAAATATAATGAGATTCTTAAGATTAAAAAAATAAATAATGAGATTAAAATTATATATTTTTAATTATAGTGACAAAATGTATAGTCACAAATATTTTTCTCTATTTTTTGGTGCAAAAAAGTCAAATAATGACAAGTAATGCGATTCAAGTTTTTTTGTGACAAATTATGTTTGTAGTTATATATTTTAGTTATAGTGACAAAATATATAGTCACAAATATTTTCCTCTATTCAAGTTTTGTAACTATAAGTTATAATTATTATAACAGAAAAAATTATTGCAACAAATAATGCGATTTAAGTTTTTTGTGACAAATTATGTTTGTAGTTATATATTTTAGTTATAATGAAAAAATATATTATCATAGATATTTCTCTCTATTTTTTGGTGCGAAAATAATTATATAATGATAAATTTTATAACTATAAAATGTCAATGAAAATACATTAAAAATAAAAAATAATTTTAAATGATATAAACTATTTTGAGAATACCAACAATCAAATCCTTTTGTTTAAATAAGTTTTTATTGTAAGAAAGAAATTTAAAACTTTCGATTTATATAACATCTAAGAGAATATCAAATATTTTTTAGTTGCTAGTAGGATGCTGACGATAGATCTATTGCGCCGCCCGTTGAACACTATCTGTCACTAATCGACACTTGAATTTAAAATGAAACTAATATGAATATTTAAAAAAAATCAACTCTAATTGAACTTACCACTTAAATAAAACAAACTAAATAAATGACAAATAAAATTAATATAATTATTTAGATAAATTAAAATATCAATTTATTTTCATACATCAACTGTCAAGTTAAAAAAAAATCAACTTATATATATTTTTAAACTCTCACATTATCAATTTAAAAAAGCCCCCGGCTATAATATTTATTTGAATATATATATATATATTTAAACAATAAAAAAATTCAAGTCCGATGCTGGGCTTTGTTTTTCCCCTTTCTTCAAATTCTCAAATATAGAGAAACAAACCAGAAACAGAGGACAAGATTAGGGCTCTTGTTTTTCCAAAAAAAATTGGTGCCTTTTGGAATTGGGTGTTAGGCATGTCGGTGAAGTTTAAAATCATTTGAGGGGCAGATTGGAAAATTCGACTAATGTTCACTGCGCAAAAAAGGTTTGGTCGTTGTCACTCGAGAAGAAAATTGACGGGTCCGGTTCGGATTCAAACTCCAATGAGTTTCTGTAGGGAAAAGGGAAAGGAGTGACTTTTGCTGAGCCCTCGATTCCAAATTGTAAATACGTTGGATCAGAAAGGATTACACGAGAAAGTGTTAAGACTCGAAAATAAGGTTATTTGCTGCAATATATATCTAAATTTATTATTTTTAGTCTCTTTAATTATTTTTTTATTGTTATGAAAATATATATTTTTAATTTGCCATGTTATCGGGTACTTTAAATTTGTTCATATTGTTATAAATATATATTTTATAAGTTTAGGTGAGAAATTGATATGATTAAAAAAATACAATAAAAATATATCCTATCAAACTCACAATTATACATACATACATTAAAATTAATCTCTATTTCCCCACTTCTTCATTTTTCTTGGCATAGGGCTTAACAATCCAAGCCTTAAAATCATTTATGAGTGTTCTCTCTTCAAGCTTGATTAGTGGCGGGTAGTTTTGATAATGAAAAATAGTGGGTAGCGCCGCACCCCTTCCCTATAATAAACATGATAAATCTCCTCTCAATTGGATTATTACTTTATAATTTATGACAGAAAATTTTAAAATATTCAGTTTCAAAATATTTTAATTTTACTTTTCTTTTTATTGTTATGTTTTACTGGTAATATATATGAGCTAGGATTGATGAATTTTACAATTGCCATTTATTTTTTTTCATTTTCTTGTTTTTCTTTGGGATTGTTAGGGCTTCTAATTATGTCTTCCGATAGACACTGTTAAGATTGCTAAACAGGATAAAGAACACTAGCATTTTCTCAACAAGGTAAAAAATTCAATATCACTTTTATAGTTATGTTTATGTTTTCGTACATATTTAATTGTGTGTATAAATGTATGATAAGTGGACTTGTCGTTAAGAACACAATAATTGAACTTCTAATTTTGGCTTTTTAATGTTTAAATGATGTATTATTAGAGGGTTCTTGGTTAGTAACTCAAAATTGAATTGGTGGAATTGGCAATAAAAAATAATAATCATGAAATCGATTTTAGAGATCTGTTGAATCATTTAAGTTTATCGATCTTAGAATAATCGTTTTTTTAAAATTAAGTTTATATGCTTGTAGTGAAGTGAATTATTTGGTTGATGTTGTTATAAATGTATGAACTAAAAGGAGTTCAATGTTTGTATTTTTGGTGACAGAAGATGAACATTGATCTGAGTTACTTTGTTTTTTGTTCATGAATCACCGAAGCTTTAGCATTCAACCGTAAGATCATGGACGAACCTAAGGGTGCTGGGGGCAGCCGCACCCCCTAAAAATTTAAAATTCTCCTATATTTTATAATTTTTTTTTTGTATTTTCTATTGATAATCTAATTCCCCACCCCTAAACTCTTGTAATTTTGCACTCCTTTACATGAAATCCTGGTTCCGTCTCTGCGTAAGACGTCTTTACATCTTCTATTATTCTGCGAACTATAACCTCCTCTAAGAAGGTTGGTTTATATGGTTGAAGCGGCTATTTTTTTTGAGAGTCGAAGGCCACTACGAAAATAATAATAAATTATGAATTATATTGAAATGGGGGAGTCCCGCTTTTATTGAAAAAATCATTTAAAGGGGATTTAAAAAAAATATTATTTTTGAAAAACATGGAGTTGCCACCGGTCACTTGGATAAGGTAGACCGGACACCGAAAACAAAAACCAGAGATTTTTTTAAACAAATTGGGTTCGGGAGTTGATTACGGATAGGGAAGGATTAGCACCCCACACCGCCCAAAATTTGGTACTAAATTATTACCGCTTTATTAATATCAAATTTTACGGGTTAAAGTGACTATTAAATTAAAATTTGGTTATATGTGCGAATATAATTTAAGGGCTCCAGTGTTCGAGGGATAAGCGAAAACTACCATCTACGTCTTAGACTGGTAGCCAAGTTTACCGTCGAAAAAGGGAGCACCGCATTGACAATTAATATGTCGAATATGCAATCTTAATAAAACATGATAAAAACGAAATAAATACATAGAATATATATATTATGAACAAATAATGACATGATTAAAATAAAATACAACCAAATTAAAATGATATATTTAACATAGCATAGGTAACATATAAAAATAATACACTATGTACATATAAAATAATCACCATAATAAATATATATATAAAAACTAATATATAATATACATATTAGACACATATAAAAAAACATATGCATCATAATATAATAATATAAAAAGTACATTAGATAAAACACATTACTAAAAATAACTTTTAAATGACATAATATAAATATACGTATAATAAAATATATAAAAACCAAATATATACATATATTTCTATATAAACACATATATACATATAACACAAAATAAAATGATATATATATATATATATACCACCGATATGTACATATATTTGAACATATAAAAATATATGGAAAAAATTAGTAGGTAAATAAACGTATATAGAATGAATTAATATCAACAAGCACGAATAATGTATCGAATATATAATAATAAAAAACACAAGAATAATAAAAAGTACAACGAAAACACTAAATACATATGTAATTAGACTGAAATTAACTAGAATCAAAAGAACGAGGACCAAAATGAAATTAACCCACCAAACAGCTTTAAAATCGAGAGAAAAGGGACCAAATTGCAAAACAGTGAAAAGGAAAGGGGACTAAAGCTGCAATTTTCCATTTTAAAATAATAAAACAAGGTTAGGGTTGAAATTAGAAACTGGCCAGAACTTAGGGGGACCATTAGTGTAAATAAACCATGCGGCAGAGACATTTTGAAAAATGCAAAAGGGCCGAGGGAACTAGGGGTGATTTCCCTATTTTAAAACTGATTTCATTAAGTTAATAGGGTGAAATTGTGACTTTTTGAAAACACAGAGGGACTGATAGTGTAAATAAACCCTGCGGCAAGACAAAAATAAAAGATCTGAGAGGGCGGAAGGACTAATCACGTTATTAATCCACTTTAAAATTTTTAAAACTTATATATTGACCCAACCGGCCACTGATTCAAACTTTAGCCATTTTAAATTTTTGGTTTTAAAATAATAATCCTTCATTCCTTTTTTTTTTCTCTCAAAACCAAAACCTAAACTTTAAGTATTAGGATGAACCCAAAAAACGGCCGCCCTCACTTCCAGATTCCGGTGGTGGCCGGCCACTCTGGCTACCGTCCGCCGCCACCGGCTATCATCGATAAATACCCACTCAAAAAAAACTTTTTATTTTAAAATCAAATCTGGTGATGAATCTTTATAACCAAAACTCCCTTTGCCCTTTATTATTTTTTTAAAACCGAGCCCCCTTTTCCTTTTCAAATACCAGTCCCTCACCCTCATTGGTTCACCTTACTCGGTTTAAAACCGAGGGCTTGTCACCGGCGACAAAAGGCCAACGACGGCGTGGGTAAACTCTCGTCCCCTTTTTTATTTTCTTTCGAATATACATGCATGCATGTAAGAAGAAAAATGAGGGGAGTTATTACCACTAGAATCCGTTTTTGGCTTTTTTTTATTTTATTCGAATCTGGTAACTAAGTACAAATGGTAGATCTCATTACATATATATGCATGTTTGTCCTGATTTTTTGCTTATAAGAATTCCCAAATTAAATGCTATCACTGTTGGATTGATTGATTGACTTTTTCCTTTTTTGTGTGTTTCGGCCATGCTGGTGGTTGGGCCGATGATGGGAGGTTGTACGACGGCGCGGGAAATTCGGCGAGACGGCCACGTGGTAGGAAAATGAACGGGTTATCTTGGCCAGATTCATTCATGGCCGTTGGATCAGATCATATCTGATCCAACGACTAGGATTTTTTGAAGATTGAGGGCCCTGATGCATTTTGGAGGGTGACGTGGCAGCCTCGGATCGTGACGCGTGGCACGTGGGAAAGCGAATGGTCTCGCGCGTGCAGACGATCGGTCCAGGGGTGAGCCTCACGCGCGCCAGCTGGATGGTCTTAGTGGCATCTAGACCGTTGGATCAAGGCAGCAAGAAAAATAAGGGTTATCAGATTTGGTTCTAGGGTTTTTGGATATTAAAGGGGATTGGGCTGGCCATTTGGGCCTGGTGTAATTAAGCATTTGGGTTTATAATTGTAAATGGCCTGGACTTAATATATATAGTTTGGGTTTTAATAATTATATCTGATCTGTTTTCAATTTAAACCCAATAATAATAAGAATACATGCATATATTAATTATACATACACATATGGACATGCAATATATATTCACATAGACACATACATAATACATACATGCAATACATATATAAACGTACACACATATAATAATAATACACGCATACGCATACATACTTACACACACCTTAATATGTACATACACATAATATATTAATACACTCATATACAAAACATTCATGCAATATAAAACATATATATAACACATTAATATCTCTAATAAATATTATCAAACCTTAATCACACCTACATACTAGACACACATATATGCACATATACATATGATTTTAATAACATACATACATATGAGCCCACGCCTATATTTAAGCATACATATTACCTCACGTACGAATAAACATTAATACGTACATACTATACTAACACACATATATAATAGTAACTATAACTAATTAATATTACTATAATATTTATAACCCGGACAAAAATGAGTGATTACAATGGTCTGCTATAATTTTAATTTTTGCTTATGTTTAACATTAGATCTGTTGTTTCTTTGCTATTTATGAATTTATTTTAGCTTTTTTCTTTTTATTTTTTGATGTTGCTTTATGTAAGTATTGTTTTTTTTATTTTATCAAAATCATAAAATTTCATGTTTAAATTGTTTTTAAGAGTAGATTACTTGATTATATGTTAAACTGTGTTGTTAAGTGGCGAAAAAGCAAGTGTATAGATCATAGTGAACTGTTCTTCAAGCTTTTGCTGAAGAGTTTTTCTGTTCGATGTGGTGAATTGAGTTTTCGAATTTTTTATTAGTAATTGAGTTTCAAGATACCTTTTGTATTTTCGGTTAAATTTAAATATTAATAGTCATGTTTAATCTGCTTTCTAGAGTTAGACTGCTTTGTTTTATGTTGAAGTATGTTGTTAAATTGCTAAAATGGAAGGCAATGGATCTTAATGGGTAATAGTTGTTTTGCTAGAGCCTTTTCGTTTTATAAAATTTGGCATTTTTCAAATATAGGATTAATAATGTTATTTTAAGGTACCCTTTTCAACTTTTTGATTAAATTAAATCAGAAACAGTCTTGTTTACTCCATTTTCAAGACTTAATTATCTGTTGAAGCATGTTGTTAGCTTGCAAAAATGTAAGTCTATGGATCCTAATGAGCCATTGCTGCTTTGCTTGTTTTTCTATCAAATTTGGTGAAATGACTATGAATAATCTTATAAATAAACATTATTTTTATTTTGTTTATAAATAAATAAAGAGCTTTCTTCTCAAACGGGTAACCTTGCTAATATCTTGTGATTGACAATTTTTAATGCATTTAATAGCTTTTTATTTCATTTGTGTTATTTTGTTGCTCATAATATTTCCTTTTTCTTTTTATTTAACTTTTTTTTTGGTATAGGGGTTCGGAATGGTGGCCAGCGATAATGGTGACCTAGAGGTAGTAGATCGGAGAAGAGAGGCTTCAGAACGACATTTGTAGTATGATTTTTTACAATTTAGAGGGGATTAAATTGTGACAAAATGTACTATTTATAATAAAAATAAATATTTTATTTTAAAAATATTTTGTCCTTATAAGTAACATTTAGTGATGAAATAAAGGTAGTGAGAAATTAAGTTTTGCTGCAATATGCATTTTTGTCAAGAAAATCTTTTCCGTTCGATGTTAAAATTTAAGTTAATTGTGACGAAATTTACTTTTTGTGATGAAATAAATATTTTATTTTAACAAATATTTTGTCTCTGTAAGTTACATTTTTTGACGAAATAGTAGTGAGAAATTAATTTTTGTTGCAATATGTATTTTTGTCACAAAACTCTTTATATTTGATTTTACAAGTTATTTATGACAAAACATGCTTCTCGTGATTAAATAGTTAATTTATTGTGATAAATATTTTATTGTGATAAGTTAATCATAGTGACGAAATTTCATTGTTGCGATAAATAGTATAAAATAGTAACAAACACAATTTTGTCACAATATACTTTAAATGACGGGTTGTTCTAACAAACATGGTGATAAGTGTTCAAAAGTACTATTTTTCTTACCCTTTTTACTCATATTATTGTTAGACTTAGGCTCATATTAGTTGCATAGTTAGCCATTCATGCATTAATCCATGTTTCCTTCAATCGTTGAGCTTGATTACATAACTTGGTGATTTTTGTGGAAATAGATGCTGCTTTGGTGTGTTTTTGTGTGTGTATGTGCAGGATCACTTGCCAAAGCAATGCCGAGCTAGTTGCCAGGGCAAAGCATGAAGGATATGCCGAGCCAGTTGCCATGGCATTTGTCGACAAAGAGAAAATGCAATAGGGATGTCAAAATTAATGACTTTACAAGCCCAAGATGACATGGAGCAAGGCCCAAGCCCAAAGGAATTTGATTGCCATGCAGAGATTAAAGAAGAATTAAATTCCAAGAAGATAGGAGAAGTTCTAATAGGAATAAAATTATAATAAAGAATTATATTCTTTAAAGATAATTTAATTCCAACTCAAACTCCTCCTCAAAGAAGGACTTTGGCCTAGCCCTATAAATATCAAGGAGATTTCGACAAGATGCGGAGAGAGAGCAAGAAGGCAAAATTAAACAAGTCCAAGAGAGAAGCAAGGGAATTTTTCGCAAGCTTCTAGAGCAAGGGAATTTTCGACAAGCTTCATATTTTCTTCCTTGCTCGATTGGGGTCATGCTAGGGATTAATTATCTTGTGTTTCTTTGGAACCTAGCCATGAACTAAATTTACTTGGCTATGGTTATTGTGTTTTGTGGTTGTGAGAAACTATTGGTTTTTGTTTAGGTAATAAGAGTTTGCACTTTTCTATTTCAAGGTTTATTCATTCTTGGTTCTTATTATTGTTTGCGAGTGAATTGGGAGAGGATCTCGTGATTTCATCCATTTATCTAATATCGGGAGAGTTAGATTCAAGAAACGAATGAATATGATCTTTATGCAATCCAATGATGGTGAAGATTAATCCGGCTTAGGAATAAGTTAAGGATTTCAACGGCTAAGAGGAGCACAAGATTGGTTGTTGTTCACCCTTGATTCACGCAGGGATGTATTATCAAGGCATGCACAAGTAGCTAGAGTTTCGACTTAGGGATAAGAAGAAACCATTGAAGAACGCTCCGCCGAACCTTGAAGTTGCTGCCCAGTCGCCCAAGTAGTTGCCCAACTAGTCGCCCAGGCAACCATCAATTAGTCGCCAAGGCAACCCCGTTGTGCAAGTTGCCACGGCAACTGAGTTGCCCGTGCACTCTTTTACCAAGACGATCCAATCGGCTATCACACCTCAACTCACGATAACCTGACCTATCTCTCTCAATTGAATTCATCTTTTCTTTTACTTAATTGCTTTCTAGATTAGTTATTAGTTAAAACTTCTATAATCTTTTATTTGTGTTTTTATTTTTACAGTGCAAGAGACTAGATTCTTGAAGTAGCACCAATCCCTGTGGAGACGATATCTTTTATACTATAACTTGCGACGTGTATACTTGCACATTTGCGTAGCACTTATTACGCGCAACAAGTTTTTGGCGCCGTTGCCGGGGATTGGCAATATCGACTTTGTTTTTACTTTCTTGCACTTTCTTTTTATTTTTCTTGTTTAAAATTCAAAGGGCTAACAAACTTTGGTTTTGCATTGGTATATGACCAGAGCGAGACCGACTTCACCAGAATATCCCTTTGATCCAGAAATCGAACGAACCTTACAAAGACTTAGACGAAGGATAAGAGAAGCAATGGCAAATCAAGACGGCAATATGAATCAAGATGTTCGAGCAGGAGGAGGAGTGATTCTTGCACGAAACAGAACTATTCGAGACTATCTTGAAGAAGATCTTGATGGACTTAACCCAGGAGTTGTCGCACCCGAAATTGAAGCCGACCACTTTGAGTTGAAATCGGTAATGTTTAATATGACCAACACAATAGGTCAATTTGGCGGCTTAGCAACTGAAGATGCACGACAACATCTGAAATCTTTCCTCGAGATTTGCAACTCGTTCAAGATACACGGAGTCACCCCCGATGTCCTACGATTAAGATTATTCCCCTATTCACTGAGGGATAGGGCGAAAGCATGGTTGAATAGCATTCTTGCCGGATCCATAGCATCTTGGACTGATCTTTGTCGTGATTTCCTTGCTAGATTTAATCCAAATTTGACTGATAAGCTTCGTAACGACATTACTTCTTTTCGGCAGGCAGATGATGAATCCATGTACGAGGCTTGAGAGCGATATAGAGAACTTCTACACAAATGCCCCCTACACGGATTCCCGGTGTGGACTCAAGTAACAATGTTTTACAACGCCGTGAGTACACCAACAAGGATGATGCTAGATGCCTCGGCAAACGGCATACTCCTAGATAAGTCACCGGAAGAAGCAATGCAAATCTTAAACAGGCTGGCCAAGAATGATTATCAATTTCCATCTACTAGAAGAGGAGGAGTTAGACGCCAAGCCACAATACATGAACTAGGATCATCAGATTCAATTTCGGCACAATTGGCTGCTTTAACCAAGATGGTCCAGAACATGCAAAAACCAAACAACACACATGAAGTCAAGGTAATGGATTCTTTTTGTGAGTTATGTGGTGATAACCATAATTCTTCCGAATGTATGCGAGAATCCGAATCCAACTTCTATGTGGGGAATTACAATCGAGCAACAACATGATGTCCAATACATACAATCCAAATTGGAAGAAGCACCCGAATTTTTTATGGAGTAATCCCAACAATGCTCTAAACCGTAACAATCGTAATGCACAAGCATCCGGATTCCAAAGAGAATATGCCACGGCAAATGCGGATGCGCGGAACAACCGACGACATCTAGTTCTTTGGAAAATTCTCTAAATGCTTTTATGATGAAAACTGAATCTTATATGGCTGAGAATAGTAATTTCATAAAAAGAACTGATGCTTTTATTAACAGACCGAGATGAGATTGCAAAGCCAAGAGGCGGCAATCAAATCATTGGAAATCAAGTCGGACGGTTTGCTTAAAATCAACACTAGACCACAAGGAGGTTTACCTAGCGATACTCAAGTCGCAAAAAGAATCGCCATGAGCAATGTAAGGCAATCACCACCAGAAGTGGCCAACAACTTAGAGAGGTTCAAACCCCTCGTCAAACAAAAAAACTCCACAAAAAGATCAAGATTTAACTTAGCGGCAAAGCCTCGGATGCTGAACCGGGAATTGCCGCGGCAACCGACAATAAGCATGCCTCGGCAACCGCGACACCTCAAAGAACTTGCGATAAGCATGCCTCGGCAACCCCATTGATAACGCGCGGCAACTCCAGACGTCCCGACAATGCCGTCAATCAGGTTTCAAACCAATGAAAGGATCAAAGATATCCGACTTCCACCACCATTCCCACAAAGTTTGAAGCGACAAAAGCAAGAATACCAATTCAAGAAGTTTCTTGATATCCTAAAGCAAGTCCACATCAACTTGCCATTGGTGGAAGCAATTGAACAAATGCCAAACTATGCCAAGTTTCTTAAAGACATTGTGTCCAAGAGAACAAGGCTAGGAGAGTTTGAAACAGTTGCCGCGACAGAGGGATGCATGGCAATGTTGCACAATCGTATGCCACCTAAGTTGAAGGATCCCGGAAGTTTCACAATACCCTGTTCCATTGGAAATCACTATGTCGGGAAAGCACTATGCGACCTAGGGGCTAGCATAAACTTGATGCCTAAATCGGTTTTCCAGAAACTAGGAATCGGGAAGGCAAGACCTACAACAGTTATGCTGCAGCTAGCCGACAGATCCTATGTGCATCCAGAGGGAAAAATCGAGGACATACTGGTAAAAGTTGATAAATTTATTTTTCCCACTGACTTTATTGTTTTGGATTGTGAAGCAGATGAGCATGCACCTATCATTCTCGGGAGACCATTCCTAGCAACAGGGAGAACCTTGATCGACGTTGAAAAGGGAGAACTCACAATGAGGGTGAATGACCAGCAGGTAAAATTAAATGTGTTCCAAACACTAAGGCACGCCGATGATCCTGAAGAATGCCAACTATTTCATGCCACGACAGAATTTAACTTCGATGAGGAATTTAGTTGCCTCGGCAACTACATTGCCGATCAAGAGGAACCTGAGGAGTATGAAGAACCGGTCGAGGAGGAACAACAAGAAAAGGCAAATTGGCTAATCAACCGACCATGTACATACTTTGAACCACTGGATTACTCAGGTAAGGAAGGTAAACTCGAAAAACCCTCTATCGAACAACCACCCATTCTTGAGTTGAAACAATTGCCAAAGCAACTAAAATATGTATGCTTAGGGACCGATAATACATTACCTGTAATTATTTCTTCTAAGTTACAGTCTGAGCAGGAAAAGAAGCTGATCAACATGTTGAAGCTACACAAAAAGGCAATAGGGTGGACAATTGCCGACTTGAAGGGAATTAGCCCGGCGGTGTGCATGCACAAGATCTTGTTGGAAGATGATCACAAACCTTCAATTGAGGCCCAGAGGAGACTAAATCATGCCATGAAAGGGGTTGTAATGAAAGAAATCATCAAGTGGCTTGACGCCGGCATTATATACCCTATCTCCGATAGTACGTGGGTAAGTCCGATACAATGTGTACCGAAAAAGGGAGGTATAACAGTAGTAAGCAATGAAAATAATGAACTTATCCCAACCAGGACTGTGACCGGTTGGAGGGTTTGTATGGACTATAGAAAGCTAAACAAAGCCACTAGGAAAGATCACTTCCCATTACCCTTTATTGATCAAATGCTTGACCGTCTTGCAGGTAAACCCTTTTATTGTTTTCTTGATGGTTATTCAGGTTACAATCAGATTGCCATAGCACCAGAAGATCAAGAAAAGACAACCTTCACATGCCCATACGGTACTTATGCCTTCCGAAGGATGTCGTTCGAATTGTGTAACGCCCCGACAACCTTCCAAAGATGCATGATGGCACTCTTTTCAGACATGGTCGAAGACTTCCTTGAAATCTTCATGGATGATTTTTCGGTTTTTGGTAATGACTTCGACGGCTGCCTTGGCAATTTAGAGAGGGTGTTAGCAAGATGTGAAGAAACGGATTTAGTCTTCAATTGGGAGAAATGCCACTTTATGGTAGATGAAGGAATAGTGCTTGGCCACAAGATTTCATCCAAGGGAATTGAAGTAGACAAAGCCAAGGTGGACGTGATCGAGAGATTACCCCCACCAAATTCGGTTAAAGGAATTCGAAGTTTTCTCGGACATGCAGGTTTTTACAGGAGGTTCATTCATAATTTTTCTAAAATCACTAAACCTTTGTGTAATCTGCTTGAACAAGATAAAGTCTTCGATTTTGATGATTCTTGCACTCAAGCATTCAAACCCTAAAGAAAAAGCTTGCCTCGGCACCCATTGTCGTTCCACAGTTGGACACTACCTTTTGAGCTTATGTGTGATGCAAGTGATTTCGCGGTAGGAGCGATCCTAGGCCAACGCCGCGAGTAAGACCTTCCATGTGATATACTACGCTAGTAAAACTCTTAATGGTGCTCAAGTGAATTACACAACAACGGAGAAAGAGTTACTAGTCTGTAGTTTTTCGCATTTGACAAGTTCCGATCCTATTTAATTGGTACAAAGGTAATTGTTCATACGGACCATTCGGCAATCAAATACTTATTTGCTAAAAAGGATGCTAAAACTCGTTTGATTCGTTGGATATTACTTTTACAAGAATTCGATATTGAAATTAAGGACAAGAAAGGAACAGAAAATCAAGTGGCCGATCACTTATCACGTTTGGAACGCAATAGGGAGGAGGACGCGGATCTAGAGATATGCGATGCATTCCCGGATGAACAAATTCTAATTGCCTCGACAACCCTCAACGCCTCGGCAACCCTTGACGCCTCAGCAACCCTAGATGCCTCGGCAACCCATGACGCCTCGGCAACCATGGATGCACACGCCTCGGCAACTCGACGCCGCGCAGCAGGTCTTTAACGCGCGCGCCTCGGCAATCTTGGGAGCGAGCGATCGCCCGCGGCGCACATGTCTCAAAGAATACCGTACGCACGATTTAGTTAACTTCCTTGTTTGTGGTATTTTTCCTTATGGCATTACTCACCAAGGGAAGAAGCGGTTCCGCCATGATGCTAAGCATTACTTTTGGGACGAGCCTCTTTTGTTTAAACAATGTGCAGATCAGGTTATACGCCGATGTGTCCCTAAAGAAGAGCAACAGAATGTACTCCGGCAATGCCATTCTTCACCCTATAGAGGACATTTTGGAGGAACTCGTACCGCGGCCAAAGTCTTGCAATCCGGTTTGTATTGGCCAACATTGTACAAAGATGCCCAAGACTTTTACAAGCAATGTGATCGTTGCCAGAGGACGGGCAATATCTCTAGATGACATGAGATGCCACTCCAGAACATCATCGAGGTGGAACTGTTCGATGTATGGGGGATCGATTTTATGGAACCTTTCCCATCTTTATTCGGCAACCTCTACATCTTACTCGCCGTCGACTATGTGTCTAAATGGGTAGAGGCAGCTGTAGTTCCCAACGACGATTCCAAGACCATACAACGATTCCTGCAGAAAAACATATTTACACGGTTTGGGATGCCGAGAGCAATTATCAGTGACGGGGGCAAGCATTTTGACAACAGACTAATTGCCAAGATGTTGCAACGCTTCGGCATATCATACAAGATCGCCACAGCATATCACCCACAAACCAACGGGCAAGCAGAAATTTCCAACCGGGAGTTTAAGGGAATACTCGAGAAAGTGGTAAATCCCTTAAGGAAGGATTGGTCATTAAGACTAGATGACGCCACTTTGGGCATATCGCACTGCATTCAAAACACCCTTAGGTATGTCCCCCTTCCGACTTGTCTATGGTAAAACATGTCATCTACCGGGTGGAAATCGAGCACAAGGCGTACTGGGCAATCAAGACCGTGAATATGGATTGGGAAAGTGCCGGACAAAAGCGTTTGATGGATCTCAATGAGATAGAAGAATTTCGTGCACTAGCCTATAACAATGCACGAATCTACAAGGAGAAAACAAAGCGATGGCACGACAAGAAACTATTGCCACGACAATTCACGCCAGGGCAACTAGTTCTCCTATTCAATTCTCGGCTAAAACTTTTCCCGGGAAAGCTGAAATCAAGATGGTCGGGACCATTTGAAGTCGTCAAACCATTCTCCCATGGTGCTGTGATAATCAAGTCCATCTCTAACAACCATGAATTCAAAGTTAATGGACAAAGATTGAAGCACTACAATGGTGCCCATGTGGAACGTAACAAGGAAGTGGTCAACTTAGGAGATGCATGAGCATGCTCTCCTTTTAGTATTTTCTTTTTCTTTTTCTTTTCATTTTTATTTTTAGGAGATATTTTTTTTTTCATTATCTTTAGTTTTCAGGTTTTCTTTGTTTTCTTTTTCACAACAAGACTCACAACTACTATGCTAAGGAAATTTACTGCCGAGATCCTTGCCCCGGCAACCAATGAAGAAGATGCCGCGGCAACCTACATCGTGCCTGCACAAGCTGATGCCACGGCAACCAACCCTGAAGATGCCACGGCAACCAAAGCTAAAGACATCCCGGCAATAAGAAAACAACCATCGCATTCAAGCAAGAGAATCAAGACACCGACCAAAAGGAAACTAATCATCTACGATGACGAACTCTCGGAGTAAGTCCTCGTATGTATTTTTATTTTTATTTTTATGCATGCATTGAGGACAATGCCTCACTCGAGTTTGGGGGGGATTGTTATTAGTAATTACCATGTTTAGTTACATTAATCTTAAGTATTACATTTATGATACATAAATTGCTTGCCATGCCTTTAATTAGAACAAGAATTGCTTAGATTTGATGAATATTCGATGATGACTTTGCCAATGCACTTAATTGATAGAATTTTTATTCTAGGATAACCATGGAAAAACTTAGAATTTTACTATGATGCTAAATTTGATGAAACACTGTTGTGGTCTGATTGATTTAAGGAGTTCTAGTAAACTTAGGTTGATAATTAACAAATTGGGGGATTAGAATAAAAATTGGATGAATGCTAGAGGTGCCCGAAATTGGCTCTAGCATGTGCTAAAAAAAATGATCACTAGAGGTGTCCGAAACTGGCTCTAGGAGGCGTTATTTGTTTTTTAACTAGAGGTGCCGGAAACCGGCTCTAGTCGATTAAATTAGCTTAAGAAAACTAAAAACAAAACACTAGAGGTGCCCGAAATTGGCTCTAGTTAAAACATGTTAAAAAGAACCCAATGAAGTAATTTGAAAACCTATTGTTTGCATAGAATCCAAAAAATTAACTTGCACACAACTCCGCACACACTCACAAGCATTATAGTTTGATTCCGAGTAATTCCTCAGTTTTCTGAAAAATAAAAAGCCAATCATACTTTGTGCCCCGGTTCAGAGAATTGAAATCAAGTTCAAAGCTGAGTTTGTGAAAATTGAAGTCTTGGCAGGTAATTATGAGTTTGCATTGCTTGAGGACAAGCAATAGTTCGAGTTTGGGGGTGTGATAAGTGTTCAAAAGTACTATTTTTCTTACCCTTTTTACTCATATTATTGTTAGACTTAGGCTCATATTAGTTGCATAGTTAGCCATTCATGCATTAATCCATGTTTCCTTCAATCGTTGAGCTTGATTACATAACTTGGTGATTTTTGTGGAAATAGATGCTGCTTTGGTGTGTTTTTGTGTGTGTATGTGCAGGATCACTTGCCAAAGCAATGCCGAGCTAGTTGCCAGGGCAATGCATGAAGGATATACCGAGCCAGTTGCCATGGCATTTGTCGACAAAGAGAGAATGCAATAGGGATGTCGAAATTAATGACTTTACAAGCCCAAGATGACATGGAGCAAGGCCCAAGCCCAAAGGAATTTGATTTCCATGCAGAGATTAAAGAAGAATTAAATTCCAAGAAGATAGGAGAAGTTCTAATAGGAATAAAATTATAATAAAGAATTATATTCTTTAAAGATAATTTAATTCCAACTCAAACTCCTCCTCAAAGAAGGACTTTGGCCTAGCCCTATAAATATCAAGGAGATTTCGACAAGATGCGGAGAGAGAGCAAGAGGGCAAAATTCGACAAGTCCAAGAGAGGAAGCAAGGGGAATTTTCGGCAAGCTTCTAGAGCAAGGGGAATTTTCGACAAGCTTCATATTTTCTTCCTTGTTCGATTGGGGTCATGCTAGGGATTAATTATCTTGTGTTTCTTTGGAACCTAGCCATGAACTAAATTTACTTGGCTACGGTTATTGTGTTTTGTGGTTGTGAGAAACTATTGGTTTTTGTTTAGGTAATAAGAGTTTGCACTTTTCTATTTCAAGGTTTATTCATTCTTGGTTCTTATTATTGTTTGCGAGTGAATTGGGAGAGGATCTCGTGATTTCATCCATTTATCTAATATCGGGAGAGTTAGATTCAAGAAACGAATGAATATGATCTTTATGCAATCCAATGATGGTGAAGATTAATCCGGCTTAGGAATAAGTTAAGGATTTCAACGGCTAAGAGGAGCACAAGATTGGTTGTTGTTCACCCTTGATTCACGCAGGGATGTATTATCAAGGCATGCACAAGTTGCTAGAGTTTCGACTTAGGGATAAGAAGAAACCATTGAAGAACGCTCCGCCGAACCTTGAAGTTGCTGCCCAATCACCCAAGTAGTTGCCCAACTAGTCGCCCAGGCAACCATCAATTAGTCGCCAAGGCAACCCCGTTGTGCAAGTTGCCACGGCAACTGAGTTGCCCGTGCACTCTTTTACCAAGACGATCCAATCGGCTATCACACCTCAACTCACGATAACCTGGCCTATCTCTCTCAATTGAATTCATCTTTTCTTTTACTTAATTGCTTTCTAGATTAGTTATTAGTTAAAACTTCTATAATCTTTTATTTTTGTTTTTATTTTTACAGTGCAAGAGACTAGATTCTTGAAGTAGCACCAATCCCTGTGGAGACGATATCTTTTATACTATAACTTGCGACGTGTATACTTGCACATTTGCGTAGCACTTATTACGCGCAACACATGGTAACAAACAAAATTTGTCAAAATAAATATTTCGTGACAAATTTAGTACTTGCAGTGATAAATAATTTTGTTACAATATTATAAATTTCTTGTAGTACTTCCAAGCTCGGGGCTTGCTAAATTCAATGTCGATGGTGCTTTCAAAGCGTTTTGAGAACCGAGAATGGATCACTGAGAATGTTGTTTTCTGGTCATGTTGTAGGTAAGGGGGCAGATTTTGCAGAGCTAATTGCGGTTAAAACTGCATTTGAAGTGTTTATTGAAGCAAAATGGATTGGGCGAGCCAATTTGATAGTTGAGTCTGATTTTAAGGTGATATTGCTATGGTTTAACGATCCTCTACAACGTCTTTGGAGTTGGTGGCCAGTCTTTATCGAGATAGATAAACTGGTTCAAAAGATTGGAAGTGTTCATTTTGTTCACGTCCCTAGACAAGCAAACGTGCTAGCGGATTGCCTTGCTAAAAATGGTTTAGCTCGTAACTCTCTCTTTAAGGCATGGTGGCAGTCTAGGTTGATTCCTTGAGGCAGGTTACTGCTTTTGTTGTTCTCGATCATCTTTGTGTTAGGTGTTTTGTTGGGTGTGATTCTCGATAGTTTTTGTGTTATTTTCTAATAGGCTATAAGGGACTTGTAAGGGAGATGGGTTTGAGTCTGTTGAAGGTGTTCCTTTGTGTTCTTTTTCCTGGTTATATGTACTCTTTTTTACCACTTAGGTTTAGAGAAGTTTTTAATGAAGCATATAACTCAAGTCTTTAATTAATAAATTATGCTGAGCAAAAAAAATAATAAACAAGATTGTATAGTTGTTACGTGTCCTTATTTTTCTATTTTTATTTATTAATATAATTAAATGACACACGACAATCATACAACCTCACATGTAGAATAGTTTTTTTCATACATGAAATAATTTCCCAATATTGATTATTATCTCATATGTGGACAATTGAAAAAAAAACTACAAACATTATTTTAATGTTGTCATGTGTTTTTATTTAGGGTTTAAGATTTAGAATTAAGATTTAAAGTTTAAATTTTAAAATTTAAGGATTATAGTTTATGATATTCGAATATGTCATATGACATTTAAATAGAGTATTTTTTCAATGTCAGTACATGAAATACCCTTTAAATATTAAATATATATAACCTGATCTATATGTGTATATACCTTAATTAA
This sequence comes from Hibiscus mutabilis, assembly GCA_019671005.1. Lineage (NCBI taxonomy): Eukaryota > Viridiplantae > Streptophyta > Magnoliopsida > Malvales > Malvaceae > Hibiscus > Hibiscus mutabilis. The sequence continues at coordinate 36,229,549 of CM033733.1, read as the reverse complement.
TAATTTTCAATTTTATGATACAATAAATTCCAACCATGAGGGCCTAACATCCATAGAAACTGTCTTATTATATACTCCTACTATACATATTTTTCGCATTTTTTCCCTTCATCGAAGGCTAGGTCAAATGAAGCTTGAACTTGTTGAAAATGAAGGTAACCAAATGAGCTGCAAACCTTACCTTTTCTTCATCCTCTAATTATCTTTTTAATCGAACAAGAAGAAAAGATGTTCAAAAATGGCCGTCATTGCCTACTTTCTGAGCCCATAGAATTGCATATATTTCTCAACACACGCATATATAATTAATTAATTCTAGTTGATGAGTAAAAGTAGCAGCAACGGATGATCTATTTATTAGAAACCGGTGTGGTTCGTGAGTGCATGGCAGTTTCACTGCTAATATTAGAAACCAGTGTGGTTCGTGAGTGCATGGCAGTTTCACTACATGCTATAATGCATGTAAGCATGCACCATGATCTGCTTTGGTTATTGGGTTACTCCCACGTTTTACCACATTGGTTTTCATGTGATAGTGGGGTAGTTTAACAGGGTGGTTTTGATGGGAAACCACACCTATAAATACCCATCTAGCCTAAGGTCCCTAAGCATCAAACACAAACATCACATATTCCAAGTGAGTTTTGAGTGCTTAGAAGATACTTGGCATTTTAGTTTTTTTTTTGTGTTGCTGTGTTCGAAGTATTCGACGGTGGTTCAAAGCATTTCCACGGTAGTTTTAAGCATCCGACGGTGGTTCGACGTGCTTAACGGTGGTGCAACCACATCTCAATTTGGCAAGTGGTTTTGACAATAGCCGGAGGTATTTATGAATTTTGATCCCTCTGCTGCGTTTTGCTCGATTTATGTTTACATTTGGTATCAGAGCATGGTTAAATCTCTGCCTTGTCGTTTTAAAGTTTGCATAATTCTCAAAATCAAAATGCCATGTTGATCTTTAAATTCTAAATTTTTGAGAAAAATTATGTTGCAGACTTTTGTTTTAAAATCATAAGATTTTGTTAAATTAATTTCTAAAATTTATTAATAAGTTTATTAAAAATAAATTTTAGAAATAATTATTGTATGTGCCTAAATTAAGAGATAATATATAACTTGTCTAATAATTAGTTATATATATAAAGTTAGGTACATAAAACCTTAAGATTTATTGCATAAAGTATTAAGCAATAAAAACTATAGAATATATGTCTAGGGATCCGAATAATTTATTTAATTAGAGAATTAGCCACAACAACTTTAATTAAATAAAATTACGAAAATGATCTCATAAGGATTAGACATAAAATGTTGCATAATGAATTAACAACAACTTTGAATAAAGTTTAAGGTTAATATCTAGTTAAGTGATTTTCATAATTTTATTTAGTTAAAGACTAGCCACAACATCTTTAATTAAATAAAACTACTAAGGTTAAAAATCACATACGAAAAGCTTAGATATTAAATCCCACTACATAGCTTATTAAGATAAAAATTATTAGATGAGTTTTTATAATTACCCACAGGAATTATGAAAACAAATTTAATAATTTTTATATAAGGGATAGAAAATAATTCTATCATACAATGGATCTGGTTGAATTAAAATTTAGCCCACATGCAATTTTTATGTCACTAGATTCATGATTTATAATTTGCATTGGTAAAATATGACTTATGTTTGCCTCAAATTTATAGTAAGCACGTATGTCAATTTATTTTGCAGCATTACAACCTATGAATATGTCTGATAATAAAGTAGATATCCCTGAATTAACCAGTGAGAACTTTAAGTTCTGGAAGGAGGGTATTCTTCTTCAATTGGGGTGTATGGATATTGATTATGCTATAAGGAAATATGAGTCACATATCACTGACACCAGCAATCAGGTTGATCTTGCTCTATATGAAAAGTGGGAGCGATCCAATCGCTTAAGTATTATGTTCACTAAGAGCAAGGTTCATGCTGATGTTCGTGGCTCGATTGAGCATTATGAGAATGTCAAAGAGCTATTAACGGCTATAGAAAAACAGTTTCAGACTTATCAAAAGTCATTATCCAGTACCCTAATTATGAAGTTCACATCACTAAAGCTCACTATAGTGAAAGGTGTGCGTGATCACATCAATAAGATGCGAGATTTGGCAGCTCGACTTAAGGCACTTGAGGTTGAAATGTCTGAATCTTTCCTGGTGCACTATATATTGAACACGCTTCCACCTCAATATGGGCCATTCAAGATCTCTTATAACACGCATAAGGATAAATGGTCTATTAATGAACTTTTGACCATGTGTGACCAAGAAGAGGGTAGGCTCGTACTGGAGATGGGAGAGAGTGCACTGACGGTTACTCAAGGAAAGAGGTCAGTCCAAGCCAAGCAGAAGGGGAAGGCTAAAATGCAACCCCAAGCTGACATAAAGAAAGAGTTCACGTGTTTCTTCTGTAAAAAGAAGGGACACATGAAGAAGGACTATGTCAAGCATAAGAGCTGGCTAGAAAAGAAAGGTATATCAATCTCACTTGTTTGTTTTGAGTCAAATATGGTTGATGTTAATTATAACACATGGTAGATTGATTCTGGTTCTACAATCCATGTCTCAAATTCCTTACATGGATTAAAAAACTCGAGGGAACCAGTAGGAGCTGAGCGACACATCTATTTGGGAAACAAGATGTAGTCGCATGTGGAAGCTATTGAGACCTGCGAATTAGTGCTTAGTAGTGGCTTTGTTTTAATTTTAGAAAAGACTTTTTATATTCCTAGTTTTTATAGAAACTTAATTTCCATTTCAAGACTTGCACCCTTGTGTGACCATGTGTGATCAAGAAGAGGGTAGGCTCGTACTGGAGATGGGAGAGAGTGCACTGACGGTTACTCAAGGAAAGAGGTCAGTCCAAGCCAAGCAGAAGGGGAAGGCTAAAATGCAACCCCAAGCTGACATAAAGAAAGAGTTCACGTGTTTCTTCTATAAAAAGAAGGGACACATGAAGAAGGACTATGTCAAGTATAAGAGTTGGCTAGAAAAGAAAGGTATATCAATCTCACTTGTTTGCTTTGAGTCAAATATGGTTGATGTTAATTATAACACATGGTAGATTGATTCTGGTTCTACAATCCATGTCTCAAATTCCTTACATGGATTAAAAAACTCGAGGGAACCAGTGGGAGCTGAGCGACACATCTATTTGGGAAACAAGATGTAGTCGCATGTGGAAGCTATTGAGACCTGCGAATTAGTGCTTAGTAGTGGCTTTGTTTTAATTTTAGAAAAGACTTTTTATATTCCTAGTTTTTATAGAAACTTAATTTCCATTTCAAGACTTGCACCCTTGTGTGACCATGTGTGATCAAGAAGAGGGTAGGCTCGTACTGGAGATGGGAGAGAGTGCACTGACGGTTACTCAAGGAAAGAGGTCAGTCCAAGCCAAGCAGAAGGGGAAGGCTAAAATGCAACCCCAAGCTGACATAAAGAAAGAGTTCACGTGTTTCTTCTGTAAAAAGAAGGGACACATGAAGAAGGACTATGTCAAGCATAAGAGCTGGCTAGAAAAGAAAGGTAAATCAATCTCACTTGTTTGCTTTGAGTCAAATATGGTTGATGTTAATTATAACACATGGTAGATTGATTCTGGTTCTACAATCCATGTCTCAAATTCCTTTCATGGATTAAAAAACTTGAGGGAACTAGTGGGAGCTGAGCGACACATCTATTCGGGAAACAAGATGCAGTCGCATGTGGAAGCCATTGGGACCTGCGAATTAGTGCTTAGTAGCGGCTTTGTTTTAATTTTAGAAAAGACTTTTTATATTCCTAGTTTTTCTAGAAACTTAATTTCCATTTCAAGACTTGCACCCTTGGGGTATTGTTTTAATTTTTCAAATGTTGGATTCAGTTTATTTTATAAATCTGAAATTGTTGGAAATGGTGTTTTAAGTGATGGTCTTTACTCTATTGATTTACAAAATAATGCCACTCATAATGTTATGCACATTCAAACTGGTACTAAACGTTGTGTTATAAATGAAGATTCCTCTACTTTGTGGCACCGGAGATTAAGACATATCTCCATTGAAAGGATTAAAAGATTAGTAAATGACAGGGTACTCAATACCTTAGATTTTACTGATTTTGATACTTGTGTAGACTGCATTAAGGGCAAGCAGACTAACAAGTCAAAGAAATGTGCCAAGAGAAGTTCGGCCATATTGGAAACCATCCATTCTGATATATGTTGTCCAAATATGGATGTGCACGGTCAGAAATACTTCATCACTTTCATAGATGATTACTCACGGTTCATGTATCTCTACATGCTTCATCATAAAAGTGAAGCGTTAGAAGCCTTTAAGGTTTTTAAGGCTGAAGTAGAGAAACAATGTGGCAAGCAAATAAAGATTGTGAGAACCGATAGAGGTGGTGAGTATTATGGTAGATACACTGAGGATGGACAAGCACCTGGTCCATTTGCAAAATTTCTTCAAGACAATGGTATAGCTGCCCAATACACCATGCCAGGCTCATTTGATCAGAATAGTGTTGCAAAAAGAAGAAATCGAACTTCAATGGACATGGTGCGAAGTATGCTTAGTAGCTCTAAGCTACCTAAGTCTTTATGGGTTGAAGCTCTCAAGACGGCTATGTATATATTAAACCAGGTTCCAACCAAGGCTGTCCCAAAGACACCTTTTGAGTTATTCAAAGGTTGGAAACCGAGTTTGCGACATATACGCGTATGGGGATGCTCGTCTGAAGTGAGAGTTTATAACCCTTAAGAAAAGAAACTGGACCCAATGACCATTAGTGGGTATTTTATTGGATATTCCGAAAGGTCCAAAGGTTATAGATTCTATTGTCCATCTAACAGCACTGGAATTGTGGAATCAAGAAATGCAAAATTTCTTGAGAATGACTCAATTAGTGGGAGTGATCTGTCTCGGGATTCAATACCCGTAGGTCATCAATCCACTTCAAGTGAGAGATTGGTTATCATATATAACACTCCTCAAGCTCAACCGGGTGTTGAACAACCAATCAATGAAGTTCCACAGCCTGCTGAAAACACTCCAGTAGATCAAGTTGTTCAAGAAAATCAAGAAATTATTGAACAGCCAGTTGAACAACATGATCCACAAGAAAATGTTGGTTCAACGTTAAGGAGATCTGTTAGAGAAAGAATATCGGCAATTTATAGTGATTATTTTATGTATTTACATGAATCTGACTATAACGTTGGAGCTGAAAATGACCCTGAGTCATTTTTAACTGCCATGAGCTGCAATGAATCAAAATTATGGTATGATGCTATGAAGGATGAGATGAATTCTATGAAAAGCAACAAAGTTTGGGATCTTTTACTTGCATGATGGTGTAAAAGCCATTGGATGTAAATGGGTCTTCAAAACAAAAAGAGACTCAAAAGGCAACATAGAAAGATATAAAACAAGACTTGTTGCTAAAGGATTCACTTAGCGAGAAGGAACTGATTACACTGAAACTTTTAGTCCAGTATCTAAGAAAGATTCCTTACGCATTGTGTTAGCATTAGTAGCTCAATTTGACCTTGAGTTACAACAAATGGATGTGAAAACTGCCTTTCTTAATGGTGACCTAGAGGAAAAGGTATACATGAAAAAACCTGAAGGATTTTCCTCTAGTGATGCTGAAAATTTGGTTTGTAAGTTAAAGAAATCTATATACGGATTGAAACAAGCCTCCCGTCAGTGGTATTTGAAATTTCACGAGGTTATCTCTTCATTTGGTTTTGTTGAGAATATCATGGATCAATGTATATACCAGAAGGTCAGTGGGAGTAAAATTTGTTTCCTTATTCTATATGTGGATGATATTTTACTTGCAACAAATGACAGGGGTATGCTACATGAGGTGAAACAATTTCTTTCTAAAAATTTTGATATGAAAGATATGGGTGATGCATCTTATGTCATTGACATTAAGATTCATCGTGATAGATATAAAGGTGTCTTAGGTCTATCTCAAGAAACCTATATCAACAAAGTTTTAGAAAGATTTCAGATGAAAGATTGTTCACCTAGTGTTGCTCTTATCGTGAAGGGTGATAAGTTCAATTTGAACCAATGCCCAAAGAACGAATTTGAGAATGAGCAAATGAAAAACGTTCCATATGCTTCTGTTGTTGGAAGCCTTATGCTCAAGTCTGTACAAAACCTGACATTGCATTTGTCGTTTGGATGTTGGGAAGATATCAGAGTAATCCGGGTATGGACCACTAGAGAGCTGCAAATAAAGTTTTAAGATACCTCAAAGGGACAAAAGAATACATGATTACGTACTAACGATCTGACCATTTGGAGGTGATTGTCTACTCCGATTTAGACTTTGTTGGCCGTGTTGATTCACGTAAATCAACATCATGTTACATATTTATGTTTGCCAGTGGAGCTATATCTTGGAATAGTGTCAAGCAGACATTGACAGCCGCTTCCACTATGTAGGCCGAGTTCATTTTGTGTTTTGAGGCTACCTCACATGGAGTATGGTTAAAGAGTTTCATTTCTGGGCTGAGACTTGTGGATTCAATCTCTAGGCCAATAAGGATAAATTGTGACAATTTAGTTGTTGTCTTTATGGCTAAGAACAACAAAAGTGGAAGTCGAAGTAAACACATCGACATTAAGTATCTAGCCATAAGGGAACGTGTTAAAGAAAAGAAAGTGGTCATTGAGCACATTAACACTGAGCAGATGTTAGCTGATCCTTTGACTAAGGGCATGCCACCACATAAATTTAAGGATCATGTTGTCACTATGGGACTTGTTCCCACTTTGTAAATTTTCATTGTAAGAACGATTCTGAACTCTAATAAAGTTTGATATTTCTCATATATGTTGTGTACACATTAAGTTAATTGTTTTGAGAAATGTCACTAAAGTTTGGACCTAGAATAAACATCGGGTTTATTCATTAAGTATTTGGGCTAAAGTGTTGAGACTTGATGTATTGTGATACATGGAAGATACTACTCAAATCCATAGAGGAAATATCGCCATGATTCATACATTATATTTCGACTTTAAGGATAATACGAATCAAGTGGGAGAATATTAGAAACCGGTGGGTTCGTGAGTGCATGGCAATTTCACTGCTAATATTAGAAACCGGTGTGGTTCGTGAGTGCATGGCAATTTCACTGCATGCTATAATGCATGTAAGTATGCACCGTGATCTGATTTGGTTATTGGGTTACTCCAAAGTTTTACCACATTGGTTTTCATGTGATAGTGGGGTAGTTTAACGGGGTGGTTTTGATGGGAAACCACACCTATAAATACCCATCTAGCCTAAGGTCCCTAAGCATCAAACACAAGCATCACATATTCCAAGTGAGTTTTGAGTGCTTAGAAGATCCTTGGCATTTTAGTTTCTTTTGTGTTGCCGTGTTCGAAGTATTCGACGTTGGTTTAAAGCGTTTCCACGGTGGTTTTAAGCATCCGACGGTGGTTCGACGTGCTTGACGGTGGTGCAACCACATCTCAATTTGGCAAACGGTTTTGACAATGGCCGGAGGTATTTATGAATTTCGATCCTTCCGCTGCGTTTTGCTCGATTTATGTTTACACTATAGTGACGTTCTTTTTGGTTGAAAAGAGAAGGTACGTCATAAATAATTCATGACGAAAAGGATGGCCTGCACTAAGCTTAAAAGCTTCCATTCCACGAGAAACTAATGCAAGACATTTGAATAAGATAATCAAATCAATACCACAAAAAATAGCATAAATCATAAGAAACGTAATGCGGATGACTCTAAAAGTTAGCGAATGATGGTGTGACCAGTCCCGCTTCTACTGGGTCCAGAATAAGCTCGAGCTACCTTCAATGTCTTCATTGTAGTGGGAGTAAATGGATGGTTGTGAAGCCTAGAGCTAGAAGCCCCCACCACTGTTACAGGAGAGAGTATGAGGACAATAATAGCCACAATGAAAATGAGATTCAAAGCGTAAGAGATGATACGGTGAACTTCAACATTCTTCATCATTTCGTTTGATCAATCACTACTCCTATGGCTGCCAGTGTTACGATTGCTCTTGTGGTATAAATAGGGGTAGTAGAAAGCAACAAGGACTTGTCCTTTTCTGGGTCTGTTTCAAAGAAGAATATTTGAAAATTCTTGAGCCCGTGAAAGGAAAGATGTCAACAGCCGGTGCTAGCTCAGCTAGCTACAGTTTGGTATAATGGTGTGTAGCGTGTGAAACATGGAAGAGCCATGTTTTTCCATCCGGAAACCGCGGCATATGATCGGTTTACAGTGGGGGTGGTCCAAACTTTGTCTGATTGTCTCCCAAGGAATTTAATGTGGACTGTTGGTTATACCTATTGGGGAATGTTTCAGCATTGCAGTTCCACAAGCTCAGCTGAGAATGTTGAAATCCGTTGTTCCATCGACTTTATATCAGATTTATAGCATCAAATTAACTGAGATTGGGAGAATGGTGGCTCACCTTCAACTACTACTCGTGACTCGCGATCGTTGTAGCATGGATCACCTTATGTTAAAAAAACTTCACTTACATGACAGTCAATAGAACCGTTTATTATTGAAATGCGACACATGATTCATGTCTATTTTATATCAAATTTAGCCAGGGATGGAGATATTGTAAAGAAAATATATTTACGCAACCAAATATATATATATATATATATATATTTACGTTGAAAATAATCGATGTGAAACGCATTTTTGCGATATAATTAAGACACCCTGTTGACGAGTGCCAGGGTTTCATCCCAAACAAATCTGTACAAAAATTCCCTTCAAAATCAGGCTGATTGGGTGGGTGAGAATGAGATCTTCTTACCTCTATAGGAGGGAGAGTACATATGGATCCATGTGACTATCCATGACGGCCACTGTGTCTGCGTGGGATGTGATTTTAAGGTTGGACTTCAAACCAACCATTAATTTCTCCCCTAACATATAATATAGATTATAGGGAACTAAATAAAAAAATTAATATATTTTAGAGTTATTGTTCGGATCAGTATTGAAATTCTGAAATCTGAAAAAGTAAAACAAAAAATGCTCGATCTAAAATATAAAGACTTAATCTATAACTTATAAGTAATACAAGCCCTCCTCATCATAGTATTAGATTGCGATTGCGTTTTCCGTAGCGGTTGCGGGCGCTACGGACGTTACGTATCACGTAACGGCTGATGCGATCGTAATTTGTTTCTAAAAATTAACAATTTTTCTAAAATATTATTTATATGTACATTTTGCAACCATATTTTAATATTCTAATATTAATACATTATTTTATGTGTTTTATTTAATTTTTAAAAACAAAATTCTAATTTATAGATAAAAAACTATTAAAAATACAAATTATATAAACATTATAACCGTAATTTTAATGAATAACATGTAAATAAAAGCATGCTAAAAAGCATATAAATGCTAAATAGTGCCACATTTCAACACTGCAATTTTAGTTTATATTAACTTAAAAAAAATACATGCATACAAATATAAAAACTCCACTTCTGATAATTCACCACCAAAATGAATGGCGTGGAGGATCTAAAGCATCTCCAGTTTCGTCGCTGCCTTGATTTTAATCATTTTCCATTCCATATGAAAAAGACATCATATTGTGAGCATTATAAGATGCACCGGTAGGAGGAAATATATGATATGGTAAATTGTAATCCGACAATATGAAAAACTTTTATAGTAAAAGCTTCAAGTTCCCATGCTACCTACAAAGTTAGAAAATGAGGCTAATTGATCAATCGATGTCACACCGGTGTAGTTGATTTATTAAATTTAAGTGCATTCGAGTATTTTATTTATGGAGATTTATATTTCGGATAATTTTTCGATGTTTATTGTGGTGATGCGGCGTTGCGGCACAATATATGACATGTTGCGGGATTACGTAACGGTTTCGGACCGTAAAAATCGTGATGCGATTCCTTCACTGCGTTGCGCTTATAATGTGTCGCGGTGGCCTTGAAAAACGTTACGATGCGACTGTTACACTAGGTTGCGGCCGCAATTTAATACTATGCTCATAAAATTTAACTTAATTTTCATGTTCATTTTTTATGAACTTTGTTGTATTGAAGCAAGAAAAAAAATGAAATGCATTGATAATTCCACGTGATGGACCAAATTCAAAATAAACATTAATGAAATTTAAGGAAAAGAGAATGTTGAAAATTTGTAACAAACTCGTGCATCTGTTTGAAAATGGACCCGTCTAGTTGAACTTGTTGAAAATGCTTCTGATTTAGACAGCAAAGCTCTTGCAATACAAACTTGTTTCAAACATAAATACGAATTGACAAAACGGCCGGCGCCTTCATTCCATGCTGAACATTGTTAACCTAAGTCTCAGATGATGTTTTTGACTTTAGAAAATATACATATATATTCTCCACGATTTGGAATGAAACCACAATATCTAATCCTTGAGTACTACTTTAAACTACGGATTCGAGATTATAAAAATAAATAAGGGGTTGTTAATGAGTGTTGTTTAATTAAAAGAAAAATATTCGACACATTGTTATTGTAAATTTTAGTTTACACAAATAAGTTTATTTTATGAGTAAGAGGTTTGGTTTAAGGTTTAAAAGTTTTGGTTTAAGTTTTAATATTTTGAATTTAAGGTTTAGAGTTTTAAGGTTTAATATTTAGAGTTTTAAGGTTAGAAGTTTAGATTTTAGGTTTTAAAATGCTAGTGGAAAAAAATCATTATTAGTGCATAAAAATACTTTTCCTTAATTAAAAATATACTTGTTCTAAAAAGAAAGAGTTTATTGTACCAACCGTCCCCAAACTATGACCGTTATTCTAAATCTGTCCTCAAACTTTTAAACATGATAATTTCATCCCCAAACTATGGATATATGCCAATTACGCCCTTCCGTTAAGAAACTATTAAACTCCATGTAAGCTGTGATGTGTAAAATGACATGGCATAAATTATAATCAATATGGAAAATAAAATAATAATAAACTTTAAAACCTAGAAAGATCTATAATTAAATTGGGAGAAAAACAAAAGAATGGTGAAAGAACAAAACGTTTTAGGATTGGAATGAGTTTTAGAAAAATAATACTTCAGTTCCTTTTAATATACCGCAATGGGTTTTAAGATCGAAGAAGGAAGAGTTATTAGAGTTGTTTTATAAGGACTTGAGAAGAGCCATGGCGTTTTTTTGTTGAAACGGTCGCAGACTCCTTGTGGGGTGATGGTCTTTATGGAGATGATAATGTCCTTACTGGTGGATTTGGATTTGTAGGCTTCTAAGTTAAAAGTTAAGTTTTTTGAGGTGATTTATTCGTTCAATCACGTGTTTTTCATTGGAATTACACTAATATTTGGTTTTTCAATTGTTTTGTGTATTGGTTGATGGGGTTTTTAACGGATTGACGCAGCTGAATGGAGAAGATGCAGAGAAGAAGTTGATTAAAATTTTATTCGAGTGTATTAATCCACTTTCTTGAAAGCGCTTAAGTTAGATTTATTTGTATTTTGTTCTATTTTTATTGATTCATTAAAACCTTTAATTGTTTCAGATATAATTGATGAGGACGAAAATTCAATGGTAAAACTTTTTCAAAATGGTCAGTATCAATTTCGCTTTCAAATGGATGCGTTCTTGGACTTTGGAGCATGAAAATCGCAGAGGCCTTCCACACATTTCATAAGTTTTTGATCATGTAGAGCTTAATCGAAATTTAATATGTTTTTGATTATGTAAAGCTTAATCTAATTTCTGATATTTTAGTGGTGGAGATTGCAACGGGTGTCACTGAACTATTTCCATGATTTCTTTCGATTGAAATGGACAGGTACTGCCAAAAGTTTATGGCTAATCGTGTTCTCGCCTGCATGTTGGTCATTGTGGTTAGCTAGAAATGGCAGAGTTTTTGAAAAGAAAATAAAAAATTTAGAGTTCAAGTTATACCAGACAAAGATGCGATCTCTTATGCGGGGGAGAGTAGCATACAATGAGGTAAAAATTTCAGAATGCTTTTGGTGGTCATGTCCTGAAAAATGTGACTATCCAATTGACGTCGAGGGAAGTCTAAAGGCAACATGTAACCCTCCTCCTCAAGGTTGGTTAAAGTTCAATGTTGACTGTGTAGCAAAGGGGGGCTCAACAAGAGTTGGAGACGTTCTTAGGGATGAACAAGGACACATAAGGTTCGTTTTCTCAGGTCCAGAAAAAGACGAGGGTTCAGACAAAGCAAAAGCAAAGGCCATCTTAATAATATTGGATCTGATCTTAAGGATAGAATGACTAAATAAATCTTCTTTTATCACTGTTGCAAGACGTGATAATTTGCATAACGAGTAAAAACATTAGACATTTGTCGATGTGGAATATGCTAGCGGATATTGATTGAGCTTTAAAAAAGTTTGATATCATAGAGGCACGCTTTGCGCCTAGAAGTGGTAATGAGATGGTAGACACGCTAGCAAAGGCGAGAATGAGTAGATATCCAATTTTTTAAGGCGTGTTGATAATCTGAAGCAGCAAAGGCGAGAATGAGTAGATGTCTAATTTACTCAGACATTTTAACAGTTGTTCATGTTCTTAATCTTTTTCAAAACTGCTAACATATCAAGTGTTGTCTATTTTTAACCTTAATTGTTTATAAAATAAACATACTGAGTGAACAAAAAAATAATATGTTGCTCCAAGTAAACCATAAACAAATGTACAAGGCAAGTTTAAACCCAAAGACATAATTTTTCATGTGTTGATTTTCATCAAAAAACTACAAAAGGTGAACAAAAGGTAACACTTAAATCTTCATGAAGAATAAAAAAAACATGCTGATATCAAGGTCTCACTTAAATAAAGAGCATGTCTATATTAAAATCATGATAACCATCGCACACTTCCATGATTTGATTGTTGCGAACCCATGCTCTGACTAATAACCTTGTAAGATCGCTATGTGTGCTTATCTCGGCAGCAACAAAAAACCAATGCAAGACTGCTTGATAAACCAAAGGATAGTTCACACTCTTCACATTTTAATCTTTTAACTTGAGCCCTAAAGAAAAATAAACAAAAAACTCATTAACTTCAAACACTAAAACATTATAGTTAGATTGTTGGAATATGGAAGTAGAATAACACAATCTTTTGGAGAGAAAGAAAAGTATATTAATGAACTTCAAATAACACTTGGAAATTTCTTGGAATACAAACTACTTTGCTTCATCACTTACAATCCTTTATATAGTGATTGTAGGTGACTATTGGAACAATCATATTTCTTCATTTACATCTATTCATCATGCAAAGACACATCTATTCATGATGAATAGTTACATCCATTCATTAATCTAGATTTCTAAAAGAGTTGCACCTAATCACTAAAAGGTTCATGAAGAGTCACATCTAATCATAAAGGTTCAAATTATGAAATTCAACACTCCCCATTAATTTGAACATTTCTTCGTCACACAGATTTCCACGTTAGAATAATGTACTTTGGTACTTCTAAATTTTTCATCAGTATCATCATCTTGATTATCAAGAGATCGTTTCCTTCCTTTACTATCTCTGTATCTAGCTCTCCTCCATTTGTCATGTAACTCATCATAGTTATAATCTCTATCATTATCTCGATCATTGTAACAACGATCATATTCTTTGTGTCGATTGTATTGAGAATCATAATCACAATCATGGTCATGATAATGTTCATGCTCTCGCTTGCGCTCCTTGTAACGTTTACACTCACGGTCTTTATCACAATCTTGAGTCTTGGACTTCTTCCGCCAAACTTTTACATCTTCTTTTCCGTCCATTAAATGGTCCTCACTAGACTTACAATTAGTATGTTCACTTGCTAATCGACCATCTTTCAATTTATCACCTTGCCATTTGTCTTCACATGTCACGTCTTCTTGATACTTGTCTTTGTATCTTCCATCCCCATGCTTCTCATTATTTGCATGCTCTTGTGGCGAATTTACTGTCTTACGCCATCCTTCATTATTGCTTTTACAGTCAAACTCTGTGTTATCAACCATATCCATCATGTCCACATCATTCGTGTGGTGTTCCTCATCGACATTCACTAATACTTGTTCTAAATTGGTCTGTAGAGAATTTTCTGTGGCTTCATTCGTCTGCGCCAAGTCCCACCATAATTGGTTATCAAAACAAAGGTTTTTAACCCTTTCTTGAAGAATCCAGTTTAGTTTCCTCATTCTTTGAATCTCATCGTCTTTCTCCTTTAGTTTTTCCTGCTGCTTTGCAAACATAATGGAGAATCTTTTAGTTGTAGAATAAAATGTTTGTAGTTGTGCTTCACGAAGCATAATTCCATGGCATCTTTTAGCTTCATTCTTTCGTAATCAATATCTTGCATTGCTACATTTATTTCAAACTCAAGTCCATGAACTTTAGCACATGCTTCTTCTCGGGTCACCTTCACAGTCTCAAGTTCTTTCCTCAATTCTTTCATTTCATGTTCAAGTTCTTCCACTTTTCTCCTTGCATCTCCCAAGGCTTTTTGTTCTTCACACATGTGATTGCTTGCTTCATTGTCAATATACGATGTGCTTGCATCATTGTTCTCTTCAGTCTTGAGTGTTAGCAATAATGCTTACTCTTCAATATCTTGTTGATCTTTAATAAGATTCACTGTTTCTTCATTTCTATTAGGATCACTTTGGCATTCCCAAGAAAATGACCAAATTTATGACAATTATAGCATTTAACATTGGACTTGCCATACCTCATTTCATTTACTCTTTGATAATTCATTCTTCCTCTTCTTTGATTCCTTGATGATGTGCTTACATCATCGTTGATACGATCTTTATGATCACCTCTTCTATATTCTCGTTGGCCATAACATCGACCTCGTCTATGTCCTCGTCCATTTTGATTCTTTTCTTCTCGATTGTTTTTTAAAGGCACCTTGGCTTTGAGGGCTAGTTCAATGGACTCATTTTGTCTCTTATTGAATCTATTTTCTTGTGCTTGCAAATCACCTATAACTTTTTCAATAGTCATAGAGTCTAAATCTTTTGACTCAATGACACAAACCATATAATCAAACTTTGGAGTCAAAGAGCGAAGGATCTTTTCAATCACACATACATCTTCTAAAGTTTCTCCATATCTCTTCATTTGATTAACAATAGCCACCACCATTGAGTAATAATTCGAAATGGACTCAGATTCCTTCATCCGCAAGGTTTCAAACTCACCTCGTAATACTTGGAGTCGAACCTTCTTCAATTTGTCAACTCATTGGAGAGAATTTTACAAAATCTCCCATGTTTCCTTTGCGGTGTTGGCATTTGTCACTTTTACAAACATCGAATCATCCAGATATTGGTGGATGAGGGTGAGAGCTTGTTGATCCTTCATCCTTGTTTTTGTCATAGCCTCTTTTTGTGACAATGACGACTTGTCTTGAGGAGACTCATAACCATTGTGAGTGATCTCCCAAGTATCTTGTGCCCCAAATAAAGCCTTCATACGGAGACACCAATTTTCATAATTGTTTTTTGTAAGACGAAGAAATTGAAATGGAAACATACCATTGTTGTCCATCTTCTTTTACTATCAAACCAAGCTCTGATACCACTTTGTTAGAATATGGAAGTAAAATAACACAATCTTTTGAAAAGGAAGAAAAGTATATTAATGAATTTAAATAACACTTGGAAATTTCTTGGAATACAAACTACTTTGCTTCATCACTTACAATCCTTTATATAGTGATTGTAGGTGACTATTGGAACAATCATATCTCTTCATTTACATATATTCATCATGCAAATGCACATCTATTCATGATGAATAGTTACATCCATTCATTAATCTAGATTTCTAAAAGAGTTACACTTAATCACTAAAAGGTTCATGAAGAGTCACATCTAATCATAAAGGTTCAGATTATGAAATTCAACATAGATAACATATTCTCATCCACTTGCATCAAACATCATTTGATTGTTGCGAACCCATACTCTGACTAATAACCTTGTAAGATCGCTTGTTATGTCCTTGTTGTCCACACTTTGAGCATGTGATGGACACTCCAGTTTTCCTAAGTTTAGCACATTTTTCTCTTTGTGAAGTTATTTCATCAGGTTCCTTTTTTTCTCTTCGTTTTAAGTCTGCTTGGCTGTTGACACTCTAATTTTTCTAAGTTTAGCACATTTTTCTCTTTGTGAGGTTATTTCATCATGTTCCTTTTTTCTATTCGTTTTAAGTCTGCTTAGCTGTTTTGGTTGCTGAATGAGGGGTTTTGGAATAAATGTAGATAATGGCCATGGGGTTTTACCTCTAATTGGATTAATGGCTTCTTTGTAAACTTTCTTTTGCATGTCAACAGTGTAACATGCATCTACATAAGTCTCGAGATTCTCTTTATTAAATCAAATGGCCGAAATTGCATAAGCACAAGGGATACCAGATAAGTGTCACTTCTTGCAGCTACATGACTTCTCATCTAAATCTATTATGAACTGGTTAATGGGACATATAATCTGAAATTTTCTTAATGTTGAGGGTTGCGGCCAATACTGTCCTAAAATTTCCTTATTCTTATCGAGCTTTTTCTAAATCTTAGGACACAGCAGACCAAAAAATTTATCTGCAGCATTCCTTTTCACATAGAATTTGTTCATCAACTTGCATCTGATGTTCTCAACCATAGTTAATATCGGTTTGTCTCTCGCGTCCAATATGTATTTATTGAAACATTCACACAAGTTATTCAATAGCATATCACACTTTGATAGGGTGCTAAAATGGGACCTCGACCATGCTTTTGCTGGTTTCTCTAAAATCCACTCGTGTGTCTTTCAATTCTTTGCTTTCAATTCATCTATACAATGATTGAAGTCTTTAATGCTAGCATTTTTTACAGCGACCTTTAATTGCTTTTTATCGGCAAACAACATCCCAACAGAAAAAATTGGATCATCCATATCAACAACATAATTAAACTCGGGCCATTTCTTATTTGGTTTATCAACTTCTTCATTTTCAGAACCACCAATACTATAACGATCATCTGAAGAACAAATAACATCATCATCTGATTTATTTCCTTCCTCTCCCAAATGTCCATCATCTCTCTCAATTAAAACATCTACAGCTTGCTCAAACATAGCATCATCACCCTCGTCAATTTCATATTCACTATCATGAAAATCACTGTCAGTACGATCACATTCGACCTCAATTTCATTTTCAGCTCCAGCTTCATTAACACCATCCATTATAAAACATAAATAAGTTTGCAATATACTGCAGGCATTGATGTATTAGTAATCGAAGTAAATAAAAACCAAAAATATTAATATCTACAATTTAGACGTTGAATGCTTTAACAAAATCGAGCAAAGAACAATCTGCTTATTTATCCTAGATAAAGTATGGTGAATATATGATTATTCCAACTAAGTTAGATAGAGGCACAAAAACATTGAAATGTAGATTGGTTTTCTATGATATTGTAAATAAACAAATTCAGTACTTAAATATTGTAAACAAATAAATTTCATTTAAATAAAATACAAAGAAGATTTTTTTGTGTGTGAATATTTGTTTTAAATTTTAATAGATTGGTTCTAGATACTAACAAACAGAACCCTAAATCTTAAAATTAAAAAAATAGTAAAACTAAAAATTTCAAAACTAATCAAAATATTAATAATAATTTTAGAATACTTAACATGATATAAATGTCCTGTACCATGAGTTATCGATTCTCGACTCATCGTAATCCAAAACTTATCGTCAACTCCAATCACGTCTAACTCTATTCCTAACTTTTCTTCTGTTTATGCCACTAGAGGTAGAGTTTTCGAAACTTTCAGAGAAAGCTTCGTGTAAAAGTTCTTTCATCCCTCTTTTGTTTTTTTCTCCCAATATATTTATAGATCTTTCTAGGTTTAAAGTTAATTATTATTTTATTTTCCACATTGATTATAATTCATGCCATGTCATTTTACACATTACGGCTTACATGAAATTTAACGGGTTTTCTTAACTAATGGACGCAATTGGCACATATCCATAGTTTAGGGATTAAATTAGAACGTTTAAAAGTTTGAGGACGAATTTAGAATGAAAATCATAATTTGTGGACGGTTGGTACAATAAACTCAAAAAGAAAATAAAATATAAGTTTTAAAGCTTAAATAAACATTAAATTTTTTGGATCTTAACCTTCCATGGTGGCTCCAATGTAAGAGTCCAAATCGTCTGCTCCTCTTCATGCCCCTTTTCTACTTCACTCCTAAACAATTAGGTTTAGATCTATGGTTAAGGTGTAGGGTTAGAATTTAAAATTATGGTTTAGAGAATTAGAGGTAGGGTGTATTTTTAGGGTTTAAGATTTAGAATTTAAAATTTAGTGTTAAAACTTTAAATTTAATTTTTTTAATGTTGGGATAGAAAGAAAAAAAAAAGTAGAGAATTTTTGTTACCAATGTAATGGGAAATTGGGAATGGCTCTTACTTCACTATAGTCGATTGAAAATAAATGTATTTTTCTTTTTTTAATATTATTAATATAATCAATAATTATACACGTAAGCTAACTAAATCCATGATTTCAAATAAATAAAATGTTTTTTGGAATTCATTAGAAGTAAACCCATAGCACCCCAAATATTTGTAAGCACTAAGCACCATCCTGTAGTCGGAGAAAGACGGTTCCACAAACGTCCTATTTTACATCAAATGTCGACAATAAATACATTTAAAAAAACTCCCCTTGAATTAATGTTATAAAATATTGGTCAAATTGTACAATTAGTCCTTAGAATTATATTTTAAAATATAAAATAGACAATTTTATATATATGATGTAAATATGACGTAGTACAAAGGCTAATTATCAAATTTGACCTAAAATTCTATTCATTTTTGAAAAAATAAATAAAATGAAGAATATATGAATCAAGTTGACCGCGTACCAGATGTGTAAACACACGCGTCTGATGTTGGGAAAAGCGTGTGAAAGCAAGCATGCAAAACAAGGCTCACTTCGTTTACTACGTTTGTTTTCTGGTTTGTTGTGTTGGTCAGCTTAAATGTGCTTCCCAATTTGGCTATTCCATGCTGCATACATATAAAATCTGCAGCACTGGATTCGTAAAGTCAAATTCCGACAACACCACACCAATTGTCAAAGTAAAACCTCCCTTTTCTTCCAACCTCACCTCTTGCCTACATTTGCTTGCTTTAGCTACCCCATTCCTGGCCCCAAAAACATGTCCCAAAATGTATAAAATATGTAGTCCCCGTTGTGTTTTCAATGGAAGAAACGCAGGGAAACACAAGGCTGAGTCAAACATTCCTGTAACCCGAGGCCCCATTTTCACAAAGCTCTTTACCGTCCTGGCCTGGGAAGATCCTTATATATACATACAGCGATAGAGCCAGCCATATATCATTCATTGCAATATTTCAACTCTCATTAGCTCACCATCTTATTATCAGACAATGAAGAGTGTTCCTTTCGTTCTGGTTCTATTGGTGCTGTTGGTTTCAACTGAGTTCGCTACCGTAAATGGCCGACCCCTTCGATCATCGACGACGATAAAGGACAATGTCGGTATTAACCGAGGTGGAGCTGATGATAAAGCAGTTGCCGCTCGTGTTCCTACGTTGGCTGTCTCGGCAAACAACTCTAAGAGTGGTATTTCGTTTAGGAGTCTAGTTTATAAATTAGCCTCCGGACCAAGCAAAAGGGGTCCTGGGCATTAATTTTAAACATTCTTTTTTGGGGGGAGCCCCAATTTTGTTCTCTGATTCTCCATGCACAGATTTGTCATCTGTGGCATTTTTTTACCTCTGTAATCAACATCTAGGACTTGTTTTGTCATTGCTTTAGAAGAGATGTTTATAATTATAATTTGATGGTATAGGATAATTTATGTACCTTTTATGTTAAATATATAGAAATCATTTACTTTTTAATGGGTAAAAGTACAATTGAAGTCATCAACTATATTTAAAAAAGATGAGTCTAGAATTGGTGACGCACACCGCTATACACCGTTAATTTTTAAATAAATATTAAAATTCCTATAGACTTGACGTGCAATTAACCATATTTCAATACAAAGTTAGAATTTTAATTACATAATCCTCTAAATCTTTTTATTTTCTATTAGTTATTTAATCTTAAAATTAAAATATTAGTATTAAATTCTTTATATAAAATAATTCAAAACCAGTTCAAATTGAATGGTCAGTTTTTAGTTCAGATTCATTTCTTTTAAACTGATTAAAATAGTTTGCTCAATTTCCGGCTATGTCTCACAGGTCGAACTATCAATTTTTAGGATGTCTGCAATTTATACTTTTTCAGATTTTTCTTTCAGTATTTCTTCCAAGGCTTTTGACAAATTGTTGAGATAATTTAAATCAAGTCTTTCCATCAGGTATTGTTTTGTTATTCTGAACGTAGTTATCGTGTTCACGTAGCCTGCTTTGCCAAAAGCTTGGAATTTTTTATGGCGGTGTTTTAAGTCGGGGGTTAAATTCCCTTGAAAACGGGTGTTGGAGAATGCACATCTCACATTGAGTGGGAAAACATAGTAGGCTTGGTTTATAAAGGAACCTTGTTAGCCTCCTTTGTTGAACAGTGATGGACTAGGACCCCGCACGCGCGCGCCGCCCCCCCCCCCACCAATTCGGTTCGTGTTTGAATGACAAAGTAATTATAGATAATTAAGCACGTTTTAGTGTTGTCTTTACAGCTATCCATTAAACAGAAATCCAGTGTTCAAAATGTGTTTGAACCTAGACATGTTTTAAATGGCTTAATAACAGGGTTTTTATCAGCTTATTTTGAAAGTGTTTTTACGGTATTAACCCTATTTCTCAACTATAAATAGGAGTTTTCTCAGCTCATTTTATCATCTGAAAAACACAAAACATCTTCTAAATCCTCTCCGGTTTTCGTGAGTTCATATCATTTCCTGATCAAGAAGAGCAATACCGCCGATTTTCACTTCGAAGTTTGGGTGTACAAACTTTTTAAGAGTCCGTGCTAACCTCGGGGGACGATCCGCCTATAGCAGCAAATACACCGGTTGGGGCGAATCTGTTTCTAAGGCAGTGGTGTTTACCACGACACAGTTCAAGTTACATTTCGGTTATATCTTTTAATTCCCAGTCAGTGCTAACGCGCTGTTTTGCAGTATATATTCCAACAATAACTGGGAATTCTTGATGAACAACAATGTGCAGGAAAACATACAATACTTTAAAATCCTTGCATCTGGAATTAATGGGGGTCTAACGTACAACAGGTTTAAGGTTGCCTAAAAATGACAAGTTTTGAAATTTATAAAGCTCACCCAAAACTTAAAATGTTATATTTTTATAACATTTTAGGTTACTTTTTTGTGATTTTTGACAAATTTCGAAACTTGTTTTTTATAACATTTTAGGTTCTTGGACAAATTTTCATAATTTATCAAAAGTCACGAAAAAAACCCAACCTAAAATGTTATAAAAAAAATCTAACATTTTAGGTTTTGGGTGAGTTTTATAAATTTCGAAACTTGTCGTCTTTAGCCGCACCTTAGACCTGCAACATCCCATGTAAACATAAATCGAGCAAAACGCAGCAAAAGGATCGAAATTCATAAATACCTTCAGCCATTGTCAAAACCGTATGCCAAATTTGAGATGTGGTTGCACCACCGTCGAGCACGCCGAACCACCGTCAGATGCTTAAAACCACCGTGGAAACGCCTCGAACCACCGTCGAAAATATCGAACA
This sequence comes from Hibiscus mutabilis, assembly GCA_019671005.1. Classification (NCBI taxonomy): domain Eukaryota; kingdom Viridiplantae; phylum Streptophyta; class Magnoliopsida; order Malvales; family Malvaceae; genus Hibiscus; species Hibiscus mutabilis. The sequence continues at coordinate 36,207,747 of CM033733.1, read as the reverse complement.
CGACAACACGAAAACTAAAATGCCAAGGATCTTCTAAGCACTCAAAAACTCACTTAGATGGAATATGTGATTCTTGTATTTCTTGATGCTTAGGGACCTTGACTAATGGGATATTTATAGTGTTGGTTCACCATAAAAAACCAACGGTTGGTGGCATCTTCCCACGTCCACCATCATTGCCAAATATGAACGTGGGAAGTTGGGTAGTACAAATGCATAGGATGAGAACGTGGTATTGTTGTTCCACGAACCACACAACCAGTTGCATTAACTGCTTACATTCTCCCACTTGGTTCGTATTATCCTTAAAGTCGAAACATAATGCATGAATCATGGCGATATTTTCTCTATAGATTTGAGTTGTATCTTCCATGTATCACAATACATCAAGTCTCAACACTTTAGCCCATATACTTAATGAATAAAACCGATGTTTATTCTAGGTCCAAACTTTAGTGACATTTCTCGAAACAATTAACTTAATGTGTACACAACATAAATGAGAAATATCAAACTTTATTAGAGTTTCAACAGAATCGTTCTTACAACGAAAATTTACAAAGTGGGAACAAGTCCCATAGTGACAACATGATCCTTAAATTTATACGGTGGCATGCCCTTAATCAAAGGATCAGCTAACATCTGCTCAGTGTTAATGTGCACAATGACCACTTTCTTTTCTTTAACACGTTCCCTTATGGCAAGATACTTAATGTCGATGTGTTTACTTCGACTTCCACTTTTTTTGTTCTTAGCCGTAAAGACAACAGCTAAATTGTCGCAATATATCCTTAATAGCCTAGAGATTGAATCCACAAGTCTCGACCCAGAAATGAAACTCTTTAACCATACTACATGTGAGGTAGCCTCAAAATGCGAAACAAACTCGGCCTCCATAGTGGAAGTGGCAGTCAATGTCTACTTGACACTCCTCCAAGATATAGCTCCACTGGCAAACATAAATATGTAACCTGATGTTGATTTACTTGAATCAACACAGCCAGCAAAGTCTGAATTAGAGTAGCCAATCACCTCCAAATGGTCAGATCGTTTGTATGTAATCATGTATTCCTTTGTCCCTTTGAGGTATCTTAAAACTTTCTTTGCAGCTCTCTAGTGGTCCATACCCGGATTACTCTGATATCTTCCCAACATCCCAACAGCAAATGCAATGTCAAGTCTTGTACAGACTTGAGCATACATCAGGCTTCCAATAGCAGAAGCATATAGAATGTTTTTCATTTGCTCATTCTCAAATTCTTTTTTCGGGCTTTGGTTCAGATTGAACTTATCACCCTTCACGATAGGAGCAACACTAGGTGAATAATCTTTCATCCAAAATCTTTCTAAAACTTTGTTGATATAGGTTTCTTGAGATAGACCTAAGACACCTTTATGTCTATCACGATGAATCTTAATGTCAGTGACATAAGATGCATCACCCATTTCTTTCATATCAAAATTTTTAGAAATGAATTGTTTCACCTCATGTAAAATGTCAGTGACATAAGATGCATCACCCATATCTGTCATTTGTTGCAAGTAAAATGTCATCCACATATGCATTGGTCCATGATATTCTCAACAAAACCAAATGAAGAGATAACCTTATGGAATTTCAAATACCACTGACGGGAGGCTTGTTTCAATCCATATATAGATTTTTTTAACTTACAAACCAAATATTCACCATCACTAGAGGAAAATCCTTCAGGTTGTTTCATGTATACCTCTTCCTCTAGGTCACCATTAAGAAAGACAGTTTTCACATCCATTTATTGTAACTCAAGGTCAAATTGAGCTACTAATGCTAACACAATGCGTAAGGAATCTTTCTTAGATACTGGACTAAAAGTCTCAGTGTAATCAATTCCTTCTCGCTGAGTGAATCCTTTACCAACAAGTCTTGCTTTATATCTTTCTATGTTGCCTTTTGAGTCTCTTTTTGTTTTGAAGACCCATTTACATCCAATGGCTTTTACACCATCAAGCAACGGTACAAGATCCCAAACTTCGTTGCTTTTCATAGAATTCATCTTATCATTCATAGCATTATACCATAATTTTGATTCATTGCAGCTTATGGCAGTTGAAAATGACTCAGAATCATTTTCAGCTCCAACGTTATAGTAGATTCTTGTAAATACACAAAATAATCACTAGAAATTGCTGATTTTCTTTCTCTAGTAGATCTCTTTAATGTTGAACCAACATTTTTTGTGGATCATGTTGTTCAACTGGTTGTTCAATAATTTATGGATTTTCTTGAACAACTTAATCTATTGGAGTGTTTTCAGCAGGTTGTGGAACTTCATTGATTGGTTGTTCAACACCCGATTGAGCTTGGGGGTGTTACATATGATAACCAATATCTCATTTGAAGTGGATGGATGACCTATGAGTATTGAATCACGAGACAGATCACTTACACTGATTGAGTCATTCTCAAGAAATTTTGCATTTTTTGATTCCACAATTCTAGTGCTGTTAGATGGACAATAGAATCTGTAACACCCCCGACCCGTATCCTTACACGAATATGAATCGAGAATGTCACAGAAAATATACAATATACTTACCATGCTAAATTTAGGCTAACAAATTTATTTTTTTTAACTCATAATACTAATATTGTCAATTTAAAAGATAAGCATAAAGTATTATAATTATATAAATCGTGGTTTAATTTCGAACTATTACAAGGCAAGCCGGATTTAAAATTTTACAAAACTGACAGGTTACTTAATTACATGCCACTAAATACAACAAAATAGGATGCCATAGATACAAGAAAATAACTTGTCTGCGTTGTAGGCCCTAATACCCGATCTAATGCAAAAGCTATCCCACTAGCTATTCTGGCAACCTACGCGTATCACCGAAATACACGCTGAGAATATACTCAGTGAGGCATAAGGTAAGTAACATGAAATAAACCATAAACAATTTATGATACTTGTAAAACCTATTAAATTTCATAATACTTTTCATAATATGCAGAAAAAAAACATATCATATTATGTTGAAACATAATTTAATTCATCAATTAAAAATCGTATAGCCCAAGGTAATATTGAGTGACTAATATAGGAGTCGTGTACTAAAAGTACTATTCTTTACGAGCGCCATAATTAAATGACGAAAACAAGCGCCACCGAAGTGACGAAACGAGCGACACAATAAAGTATCGAAACGAGCGACACCCGAAGGTATCGAAAACGAGCGACACTCGAAGGTATCGAAAACAAGCGACATGTCGAAATCATGTGACTCTAATGGTATAGCACAATACTGTCTACACATGACCAATGGCAAATATAAAAATATTTCCTGCAATAACATAATGGCTAGCATGGCATTATAATTTAAATCATGTAACTCAATCGTAAAGGAGCAGTTCATACTCCAATACGCCCATTTCCATTTTTCAATATGCTGTCATTCTTTAAAAATACGAGACAAGTATCATTTAAAATAATTTCATACAAAAATCATAACATATACCATTTCAAAGTATATGTTAGAATATTCCCAATTCACCAATGATAATGGAAATAACCAATAATTATCTAAAATCAATAAAATTGATCCGATAAAAATTTCCATATTCGAACCAATTTTTTTCACACATTTTATAAAAATTTTCAAACTTTGCATTTTAGTCCCTAAGGACATTTTCAAGCTAAATCCTTGCATTTTTCATCAAATACACTCAAGGACCTAAGCTTTAGAAATTTCCAACTTGGTCACTAATATTTCCGAAAATTACAATCAAGTCCCAAAGTCACCAAAAATTTCAATTTAAGCCTCCAAACCACTTAACTTGATTTTTCAAGCCACTACACTCCAAAAACAAACTTTATAATTTAGTCCCCAAACTTTCAAAATTTTCAAATTGGTCCCTAATGCCAAATTAATTAGGGATTTCACTCCAAACCATTTATATCATCATTCTAAACAATTCTTTCTTCTACAACACCTTCCAATTCAATTTTTATCAAAAACCCTAAAATTTCCTCTTTAAAAAATCAAGACTTTTTTTTCTTTAATCTAACAACACAAATATACTTGAATCACTTCCATTTCATCATTTCCAACCTCAAACCAAAATTTTGCCATAGTTTCCCCATAATTCTTCATCTAACCAATCCTCCAAACTCAAAAAAAAAAAAACACATGGAAACTAAACAAAAATTATATCAAGATGTAGAGAAAATCAAGGAGATTAATTTCTTATCTAATAGCTCGAGCCAAAAATCAACCACATAAGCACCAAAATTGAATTGAAATCCTTACCCCTTTTTAACTTGAAATTTCGGCAGCTTTCAGTTGATAAGAATTGAAAAATTTTCAGTTTCCTTTTTCTTATTTCAAATGTCGTACGGCATTTATTACTCTTTTTCTTTTCTTTTACACAATTATGCCATTTGGCATATTATTACCCATTAAATACAATATTAAATCATACTATGCCACTTGTCTTGAAATAAAAATGGAATATTAAATTCCCTTATCAACATCTAACTAGACTTTAAATACTAGTTAGCAATTTAGTTAGTTTCCAACTAACTAATTGAAATCCAACTAATTCACTTGAAATCCAACCAACCTCAAGAAACCAACCAAAACATAATAAAATATTCAAAAATGAATATTTTATAAATTTTCCAACTAATATAGGCCCATCTTTAAAATTTAGACTCGATTCGAAATACCGATAATTAATAAGGTATCGAATATGATCGAATCTAAACAGTCTCAGAAAATTCTCAAATTTCAGCACAAGGTTCCTTGAGTCTAACTAAGGCTCCAATTAAAATTTCATAATTTTCCGAGTTCGAATACTTACCCGAAAAATTTACCAAAACTTATATCTTTACTAGCTTTTTACACAATTCTCGTACCAAAAATCCGATTCCCACTGAATTTATTCTTCATCTAAACTATTCATTTTTACCATAAAATTCATTATTGGGAAAATTACCATTTTGGTCCTTATAATTTTCCCAACCTTTCACTTTTGTCACCAAACTTTGAAATCTTACGTTTTAGTCACCAAACTAAAACTATCAATTTTAAGAACTTTGCAAACTAATCACCAAGCACATATAAAGCAAATATAAATCAACTAACAAGCAAATTTTGGGGTATTACAATTCTTCCCCCTTAAGAAAATTCGTCCTCGAATTTTCAGAGCGTACCTGATTTAAACAGATGTGGGTACTACTTCTCCATCATTTCCTTCGTCTCCCATGTCGCTTCTTCAACTTTATGATTACGCCACAAGACTTTAACCAAAGGTATCTGCTTGTTTCTCAACTCTTTAGTACCATAAGCTAATATCCCGATTTGGTTCTTCCTCGCACGTCGTCCGATCAGTAATTCGATCTCATCGGGTGCAATCACATGGGATGGATCTGATCGGTACCTTCGAAACATGGAGACATGAAAAACATCATGGATTTTACTCATTTCCGGTGGAAGAGCCAACTGATAAGCAACAGGGCCCACTTTCATTAAAATCTCATACGGTCCAATGTATCGAGGACTTAACTTTCCTTTGCGTCCAAATCTCATGATTTTCTTCCAAGGAGAAACCTTTAAAAACACTTTTTCTCCCACCTTAAACTGGATATCTTTTCTTTTCAAATCCGCATATGCTTTTTGTCGGTCTGTAGCCTTTTTAAGATTTTCTTGCACAATCTTTACTTTTTCCTCTGTGTCTTGTAATGTATCAGGCTTTAAAATCTTGTAATCCCAGAACTCAAACCAATTCAACGACGATCTACACTTTCGCCGCCATACAACGCCTCAAATGGTGCCATTTGTATACTTGCTCGATAATCATTATTATAAGCAAATTCTGCCAACGACAAGTACTTTTCCCAAGATCCCTCAAATTCAATAACACAAGCTCTCAGCATATCCTCAAGGATCTGAATCACCCGCTCGACCGACCATCACCGAGGATGAAAGGTCATCTTGAAATGCAAACGTGTCCCCATTGCCTTCTGTAATGCTTTCCAAAACTTGGATGTAAACTTGGGATCTCTGTCAGACACTATAGATGAGGGTACTCCATGAAGTCGAACCACCTCTTTAATATACAACTTAGCATACCTGCTCATCTGATAATCTGTCCGAACTAGTATGAAATGAGCTGTCTTGGTTAATCTGTCCACAATCACCCAGATAGAATCCTTCTTCTTTGGGAGTCGAGGCGATCTGTAATAAAATCCATCGTAATCCTTTCCCACTTCCATTCTGGAACAGAAATAGACTGCAGCTTCCCTGATGGCGCTTGATGCTCTGCTTTCACCTTCTGACAGGTCAAACATTTAGCAACAAACTCTGAAATCATTCTCTTCATACCTGGCCACCAGTATCGACTTCTCAAATCCTGATACATCTTGTTTCCATCTGGATGTATAGTCAATGGACTATAGTGAGCTTCCATAAGCAGATCCCATTTCAACTTAGCATCTTCAGGGATATACAACCTGTCTTTATAATAAAGACATCCATCGAGTCTAATCTCATAATTCTTCACTTCACCCGATTCCACTTGTTTAATCTTTTCGGTACATTATTTATCTTGCTGCTGAATTTCTTTAATCCGGTCCAACAATGCTGATTTTATTCTTAATTCCACCGAAAATGAACCATTAGATTGTCCTTTCAACTGAGCATTCATAGCTCGTAATGTAGCAAATGTCTTCCGGCTCAAAGCATCTGCTACAACATTAGCTCTGCCGGGATGATAATCAATAACCAGATCATAGTCTTTGATTAGCTCCAACCATCTTCGTTGCCTCAAATTCAACTCTTTCTGAGTCATCAGATACTTTAAACTTTTGCGATCAGTGTAAACATGACAACGCTCACCGTATAGATAATGTCGCCAAACTTTCAGAGCAAACACTACTGCAGCAAGCTCCAAATCATGTGTCGGATAATTCTTCTCATGTGTTTTCAGCTGTCGGGAAGCATAAGCAATCACCTTTCCTTCTTGCATCAGCACGCAACCCAAACCAATATAAGATGCATTGTCAGTATGTAATAAATTCCTTACCCGACTCAAATTTGAACTAATACTGAGCTTCATTAAAACTTTCTTCAAATGATCAAAACTCTCTTGGCATTTATCATTGCAAACAAATGTCACATCTTTTCTCAACAATTTGGTAAGCGGAGCAGCTATCAAAGAAAAATCCTTGACAAACCTGCGATAGTATCCAGCCAATCCCAAGAAACTACGAACCTCGGTAATATTCTTGGGAACTTTCCATTCAAGGATGGACTGTACTTTCTTAGGATCAACTCGTATCCCCTCAACTGAAGCAATGTGTCCTAAGAAAGCCACCTCGGACAGCCAAAACTCACATTTTGAAAGCTTGGCATACAACTTCTTTTCTCTCAAAATCTGCAATACTATTCGCAGGTGTACATCATGATCTTCTTTAGTCTTCGAATACACCAAAATATCATCAATGAAGGCCACTACAAACTGATCAAGGTATGGTTGAAACACTCGGTTCATCAAGTCCATAAATGCAGCTGGAGCATTAGTAAGACCGAATGACATAACCACAAACTCGTAATGACCATACCTTGTTCGAAAAGCTGTCTTCGGAACATCCTCCTCTTTGACTTTCAACTGATAATAGCCTGATCGAAGATCAATCTTGGAAAACACTGCTGCTCCTTTTAGTTGATCAAACAAATTTTCAATTCTAGGTAGTGGATGCTTATTTTTAATAGTCACTTTGTTCAGCTGTCGATAATCAATACACAGTCGCAACGAACCATCTTTCTTTTTAACAAACAACACCGGTGCTCCCCACGGTGAAATACTAGGACGAATAAACCCTTTATCCACCAGTTCTTGCAACTGTGACTTCAATTCTCTTAACTCTGCCGGTGCCATTCTATATGGAGCCATCGATATTGGTTCAGTCCCTGGAATTACCTCAATTCCAAACTGAACTTCCCTTTCCGGTGCCAAACCTGGCAATTCCTCTGGAAACACATCCGGAAAGTCTCGTACTGTCGGAATGGCACTGAGATCATTACCATCATTTTGATTATCCACTACATGTGCCAAAAAAACCTGGCAACCCTGTTCCAACAGCTTTTTAGCTTTAAGGGCTGAAATAACATTCTGCAAACACCGAGATCCTTCTCCCAAAACTATAATCTCTGATCCATCAGCTGCCCTCAAAATCAACTGTTGCTGACGACATCTCACAGTAGCATCATGGGCATGAAGCCAATCCATACCCAAAATAATATCCAAATCATCAAAAGATAACTCCAATAAATTAGCTGAAAACTCATGTCCCTGAACTATCAGTGAACAGTCCTTACACACCCTGGTTACTCGAGCACTTTGACCAAGTGGATTGACAGCTATCACATCACTCTGAGTAGACACTACATGAATTCCTCTATCCCGTACCAATTTAGCACTAACATAGGAGTGTGTGGATCCAGTGTCTATCAAAACAAAAACAGGTTCACCATAAAGTAGAAAAGTACCTATGATGATGTCAGGATCCTCCCGATCATCACGAGTCCGAATATGATAGACTCGAGCAGAAGCTCTGTCATCTTTCCTGGAACCTGTCCGAGACGAACCTGCAGATCCACGGCCTCGGCTTCCCTGCATACCCACTAATCTCTCTGTCTGGACCGATCTGTCTTCACGAGCTGGACAATCTCGAACAAAGTGTCCCATCTCTCCACAGTTGAAACAGGCACCTGTAACTTTTCGGCACTCTCCATGATGATATCGATTACAGTGCTTACACTGTGGAGTTCCTGATCTGTTTCCAGAATTTTTTGCCGAAGTACCCTTAGACTTTCCAGCTTGACTGGTCTGACCTCGAGATGCCGAATATCCAGATTTACCTTGCTGAAAATTACCTTTACCTCGCTTAGCTGATCGTGAAGTAAAAGATGATTCAGTTCCTCTTTTCTGCCCAGACATCTCTTTCTCGGCCTTGTCTCGAACATTCTCCATCGCTTTGGCTTTATTAACAGCATCTTGAAAATCTTGGATAGGGTTGGCCACTAACACCTCCTGATATCTCGAATCCAAACCACCAATGAAACTGTATATAACAGTTCTCTCAGTAGGTAGCAGCTCAGCAGCAAATCGGCTCAGACGGTTGAAATCACACTCGTACTCATAAATCGACAGTCCTTCTTGCTTCAGATCGATGAACTGCTGTCTCATCTCTCTAGCAAAAATAGCTCCGATATATTTCCTTCGAAACTCTTGAAGGAAAAATTGCCAGGTGATCTCCTCGTGCACACGAGCTGTAATGGTGTTCCACCAGATCAGAGCTGACCCTCTCAATAGAGAAACTACACCATCAAGCTTTCCTCGATCATCGCATCCGATGCGAGCTAATATAGATTGTACATCATTAAGCCATATATTGGCTGAGAGTGGATCACCATCTTCTTCTCCTTTAAAATTCGAAGCCTCAAGTGTCTTTAGCTCCTTTGGCACATTCATTCGGGGAGGTCTATTCAATATAGCATTCAGAGTCTGCAAAAATGTGCCCTGATCCTGAACCGAAGTTCCCGACTATGTCGGCTACTGGACCTCTTCTCCGGCATCAGGAGCAATCTCAGGCCTTGCCTGCTCTGCAGCGTGTCGGGAACCCTCTCCTTCCGACATCTGTACTCATAACATTCACTAAACTCATAAGCAATTGCATCAACTAAACATATATCATTTTCAAGTATAAACGACATCCTAGTGGCATGTACACTTTAAAACACTTTCATTACTCAAAAATAAATCCAGAACCGGATAAACCTGTAGCTCTGATACCAATAAATGTAACACCCCCGACCCGTATCTGTACACGAATATGAATCGAGAATGTCACAGAATATACTTACCATGCTAAATTTAGGCTAACAAATTTATTTTTTTTAACTCATAATACTAATATTGTCAATTTAAAAGATAAGCATAAAGTATTATAATTATATAAATCGTGTTTTAATTTCGAACTATTACAAGGCAAGCCGGATTTAAAATTTTACAAAACTGACAGGTTACTTAATTACATGCCACTAAATACAACAAAATATGATGCCATAGATACAAGAAAATAACCTGTCTGCGTTGTAGGCCCTAATACCCGATCTGATGCAAAAGCTATCCCACTAGCTATTCCGGCAACCTACGCGTATCACCGAAATACACGCTGAGAATATACTCAGTGAGGCATAAGGTAAGTAACATGAAATAAACCATAAACAATTTATGATACTTGTAAAACCTATTAAATTTCATAATACTTTTCATAATATGCAGAAAAAAAACATATCATATTATGTTGAAACATAATTTAATTCATCAATTAAAAATCGTATAGCCCAAGGTAATATTGAGTGACTAATATACGAGTCGTGTACTAAAAGTACTATTCTTTACGAGCGCCATAATTAAATGACGAAAACAAGCGCTACCGAAGTGACGAAACGAGCGACACAATAAAGTATCGAAACGAGCGACACCCGAAGGTATCGAAAACGAGCGACAGCCGAAGGTATCGAAAACAAGCGACATGTCGAAATCATGTGACTCTAATGGTATACCACAATACTGTCTACTCATGACCAAGGGCAAATATAAAAAAATTTCCTACAATAACATAATGGCTAGCATGGCATTATAATTTAAATCATGTAACTCAATCGTAAAGGAGCAGTTCATACTCCAATACGCCCATTTCCATTTTTCAATATGCTGCCATTCTTTAAAAATACGAGACAAGTATCATTTAAAATAATTTCATACTTTAAAAAAAATAATTACCTTTTTAGGTCGACTTATCGCAAGTCTTCCTATCACATATTATAAAAACATGCATGCACTCACCTTTGCCTTGTATCAAAATGCCTCACTACTCGATTTCAGTCATGTACTTTTTCTTTGCCCTTTCAATTATTATGTCCCCGATTTGACTGATTATCTACAAAAATCATAACATATACCATTTCAAAGTATATGTTAGAATATTCCCAATTCACCAATAATAATAATGGAAATAACCAATAATTATCTAAAATCAATAAAATTGATCCGATAAAAATTTTCATATTCGAACCAATTTTTTTCACACTTTTTATAAAAATTTCCGAACTTTGCATTTTAGTCCCTAAGGACATTTTCAAGCTTCTAACATCAATTTCAAGCTAAATCCTTGCATTTTTCATCAAATACACTCAAGGACCTAAGCTTTAGAAATTTCCAAATTGGTCACTAATATTTCCGAAAATTACAATCAAGTCCCAAAGTCACCAAAAATTTCAATTTAAGCCTCCAAACCACTTAACTTGATTTTTCAAGCCACTACACTCCAAAAACAAACTTTATAATTTAGTCCCCAAACTTTCAAAATTTGCAAATTGGTCCCTAATGCCAAATTAATTAGGGATTTCACTCCAAACCATTTATATCATCATTCTAAACAATTCTTTCTTCTACAACACCTTCCAATTCAATTTTTATCAAAAACCCTAAAATTTCCTCTTTAAAAAAATCAAGACTTTTTTTTCTTTAATCTAACAACACAAATATACTTGAATCACTTCTATTTCATCATTTCCAACCTCAAACCAAAATTTTGCCATAGTTTCCCCATATTCTTCATCTAACCAATCCTCCAAACTCAACAAAAACACATGGAAACTAAACAAAAATTATATCAAGATGTAGAGAAAATCAAGGAGATTAATTTCTTATCTAATAGCTCAAGCCAAAAATCAACAACATAAGCACCAAAATTGAATTGAAATCCTTACCCCTTTTTAACTTGAAATTTCGGCAGCTTTCAGTTGATAAGAATTGAAAAATTTTCAATTTCCTTTTTCTTATTTCAAATGCCGTATGGCATTTATTACTCTTTTTCTTTTCTTTTACACAATTATGCCATTTGGCATATTATTACCCATTAAATACAATATTAAATCATACTATGCCACTTGTCTTGAAATAAAAATGGAATATTAAATTACCTTATCAACATCTAACTAGACTTTAAATACTAGTTAGCAATTTAGTTAGTTTCCAACTAACTAATTGAAATCCAACTAATTCACTTGAAATCCAAACAACCTCAAGAAACCAACCAAAACATAATAAAATATTCAAAAATGAATATTTTATAAATTTTCCAACTCCTATGGGCCCATCTTTAAAATTTAGACTCGATTCGAAATACCGATAATTAATAAGGTATCTAATATGATCGAATCTAAACAGTCTCAGAAAATTCTCAAATTTCAGCACAAGGTTCCTTGAGTCTAACTAAGGCTCCAATTAAAATTTCATAATTTTCCGAGTTTGAATACTTACCCGAAAAATTTACCAAAACTTATACCTTTACTAGCTTTTTACACAATTCTCGTACCAAAAATCCGATTCCCACTGAATTTATTCTTCTAATCTAAACTATTCATTTTTACCATAAAATTTATTATTGGGAAAATTACCATTTTGGTCCTTATAATTTTCCCAACCTTTCACTTTTGTCACCAAACTTTGAAATCTTACGTTTTAGTCACCAAACTAAAACTATCAATTTTAAGAACTTTGCAAACTAATCACCAAGAACATATAAAGCAAATATAAATCAACTAACAAGCAAATTTTGGGGTATTACAGAATCTGTAACCTTTGGATCTTTCGGCATATCCAATGAAATACCCACTAATGGTCCTTGGGTCCAGTTTCTTTTCTTGTGGGTTATAAACTCTCACTTCAGACGGGCATCCCCATATGCGTATATGTCGCAAACTTGGTTTCCAACCTTTGAATAACTCAAAAGGTGTCTTTAGGACAGCCTTGGTTGGAACCCAGTTTACTATATACACAGTCGTCTTGAGAGCTTTAACCCATAAAGACTTAGGTAGCTTAGAGCTACTAAGTATACTTCGTACCATGTCCATTAGAGTTCGATTTATTCTTTTCGCAACACCATTCTGATCAGGCGAGCCTGGCATGGTGTATTGGGCAACTATACTGTTGTCTTAAAGAAATTTCGCAAATGGACCAAGTGCTTGTCCATCCTCAGTGTATCTACCATAATACTCACCACCTCTATCGGTTCTCACAATCTTTATTTGCTTACCGCATTGTTTCTCTACTTCAACATTGAAAACCTTAAAGGCTTCTAACGCTTCACTTTTATGATGAAGCATGTAGAGATACATGAACCGTAAGTAATCATCTATGAAAGTGATGAAGTATTTTTGACCTTGCACATTCATATATGGGCAACGGATATCAGAATGGATGATTTTTAATATGGTCAAACTCCTCTTGGCACCTTTCTTTGACTTGTTAGTCTGCTTGCCCTTAATGCAGTCCACACAAGTATCAAAATCAGTAAAATCTAAGGTATTGAGAACCCCATCATTTACTAATCTTTTAATCCTTTTGATAGAGATATGTCTTAATCTCCGGTGCCACAAAGTAAAGGAATCTTCATTTATAACACAACTCTTAGTACCAGTTTGAATGTGCATAACATTATGAGTGACATTATTTTGTAAATCAATAGAGTAAATACCATCATTTAAAACACCATTTCCAACAATTTCAGATTTATAAAGTAAACTGAATCCAACATTTGAAAAATTAAAACAATACCCCAAGGGTGCAAGTCTTGAAATGGAAATTAAGTTTCTAGAAAAACTAGGAATATAAAAAGTCTTTTCTAAAATTAAAACAAAGCCACTACTAAGTACTAATTCGCAGGTCCCAATAGCTTCCACATGCGACTGCATCTTGTTTCCCGAATAGATGTGTCGCTCAGCTCCCACTGGTTCCCTTAGGTTTTTTAATCTCTGTAAGGAATTTGAGACATGGATTGTAGAACCAGAATCAATCCACCATATGTTATAATTAACATCAACCATATTTGACTCAAAACAAACAAGTAAGATTGATTTACCTTTCTTTTCAAGCCAGCCCTTATGCTTGACACAGTCTTTCTTCATATGTCCCTTATTTTTATAGAAGAAACACATGAACTCTTTCTTTATGTCAGCTTGGGGTTGTATTTTAGCCTTCCCCTTTTGCTTGGCTTGGACACGCCTCTTTCCTTGAGTAACCGTCAGTGCACTTTCTCCCATCTCCAGTACGAGCCTACCCTCTTCTTGATCACACATGGTCAAAAGTTCATCAATAGACCATTTATTCTTATGTGTGTTGTAAGAGATCTTAAATGGCCTATATTGAGGTGGAAGCGTGTTAAATATATAGTGCACAAGGAAAGATTCAGACATTTCAACCTCAAGTGCCTTAAGTCGAGCTGCCAAATCTCGCATTTTATTGATGTGATCACGCACACCTTTCACTATGGTAAGCTTTAGTGATGTGAACTTCATAATTAGGGTGCTGGCTAATGACTTTTGAGAAGTCTGGAACTATTTCTCTATAGTCGTTAATAGCTCTTTGACATTCTCATAATGCTCAATCGAGCCACGAACATCAGAAGGAACCTTGCTTTTAATGAACATAATACTTAAGCGATTGTATCGCTCCCACTTTTCATATAGAGCAAGATCAGCCTGATTGCTGGTGTTAGTGATATGTGGCTCAGATTTCTTTATAGCATAGTCAATGTCCATACACCCCAATTGAAGAAGACTACCCTCCTTCCAGAACTTAAAGTTCTCACTGATAATTCAGGGATATCTACCTTATTATCAGACATATTCATAGGTTGTAATGCTGGAAAAATAAATTGACATACATGCTTAATATAAATTTGAGGCAAACATAAGTCATAATTTACCAATGCAATTTATGTAAATAATAAATTTAGTGACATAAAAATTGCTTGTGGGCTAAATTTTTAATTCGATTAGATCCATTTTATGATAGAATTATTTTTCTATCCCTTATATAAAAATTATTAAATTTATTTTCATAATTCCTGTGGGTAATTATAAAAACTCATCTAATAATTTTTACCTTAATAAGTTATGTAATGGGATTTAATATTAAGTTTTCCGTATGTGATTTTTAACCTTAGTAATTTTATTTAACTAAGATGTTGTGGCTAGTCTTTAACTAAATAAAATTATGAAAATCACTTAGCTATATATTAACCCTAAACTTTATTCAAAGTTGTTGCTAATTCATTATGCAACATTTTATGTTTAGTCCTTATGAGATCCTTACTGTAATTTTATTTAATTAAAGTTGTTGTGGCTAATTCTCTAATTAAATAAATTATTTGGATCCCTAGACATATATTATATAGTTTTTATTGCTTAATACTTTATGCAATAAATCTTAAAGTTTTATGTACCTAATTTTATGTATATAACTAATTACTGGATAAGTTATATAGGATCTCTTAATTTAGGCATATACAATAATTATTTCTAAAATTTATTTTTAATAAACTAATTAATAAATTTTAGAAATTAATTTAATAAAATCTTATGATTTTAAAAGCAACATAAATTTTCTCAAAATTTTAGAATTTAAAGATCAACATGGCATTTTAATTTTGAGAAACATACAAACTTTAAAACGACAAGGCATAGATTTAACCATGCTCGAATACCAAATGTAAACATAAATCGAGCAAAACGCAGCGGAATGATCGAAATTCATAAATACCTCCAGCCATTGTCAAAATCGTATGCCAAATTTGAGATGTAGTTGCACCACCGTCGAGCACGTCGGATGCTTAAAACCACCGTAGAAACGCCTCGAACCACCGTCGAAAATATCGAACACGGCAACATAAAAACTAAAATGCCAAGAATCTTCTAAGCACTCAAAAACTCACTTAGATGAAATATGTGATTCTTGTATTTTTTGATGCTCAGGGACCTTGACTAATGGGATATTTATAGTATTGGTTCACCATCAAAAACCAACGGTTGGTGGCATCTTCCCACGTCCACCATCATTGCCAAATGTGAACGTGGGAAGTTGGGCAGCACAAATGCATGGGATGAGAACGTGGTATTGTTGTTCCACGAACCACACAACCAGTTGCATTAACTGCTTACATCCCAGACTCAATCGAAATTAATTGCAATTGCTCATGAAAAACAATTTTCCAGGCTCTTGCAACAACAGTTTCAAACATAAGAATAATTAATTGCGGGTCGAGTTTCTTTTAATTTTAACATATATTTAAAAATTATTAAAAACTAATGATGTATAACGTTAATGATATGTAACTGTGCATCACCCCGTTCTAAAATTTTCTTAATTAAAATTACATTTTGGTATATCGAATGAAAAGATGGACAAATTAATCATTGTATGATTCGAATAGACCAAAATGTCCCTCCGTCATAATTTCCATCCATTTTTCCATTAAGTGCTAAGGTGGCTTTGTCAAAAAAAATATTTATATTTTTATCGAATAAACTACCTTTAAAGGACTAAAAACTAATTTATCCACTTCTACTGCCATTCAAAATTCAATAAATTTACCAAAAAATTAAATAAGAATACAAGTCAGGAAACTAAAACCTTAAAGCCATTCCTATTTCCGTTCAATGAAATTGAGCAAAATTTGTTCATGATCCTGACTAAGAAACTTGGGCAAACCCCCTCAATAGATATTATGTTACAACTCAGGTTTTTATTATTAATATACTTTTTATCCCTAACATTTACATGTTTTTCCAATTTGATATTTATTATTGTTTAGAATTAATACCTGTTAATGTTTTTGTCGTTACTCCAGCTAACCCTGACCATTAAGATTTGTTAAAAAATTTGGTCAGTAAGGCCTTATTTTTCGTTGCTTTAAAAAGTGTATTTGAGCTAAAACGTGCGTTTGCACGGAGAAGCAATCCCAAACATCTAATTTTTTTTGATAAAAAAATCTTCCTAACTGCATTTGTAAACCAAAAGTAAAAGCTGGAAAAACATGGCTTTTTGGTTTCAAAATCCCGTTTGGAATAAAATGTCTATTTTACCCTTAGTTATCCTCCTAACAATCAACCTATCTTTTATTTCTTTATATTATCGAATTGTATTTTTTAATAAAAATGTGTGTATATTTATTATTTATAATTATAATAATAAAATAATATTTAATTTTTTAATATTCTTAACAAATAAATTATATATATTGATAATTCTATATATTATTAGATTAATTTATTTTTATTTTAGAATATCATGTCTAATATAGATATTTTATTTACTTAAAAGTATTTTTTGACACTAATGTCAAACACTAAAATTCTAAACCAAATAGTCCAAAATCACTTTTCAAATTTCTTTTTCACGATATTTTTCAAAAGTAATGCTAAACTGGTCCTAAGATAGCGTCGCATCATCACCGTTTCAACAAGGTCAAAGCTGCCTGATTTTCATGAATCGGTAAATTCAAGTTCAAGTCTCTCAAGTTTTATTTTTGTTTAATTTAATCCCTAAAAGTTTTATTTAATTCTAAGTTAACCCTTATTTGTTTTTGAAATTTAAAATTTAGACTAGTATTTGTTTTTATTGCTAATATATTTTATTTAAATTTAATATTAAACAAAAATACAATAATTATATTTAACATAATAAATTAAGTTTAATATTATAATATTTACATTTCCCTTTTTTTTTCTTTTCTTTCCTATTTGTTTTCATTCAGTTTCCTCTCTCTCTCTAAGTGTTCCTAAACACTAAAATCGATCCTTATTTATTTCAAAAATTAATCCTAAATATTGTGCATGCACGAATAGGCATTTAAATAAAACAATTAGCAAGCCCATGGCACCACCTTTATAAATTGCCCTATCAAAATCCAAATGCAAGCTCCTTGGAACGAGGCTTCGAATCATGCTTAAGAGGCTTTAAAGGTATTCAATGGAACAAGTATAGTGATTATTTTTTTTCTATAGTCACAAACCTTAAAAGGGGAAATTACATAAATCATCTATGAACTTTACTCTCAAACTTATTTTGGTCATTGAAGTTTCAAAACGTTCAATTTACTTACTGGAGTTTAGACATTGAACGTTTTTGTCACTCATTCTTAACTTTTTGTCGACGTCCATTTACCGACGAACGAAGGAGCTTTTCCAAGATTTGAATGGTGAAAAACTTCATCGACATGAGAGAAGCAACATATTGAGAAACAGACTCTATCCGACGGCGGAGGAGAAGGATCAAGGAGAGAGAAATCATAAGGTTTTTGGCCGATTCGTGAACTTCTGAGCACTTTCGGCAAAATAGAGGTCGAATTCAGACTTGGGGCTAGACGAAGTGACTGGTGAAATTTGGGACCGAACGATCACCATCTATGACCGTTTGGGGTTTAAGAGTGACCAAAAAGTTTAATGTCAAAAGTTCAGTGAGTAAATTGAACGTTTTGAAACTTTAGTGACAAAAAATAGTTTAAGAGTAAAGTTCAGTGATGACTTACGTAATTTACCCAATTTTATTGTTCTATGCCTTGACTAAGAATGAATTTCACCAACTGGTTAAATAAGAGAATCATTTATCATCTCATCTAAATCCGGAATTACCCTAAAACTTTCTGTCAAGATTTTCTATTAGAAAATAAAGCTACAAATCTGTAATAACTAGTCTGTTACCCTAACAGGCAAACATTCATGAGAACTCAAAGGCAAAGCTAATTTAACGAAAATTTTTATCATGGATTTGGCTTACCGCATTAGCTATGGTCTCATCCAATGAAAACCACCCACTTCATCATTTTTTCTCTCATCATTTTTTCAACCAATGAATCTTTACTAATTTTTTTCCATGTCATTTAAAAATGTTTTTTTAGCATTTATTATATTATTGGATTAACGACATAAAAAATAATAGTGAAGTGGGTAGTTTTTATTGAATGAAATCATAACTAATGTGATAAATCAGGATCATAAAATAATCTCTCCCATCAAACGACCATTTTTCTTTAGTCATCAACCCGTCTTGAAAGAGTAATGCACGCCTAAGGAAACAAAATGAAAAGAACCCACTTATAACCAACACTAAACCTCTACAGTATACTGATACCAATATAATATTGTATATATGTAACACGCCTGAGACCCTTGTTACTATTAGTTTTCATGCCAAAACCCCCATGTCATTAAATAAAAAAAAATGGTCCCAAAAAGTGTGCATTGCTTTCAGCAGACAGTAACAAGTTTTTGTTTTGAGAGTTTAAAATTCTGAACATAATAATAAAAAGAGAGGTTGTAGTGTAGGGTTAAAGATGTGTAGAAATGATTAGGCCAATTGGAATCTCGAAAGCTCGGCCTTCTCACTGTCATCTTATCCATGTCCGTACTGCTTTCGATGGTCAATAACTTCTCGATGCAAAGGGTGTCTATTTCCCTGCAAAAATCTATGCCTTTGGGTAATGTCAGCTCCAGGAAACGGATTCCATTTAAGGCTGAGATTCTCAGTTTTAAGGCTTCAACTAGTTGTCTTTGAGTAACTTTTTGGATGCTTTGGCTTCATTTTCATGGTTTAAAAACTCAAGGACTCCAGCTATTATTATATCTAAGCCGCTGTCCGAAACTATTTGACAACCTTAAGCGGCCGACGCCTACTTAGACTCGGGACTTTTCTAACTTTGAGTATACATACATACGTACGGAACGTACACCATATACAGTATGAGATAACAAAATCTGTAAACTTCTATTATGTTACACTCATACATATACAAATACAGATATGGGATGAAAAGCGATCATTTTTAAAATTACAGGTTGTGTGGTAGAGATACAACAAATATAAAATAATTTTTAAATTCTAAAAATGTAAAATATAAAAAGTCATAAGAAAATTATGTGCATATGACATCACATACTTATATACTTGTAGTTGAATCATTTGAGCAAGAGAAAGTCGAAAAAAGGAGAGAGAAAAAAAGGGTGGGAGATAGGAGGAGAAGAAAAAGAAAAAAATAGAGAGATGATATATTTGTAGGTACCCAAACTATACCAATATGTCTTCGATACGAGGACTTGTCGAATACGTGGTACTGCTTTAGATTGAAGTGCCCGTGCTTCATATATGGTATGCCTCAGTTTGGCCTTCAAAATTATATGAAATTCCGAACACTTTCGAATTGATATAGGTTTATATCATAGATTCAAATAGTGGTCCGCTATCGCAATAACATCCTCTATATAGCAGTGACGGCACCGTTCGAAACCGCTATAAAGGAAAATAGTGGTCTACAATAACATCCGTTATATACACAATTGCGATGAAACACCGCAACTGCAATTTAAATCACTGGTTCATATGTACAAAAATACGAAAATCACTATTTGTGGACCGGAATTGTATAGAGAACGAAAAACTGTAATTATTTTTAGTTAATCATATAATTAGAAACATACAGTCCAATAAACCTTTTGTACGTGACATGGACTCCTAAGTTCCTTCATTGCATATAAAAAGAAAATGAAAAGAATTCCAATTCTCTAACTTTGAATATTCAACGAGGGAGAAGAACAATAGTATTAGTAGGAATAATAAGACAAATAGACAAGAACAATTCTTTAACTCTAGCGCAAGAGTTCAGAAAGATTATTCTCTGTACCACCAAATCTTGTCACCTTTTTACTATTGAAAGCAGCCTCTCAAGCTTTTCATAATATGAAGTTCTGAAAAGTTGAATAAGAGACAAAGGCAGTAAACTTGGAGAAAGGCAAAAAAAATTATTTACATTAAACATATATTGCGATATAGACAATACAAGATATGGTTTGACGATAAATAAAATCCTGAAATTCTAACAAAAATTTGAAAACATCGCTGCAAATGCAATTTAAGAGGTTAAAGACGGGTCCCAACCCCCCCCCCCCCCCCCTTGAGAAAACGAGCAAAAAACCAACATTTTAATGCTTCATGGATTCCACTATTATGATGTTTAAATCATGTTCCCTCCCGGTTTAAACGAAAATGAAGCTTCAACGGTTGTGGAGTGGATCTGCAGCATTTGGAACTTTCCTCTTACTTGAAAATAATACGCCAAAAGAATGCCTCAAACGTTGCCTCTCCACCATAGGTTGCTTCTCCTGGGGAAATGATGAATGAGCGTTGGTGCCAACAGGCAATGGCCCATCTTTTTGATCCGCTGAGACCAACAGAGAAAGCAACACCACCACCGTTAGTATCTGCAGCATCCGCGGTTGTGGAGATGGTGGAAAAAGCATACTGTTGCACCAAGAGAAATCGTGTGGGTTTTTTTGCTTCTTAGTGGTGAACAAACAAAGAGAGAAACCCTAGTAGCCCTGAAAGAAATGACAGACAAAATGCAAATAAAAGAGTCCAAAAAGCACTTGAGCAAAGAAAGATAAGTGGCCTGATTCGGAAATGTAAGAAAAAGGCGAAGAAAGTTGATGTAAATGTTGTTGAGTATACCCTGCAAACAAGGGACACATCTCACGAAGAGCAATTTCCTTTTGCTTTATTATATATTTACATTTTTTGTGCTTTCCAAGGACTTTTTTTTCTTTATGGCATTCAGTCCCTAACACAAGGGTGGTTTCCCGGTCCAAGTCATAGAAATAGCTCATAGATAGTACCATAGTAGACAGAAATTGGCTCTTGTGCTTTATCTTTGTCTGGGTTTTATTTGTATGGTATGGCAAGTAACCAATGTTCGCTTTTATAGCTGCTTCAGATCAGCCCAGAGTGCAGATATATATAAAAAAAAGTAGAATGGTTTTGGAGTATCTGAATTCTGAACCAATGCTATTTTTCCTTTTGCATGCTAAAGCCTTAAAGCCAAGCAAAGTATAAAGCTTTTATGGTATAAATAAATCTTTGCTTAAGTTACACGTTCTGCATTGTCTTGTCATGCCAAGACTTAAAACAGCTAAACCCTGTTCCCAGAATAACCATGGCATCACTCTCTTTTTTTTTTTTTTTTGAAAGAATGGCATCCCTCTTTTTGAAGTAATCTGTAGTGTTAAGTTGGTGGTAGTATTATTAGTCAAAACAGATTAGAATTCATGGGTGGTAGTTTCTCATAAGAACACAAGGATTTAACAAAATTTGACCCTAGTGTTTGCCTAAGACAGTTTAGACCCTGAATGATACAATAGAACTGAAATATAAATATGTCTATATGCTATAATTTTACATCAACATTACATGTCTCATCGAAAATAGGAACCATGGTGGATATATAAACCTTGAACATATTGTACAACATTTGCATCAATATTGATTTGGACTACATAGTCTGGCAAGCAATCAAAGAAAATGAATACTTAGAAACCTAATAAACTTGGGAAACATCTGCTCTCTGTAGAGGTTCTCTTTGAACCTACAGTCTACCACTTTATCTTAATCCTAGAAAGCTTTTAGTAACCTTCCAAGGTTTTCATTTTTCAGTGTCCTTCTAGAGGGTAAGATAACTTTCGAAATCAAAGAGTAGCAGAAATGTCAGTGTATTACCTTATTAACGAAAGGCAAGATAGAACACATACAAAAGTGAGTGGGGTTGATACCAGTCCGAGAGGATGATGGCAATGATTGGTTTGGCAATGGCCCGGCCGCCTGGTGTTCAGCTCCATTCACTTGTGCACCGATTGAACAAAAAGTGGAGACTTTCGGTTGCACAACTCAACAATTCGAATAAAGAGAACATGGAGGCATGTATGGGATCAATTAACAGAGAAACAATATTGCAGTGGATACGAAGTTATCATGTTGATTCCCAACCATCTAAACCACCACCAGAGTCACTAAAACTTGATTTGGACATCCGGCTTTAACTATCCATATATAGGGTCAAATTAAAAGATCTAAGATGCATATTTCATGAGGTTTCTTGTGTACTTTGACCTGCAAAACGAGTTTCATATCCCTTCTAATGTACTGATCTGCTCTTAATGATTGGTGGCAGATAGGAAGTAGTGAAACGATTCTCAAGCAGAAATCACTCCCTGCAAAAATAAATAAATGAATGCAGATGTTAATGAATCAGGCTCGTGGGTGAAGCATAATTCAGATCACAAATGTCTTTCTACAACAGTTTAATCCTGCAACATCGCTGGCAACGGGAACAAAGCCAAATTGTAGATTACCATGAAGCAAAAATAAGATGGCCATTTTTTGGTACAAAGGAGTTTGTAACATGAGCATGGAGAAGAATTGCAAAAGCTAAAATTCCAAGTGCAAACCAATTAAAAAGCCAACACTAAAGAGGATTGCATAAATCAAATAGGATTAGCCATTTTTCTAAATTAACACGAGATAAGTGACAATCCAAGAAGTAAAAATCATATTTGTGAATCAATTGAAAATGACAGATTATTATCACTGCAAAAGAACAGCTATCCACAAAAGAGAGAAGCTATTCCAAATATAATTATATGAGCAAGCTAAGTAATAACATTTCAAGTTAGGAGGTATGTTAAGCGGGCTATGAATGAGGCACAAAGATAATGACACTAAATCAAAAACGAAGAATCAATATGATAATTCAAATATCCATGAACAATCAGAAGGCCTGAAGAGCATAAACACATTTTGCATCAGGTTTCTTAAAATGATTTATCAAAAAAATTGAAAGCCAAAGGCTTTTACAAACAGGGTATTTGTTTTAGTATTCAATGCTTCCAGATAGTGATATACAATTATTTACATCATTCAACCCGAAGGCTCTTGAAAAATCAATAAAAAGAACATATATAGACATTGCACCTTTCCAAAAGCAGTAGTAGCCAAATAAAAGCCACTTATTATCAGTCAACACAATTAAATATAGTTGTTCTAAGAATTACTAACAAACTAAAGTTCCATCCGAGTTAGAAATACTTCAGAAGTTGGTACCATTGCAATGACTGTTATACATCTCCAAGCAATAACCACTTGAATCAAAGGTGCCACAATGGAAAAGAGCCCTTCAACCAAATTCATGTGTCTGTCTTTGTGTCCACATTCATGCCTTTTCCAGGAAGTTGAATTACAGAAATCACAGGCCATCAATCACACAAGTCAAACTTTCACCATGTGAAAGTCTTCAACATCATAACTATCGACTTCTTGAACATCTTCAAAACATGAAGTTGGTATCTATGGAGAAGCCAGCATCGTTGCCATGCATCTGAACTGTTTCCCAGAGAAATCAATAAGATTACAGCCTTCACAACAAGATCATTAACATATAAATGCATAATAATACAAGTACACACCTTATGCTTCTTGTATTTTTCTCTAACTGCTTGAAGTGCACCTCCTCTTCTACTCAAATACAAGTCATGTATCATAAGGACAGTCTTTTAGATCAGATGCTTTGTAGCCCGAGTATTGTTGCAAGGCAGGGCTCTACAGAACACAAATGATATGTTAACATTTATTTACTAGCGATGGGCAAAAAAAAAAGGTAAAAGCCATGAAAAAGAAACTCATACCCAAGGATGCCTCTTTGGTTTAATTATAAATCTTGTAAGAAAGATAACAGAAGCAGCGGCCATGGATGGTAAAAATTTTACACATATAGTCCAACAAACTCAACTCCGCAAGGTAATACCCAAGGAACTCTAGCCGCAAGCCGGAAGCCTATAAAAGATCAAAATCAACCATACAGTCAATAACAGGTAACCACAGATTTGACTTTTATAACAACTGCAGAAGATATAGGTGCTTTTCTTACTTTGTAATCTTCTTGTGCAACTCTAGTAAATCTCCTGAAATACACCGTATATAGCACAACAAACAAATCAGATAAGCAGAACAGTAACCTTTTAACAGTTACGATTAGATTTTCATTTTCAATACAAATATACTTTCCAACCAACTCTTACCTAAAAAATGTTTTAACTGTAGGGTTGCCCAGTTCAAACTTCAAAGACTCGAGTATGTCTGCCTCCATTTTCACCACCTTCATATTTAGCCAACGTCAGTGAATGAATGAAGCATAGTACTATGAAACACAAAAGAATACAGGTAAACAAGTAGAAAGAAAGGAAAGGCTACCTCATCTTTTGTGTATGTATTATCTGTTATATAACAAAAATCTTCCACATTTGGAAGATTGATTTCCTCATACTTTCTGATTGAAACAATTAAAGCCAGAAAAAGGTGAAAAGTACAACATTTACAATAAATTCAAACAGAAAAAACAACAAAACATCAAGAATTCAGAAGCTTACGAGGCAATGAGCATTGAAGATACACCCAAAAGTTGAAGTCTCTGCCTATTGAGAGCATTTAAAGATAAGAATCTATCAATGTAGGAAACATTCATATACAAAGTGTCTGAAACAAGCTTGTATTCCTCTGCAACTTCTAATAGATTTGTTGACAGCTAGGATCTAGGTGGTTTAGTAGTTTATTTTCTGTTAGATTAGTTATCCTAGCTGGCCAGATTAGTTATCCTAGCTGGCCCTTTCTTTAAGCCTTTTCTTTACTAATATAAATAATTAAACTTATTGTATTATTTTTTACTCAATTAATAAAGCTTACTTTTCTTTGTTTTTCCTTCGTTAAACGGTTCCAGTTCCCAAATATCAGAAATACACAATCCCTAAAACCGATTCATCCACTTCTTAATTCTCTCTTCAATTTCAGATTTCTTCAATCCAAATCGTGAATTTATCATGGTATCAGATAATTCTTCGAATTCCCGTTCTGAATCAACCCGATTCTACAAGAACGATGATCCTTCTGATGAATATTATATTCATCCAAATGAAAATCCCGTGTTAGTTCTCACTTCCTCGCTGTTGAACGGAGGGAACTACCATGGCTGGGCACGATCGATGCGGATGTCTTTGATCTCCAAGAACAAATTTTCCTTTGTGGACGGTTCGATTAAAGAACCCAAGAAGGAAGATCCCCGCTATTCGGCTTGGGTCAAATGCAACAATCTGGTTTTGTCTTGGTTGCAGCGTGCGTTGAACCAGGAGATTGGGCAAAGTGTGATTTGGATCGATCGAGCTTATGAACTATGGCAAGATTTGTTTGACCGATTCAATCAAGGTGACCTGGTTCGTATTTCTGATTTGCTCCAGGAATTTTACTCATCGCAGCAGCAAGGTAATCTTTCAATCACGGCCTATCATACGCATCTAAAAGTTTTGTGGGATGAAATTTGTAATCTCAGACTGCTAGATAATTGTGATTGTTCTGCCTCTAAGTATAGGAAAGAGGATTTCTTGCTTCGTTTTCTTAGAGGGCTCAATGAAAATTATTCAGTGCCCAAGTCTCAGATTCTCATGACAAAGCCTTTACCCTCTATTAATGAAGTGTTTGCTATTGTCATCCAACATGAACGATCTGTTAGTCCTGTTATTACTGATTCCAATGTTTTGTTGGCTGATAAGGGTATCACTTCTAGGAGTGTATGTTTTCTCATGAGACTCGTGTTTCTGCAAATGATCAGTCTTTAAGTGCTAATGTTCCTTTAGAAGCTAGTAGTTCTCAGCACTCTTCTTCGGATCCTATTCCTCCTATACAATCTCAGCAGCCTTCAAGAGTTCGGACTTCTAAACAAGTTCAATTACCACAGAAGTTTAAGGACTTTCAAGTCACTTTGCCAAAATCTAACACATCAAGGACCTCACCTCATACAATTGCCCAGGTGCTATCTTATGATCATTTTTCTGCTTCTTATCAAAGTTATATTAATGCTGCTGCAATTTTGTCTGAACCTAAAAATTATAAGCAAGCAATTTTACATGACTGTTGGAAATAGGCTATGAGTGAGGAAATAAAGGCTTTAGAAACTAATAATACTTGGGAATTAGTCCCTCTTCCACCTGGTAAACAAGCTATAGGTTGTAGATGGGTTTATAAGACTAAGTTAAAATCTGATGGGAGTTTAGGGAGGTATAAGGCTAGGTTAGTTGCCAATGGATATACTCAACAGCATGGGGTAGATTTTATGAATACCTTTAGTCCTGTTGCTAAAATAACTACCATTAGGTCTATCTTAGCTATAGCTGCTGCAAAAGGTTGGAAGTTGCAACAATTAGATGTTAATAATGCTTTCTTACATGGTTTTTTGCATGAAGAGGTCTACATGGAACCACCTCCTGGTTTTTCTGCTGCTCCTGGTTTAGTTTGTAAACTTAACAAAAGTTTTTATGGTCTAAAACAAGCTAGCAGACAATGGAATGAACGCTTAACTATTGCTTTACTTGAAAGAGGTTTTCAACAAGCTTCTTCAGATATTTCTCTCTTTGTGAAAGGTTCTGAAAATAGTTTTATTGCATTAGCTATATATGTAGATGATATAATTTTGGTCAGTCCTACTATGGATCCTATTAATGACATCAAAAAATATTTGCATGACACTTTTAAAATTAAAGATTTAGGGGATTTGAAATTCTTTCTTGGTCTTGAAGTGGCTCGGTCTAGTAAAGGAATTTATTTGTGTCAAAGAAAATATACCCTTGAGTTGTTAGAAGAAACTGGTTTCACAGATTCTCTAAACCTGTGCCTACCCCTATTCTTGCTAAAGTTAAATTTTCCAAGAATAGTGGTACCCCTATTTCTGATATAACTTCTTATAGAAGATTGATAGGTACGTTGTTGTATCTTACTAATACAAGACCTGACATTTCTTATGCTGTTCAACAGTTGTCTCAATTTTTGGCTGCCCCTACTGATGAACATTTGATTGCTGCTCATAGGATCCTAAGATACCTTAAAGGGTCCCCTGGTCAAGGACTATTTTTTCCTTCTAATAATGTTATTAAGATCAATGCTTTTTCAGATTCCGACTGGGCATCTTGCCCAGATTCAAGGAAATCGTCACAGGTTTTTGTGTATTTTTAGGTTCTGCACTTGTTTCCTGGAAATCTAAGAAACAGCAGACCATTTCTCGATCTTCGAGTGAGGCAGAATATCGTGCTCTTGCGACTGTTACTTGTGAAGTTCAATGGCTTAATTATCTTCTTTCCGACTTAAAAATTGAAATTTCTTCTGCAAATCTTTTCTGTGACAATTTGTCTGCTATCAAAATTGCAGAAAATCATGTTTTTCATGAGCGAACGAAGATTCAGCAAGGGGTTTTAACACTGCTTCCAGTTTCTACTCAGAATCAAACTGCAGATTGTTTCACAAAAGCCTTGCACACTTCGGCTTTTTTGGATTCCAAGGCCAAGTTGGGCATTCAAGATTTATATGCGCCAACTTGAAGGGGTCTAATAGATTTGTTGACAGCTAGGATCTAGGTGGTTTAGTAGTTTATTTTCTGTTAGATTAGTTATCCTAGCTGGCCAGATTAGTTATCCTAGTTGGCCCTTTCTTTTAAGTCTTTTCTTTACTAATATAAATAATTAAACTTATTGTATTATTTTTTACTCAATTAATAAAGCTTACTTTTCTTTATTTTTCCTTCGTTAAACGGTTCCAGTTCCCAAATATCAGATATACACAATCCCTAAAACCGATTCTTCTACTTCTTAATTCTCTCTTCAATTTCAGATTTCTTCAATCGAAATCGTGAATTTATCAACTTCAACCAACCAATCCACCAAAATCGCTCTCATGTTGGTACTAACATCCTTCTGTACCTTCTCAATATAATCAGGCAAAGGTCTTCTCTTTGGGTCCACCTAATATTAATTGCATCAGCAAAAAATATCACTTTAGTGACTTCAGCAGAAATCTCACTTATAGCCATCATCAATATACCAATATCCCCAGTATAAACATCACCTCTTATCATTCAGATTCAGTGAAAGCGAAACTGCTTTTTGCAACCTAAAAGAATTAATTGCCTAGGAAAAATTAAATCTTGCCTAACATTAGACAACTTAAACTAAAAAGGTGTGAGCGAAGGAGAGGGGAATACCTCCACTTGATGAAGATATTCATAGATATCAGATACATAATAACCACACATTTGTGGGTCATCAGACACAGCATCAATATCCACTGGTTTTTCATCTTCAGCGTTCTCCCTCGCCTCCTGCAAAAGCGGCTTTACAACACTAGACTTTGTCTTCGTCTTCCCTTTGGACTGCTGTTTCTGGGCTGTTTTCTTCCCATGAACCTTATTCACCGAACCAACAATGCTAGACAAATTCGAAATCTCTCCCAAAACAGCCCTTTTCTTGTTGGCGGCGTTCTGATCCGTTATCCCCGCCGACTCGGCGGCTCTCTTCTTGGCAGCCGCCCTTGTGAGTCTAACGCAGTTTTGCTGATCCACCATTGCCTCTTGGTACTTCACTCTCAGCTTTGCAGGGACAGAAAGGAGTTTGGGAATGGAATGGAGAGGAGAGGAGAGAAGAGAAGAGAAGAGGGAGAATAAAAGGGGGTGAAATCAAAAGCGCCATTTTGGGATTTTGTTTTCAAAAACTTGGGGGATTGGCGTTATACTTAGGTAAGTCTGCACTCCGAATTTTGGTAATGATTCTAACTTTTTTTGTTTATTTTTACCAAGAAAAGGAAATTCGTTCAACCTGAAAAAAGAACAAGGACAGCATAAACAAGACCCCAAGCTGCCACATAAGGTAAATCAAAAATCACCATCCATACTCAAGGGGAGGGAACATCCGAAAGGAAAAACAAACATAAAAACAAAGTAACATAACATAAAACCTAAAAGACACCGATCATCAACCTTTGTGCACCAACTAGTGAAGAAGATGATGATCACTGGGAAGGAGATAACGAAACAACCATCCGATGTGCCTTTCCACCACTATGAATGGCTGCAGAATATGCGATAATGGGTGTTGTGGATGGTTCTCCGAGGAACACATTTACATGATCACATCGAGCTTTTTGCCCTAGGCGTACCGATGCAATTTTGCAACTAAATTCCTCGTCGAAGTTAAACTCTGTCGTGGCATGAAGAAGTTGTCATTCTTCTGGATTATCGGAATGCCTTAGTGTTTGGAACACATTTAGTTTAACTTGCTGGTCATTCACCCTCATTGTGAGTTCTCACTTTTCAACATCGATCAAGGTTCTCCCTGTTGCTAGGAATGGTCTCCCGAGAATGATGGGTGCATGCTCATTTGCTTCATAATCCAAAACAATAAAGTCAGCGGGAAAAATAAATTTATCAACTTTTACCAGTATGTCCTCGATTTTTCCCTCTGGATGCAAATAGGATCTATCGGCTAGCTGTAGCATAACTGTTGTAGGTCTTGCCTTCCCGATTCCTAGTTTCTGGAAAACCGATTTAGACATCAAGTTTATGCTAGCCCCAAGGTCGCATAATGCTTTCCCGACATAGTGATTTCCAATGGAACAGGGTATTGTGAAACTTCCGGGATCCTTCAACTTGGGTGGCATACGATTGTGCAACATTGCCATGCATTCCTCTGTTGCGGCAACTGTTTCAAACTCTCATAGTCTTGTTCTCTTGGACACAATGTCTTTAAGAAACTTGGCATAGTTTGGCATTTGTTAAATTGCTTCCACCAATGGCAAGTTGATGTGGACTTGCTTTAGGATATCAAGAAACTTCTTGAATTGATATTCTTGCTTTTGTCGCTTCAACCTTTGTGGGAATGGTGGTGGAAGTCAGATATCTTCGATCCTTTCATTGGTTTGGAACCTGATTGACGGCATTGCTAGGACAACTAGAGTTGCCGAGGCATGCTTATCACAAGTTTCTGAACCATCTTTATCGTCGGTTGCCGAGGCATGCTTATTGCCAGTTGCCGCGGCAATTCCTGGTTCAGCATCTGAGGCTTTGCCGCTAGGTTCGTTTTGATCTTTTTGTGGAGTTTTGTTTGATGAGCGGGTTTGAGCCTCTCTAAGTTGTTGGCCACTTCTAGTGGTGATTGCCTTACATTGCTCATGGCCAGTTCCTCTTGCGACTTCAGTATCGCTAGGTAAACCTCCCTGCGGTCTAGTGTTCAAATTTTGAGCAAACTGTCCGACTTGATTTTCCAATGATTTGATTGCCGCCTCTTGGTTTTGCAATCTCATCTCGGTCCTGTTAATAAAAGCATCAGTTCTTTTTATGAAGTTACTATTCTTAGCCATATAAGATTCAGTTTTCATCATAAAAGCATTTAGAGAATTTTCCAAAGAACTAGATGTTATCGGTTGTTGCTGCGGTAACTGTTGCCGTGGCATATTCTGCTGGAATCCCAATGCTTGTGCATTCTGATTGTTCTGGTTTAGAGCATTGTTGGGATTACTCCATGAAAAATTCGGGTGCTTCTTCCAAGCTGGAGTGTATGTATTGGACATCACATTGTTGTTCCGATTGTAATTCCCCACATAGAAGCTGGATTCCAGATTCTGCATACATTTAGAAGAATCATGGTTATCACCCCATAACTCACAAAAAGAATCCATTACCTTGACTTCATGTGTGTTGTTTGGTTTTTGCATGTTCTGGACCATCTTGGTTAAAGTGGCCAATTGTGCCGAAATTGAATCTGATGATCCTAGTTCATGTATTGTGGCTTGGCGTCTAACTCCTCCTCTTCTAGTAGAGGGGAATTGATAATCATTCTTGGCCAGCCTGTTTAGAATTTGCATTGCTTCCTTCGGCGACTTATCTAGAAGTATGCCGTTTGCCGAGGCAACTAGCATCATCCTTGTTGGTGTATTCACGACGTTGTAAAACATTGTTACTTGAGTACACACCGGGAATCCGTGTAGGGGGCATTTGTGTAGAAGTTCTCTATATCGCTCCCAAGCCTCGTACATGGATTCATCATCTGTCTGCCGAAAAGAAGTAATATCGTTACGAAGCTTATCAATCAAATTTGTAGGATTAAACCGAGCAAAGAAATCACGACAAAGATCGATCCAAGATGCTATTGATCCGGCAGGAATGCTATACAACCATGCTTTCGCCCTATCCCTCAGTGAATAGGGGAATAATCTTAATCGTAAGACATCGGGGGTGACTCCGTGTATTTTGAACGAGTTACAAATCTCGAGGAAAGATTTAAGATGTTGCCGTGCATCTTCAGTTGCTGAGCCGCCAAATTGACCAATTGTGTTGATCATATTAAACATTACCAGTTTCAACTCAAAGTGGTCAGCTTCAATTTCAGGTGCGACAACTCCTGGATTAAGTCCATCAAGATCTTCTTCAAGATAGTCTCGAATAGTTCTATTTAGTACAAGAATCACTCCTCCTCCTGTTGGAACATCTTGATTCATATTGCCGTCTTGATTAGCCATTGCTACTCTTATCCTTTGTCTAAGTCTTTGTAAGGTTCGTTCAATTTCTGGACCAAAGGGATATTCTGGTGTAATAGGTCTCGCCCTGGTCATATACCAATGCAAAACCAAAGTTTGTCAGCCCTTTGAATCTTAAACAAGAAAAATAAAAAGAAAGTGCAAGAAAATAAAAACAAAGTCGCTATTGCCAATCCCCGGAACCGGCGTCAAAAACTTGTTGCGCGTAGTAAGTGCTACGCAATTGTGCAAGTATACACGTTGCAAGTTATAGTATAAAAGATATCGTCTCCACAGGGATTGGTGCCACTTCAAGAATCTAGTCTCTTGCACTGTAACAAGTAAAAACACAAATAAAGGATTATAGGAGTTTAACTAATAACTAAACTAGAAGGCAATAAAGTAAAAGAATAAATGAGAACAAATGAGAGAGATAGGCCAGGTTATCGTGAGTTGAGGTGTGATAGGCGATTGGATCGTCTTGGTAAAAGAGTGCACGGGCAACTCAGTTGCCGTGGCAACTTGCACAACGGGGTTGCCTTGGCAACTAATCTATGGTTGCTTGGGCGACTAGTTGGGCAACTACTTGGGCGTCTGGGCATCAACCTTCAAGGTTCGGCAGAACGTTCTTCAATGGTTTCTTCTTATGCCTAGGTCGAAACTCTAGCTACTTGTGCATGCCTTGATAATACATCCCTGCGTGAATCAAGGGTGAACAACAATCAATCTTGCGTTCCTCTTAGCCGTTGAAATCCTTAACTTATTCCTAAGCCGGATTAATCTTCACCATCAATAGATTGAATAAAGATCATATTCATTCATTTCTTGAATCTAACTCTCCCGATATTAGATAAATAGATGAAGTTACGAGATCCTCTCCCAATTCACTCGCAAACAAGAATAAGAACCAAGAATGAATAAACCTTGAATAGAAAAGTGCAAACTCTTATTACCTAAACAAAATCCAATAGTTTCTCACAACCACAAAACACAATAACCATAGCCAAATAGATTTAGTTCATGGCTAGGTTCCAAAGAAACACAAGATAAATAATCCCTAGCATGAACCTAATTGAACAAGAAAGAAAAAGATGAAGAATTGAAGCTTGTCGAAATCTCCCTTGCCCTAGATGCTTGTCGAAAATTCTCTCTTCTTCCTCTCTTTTGATTGTCGAAATTCCCCTCTAATTTATAGGGCTAGGTCAAAGTCCTTCTTTGAGGAGGAAGTTAAGTTGGAATTAAATTATCTTTAAAGAATATAATTCTTTATTATAATTATATTCCTACTAGAACTTCTCCTATTTTCTTGGAATTTAATTCTTCTTTAATCTTTTCATGGAAATCAAATTCCTTTGGGATTTGGCTTTGCTCCACGTCATCTTGGGCTTGTCTAGTCATCAATTTCGACTACCATATCACCTTGTACTTTGTCGACAATTGCCCTGGCAACTGGCTCGGCGTCTCCTTCATGCATTGCCCTGGCAACTAGCTCGGCATCTCCTTCATGCATTGCCCTGGCAACTAGCTCTAGTCTTGCTTTGGCAAGTGATCCTGCACATACACACAAAACACACCAAAGCATAATCTTTTCCCACAAAAACTACCAAGTTAAGTAATCAAGCTCAACGATGGAAGGAAACATGGATTAATGCATGAATGGCTAATTATGCAACTAATATGAGCCTAAGTCTAACAATAATATGAGTAAAGAGGGTAAGAAAAATAGTACTTTTGAACACTTACCAAGAGACAATTTAGAGTCTTGATTCTTGCTCATCGAAAAGAAAAGTAAGGAGTCAGAGAGATTTTTGTTTATTTAACCGACTAAGGTAAGAAAATGAAAAGTTTAGGTCGGTTGAGTATTTTAATGGGAGGAGTAATTAGGGATAATGATGAAAAATAAAAAGAATTGATTTGAAAGGGGTAAAGTGATAAGGGTGAAGTGATCATGTGATAGGTGATAGGATAGGGTAAGGATTTAAAGTTATAAGGTGATTAGGTTAAAATTAAATTTTAACCTAATTATTCTTTTTTTCCTTTTTTAAAGCGGCCAAGGGTTTTAAATTAAGAAAAAAAATACTCTCTTTATTAAATGGACTGACCAAGCTAGGGTTTCTCTCATCCTTCCATCTTTTACACCGCTGCATGCCAAGCTATTCTGGCACTATGTCTGGCAGATTTCACTATTGGGACATCAGCTCCTGCCACTAATCCTTGCATCGTTTCTGGCATTGCTCCTGACATCATTCCTGGCATGGTTTATGGCATACTGATTCTACATTGACTCAAAGAAAACCTTTCAACACAATAAAGGAATAAAAACTTAAAATTTAAAAGAAAGACAAACTACTAAAAACCTTGAAACCTAAAAACAAAGAAAACATCTATCCTAATATTTACAAAAGTTCAAACCTGATGGTGTTTTCGTGTCACCTCTGCCAAGAGGATCAGCTCATTGGCATTGTTCTGATCACCTTTCATTTAGTGCTTTAAATGTTGACCATTTACCTTAAAGATTTATGGGCACAGCTCTTGTCTTCAAATTCTTAATGTCCACAGCTCTATGGGCATAGGGCTTCACAACTTCAAAAGGGCCCATCCATCTTGATCTTAGTTTTCCTGGAAACAACTTAAGTCGTGAGTTGAATAACAGAACATGTTGGCCTACCTCAAACTGTCTTGGCATTATCCTACTGTCATGCCAGCGTTTCGCCTTTTCCTTATAGATTATGGCATTCTTGTAGGCTTGTGTTATGAATTCTTCCAACTCATTTAGGTCTAGCAACCTTTTCTCTCCAGCAGTTCTCCATGCCATGCCAAGTGTTCTGATGGCCCAATAGGCTTTATGTTCAAGCTCTATTGGCAGACGGCATGGTTTCCCGAAAATAAGTCTAAACGGTGAAGTACCCAAAGGAGTTTTAAATGCCATTTTGTAAGCCCGCAAGGACCCATCTAGTCTCAAGGACCAGTCTTTCCTTGATGGATTAAAAGTCTTCTCGAGAATGTTTTTAATCTCCTTGCTTGAGATCTTAGCTTGGCCATTTGTTTGTGGATGATATACCATGGCAATTCTCTACTGTATACCATACCTGCACAAAGCTTTAGAGATTAGATTAAATTTAAAATGGGTGCCCTCATCATGAATAATCACTCTAGGGGCGCCAGATCTAGTAAAAATGTGTTTGTGCAAGAACTTGGCGACATTGGCATCGTTTGTTGGCAGGGCAACAGCTTCTACCCATTTAGACACATAGTCAACAACCACAAGAATATATGCATTACCAAATGAGGGTGGAAAATGACCCATAAAGTCTATCCATCATACATCAAATAAGTCTACAGACATAACGTTTTGGAGCGGTAGTTGGTGTCTGCCAGAGATGTTTCCTGTCCGTTGGCATCGGTCGCAAGCCTTGGCATACTCGTGGGCATCCTTATGTAGTGTGGGCCAAAAAAATCCTGACTGCAACACCTTAGCGGCGGTCTTCATCTCAGCAAAGTGATCTCCATATGGTGCGGCTTGGCATAAATGCAATATATTATGCTACTCATCCTCGGGCACACACCAGCGGATCACTTGGTTGACACACTGTTTAAACAATATTGGCTCGTCCCAATAGTATTGCCTAACTTCTCGCAAGAATTTTTTCTTGGCATTGTATGCCAAGTCTGGTGGCAGAATGTTACTTACCAAGTAGTTGACAATATCAACATACCATGGAACGACATTAATTGCAAGCAAATATGTAACACCCCGATTTTAGGGCTTAGCGGTTAGTGGGTTATTAGACGGTTTGGTGGACTGGAGTAGAGATTCAAGTCAGTTTCAGGATCGTATATTTTCGGTGTTGGAAAAATTATGGAAAAATGTTTAAAAATCATTATTAATTATATATTTAATAATGGTGGAATCAATTTTGAAAAATTAGTTTTGGAAGGTGGACATTTTGGTTAGTGACCAAAATGAAAGTTTTGAAAACTGTGATTATCTAGTGACTAAAATGAAAAGGGTCAAATACTTTGAATCTTTAAGGAGCTATTTTACCAATTTGTTTCTGAAGGTTTCTCCCTTAATTTAATTAATTTAAACATGTGCTTTAATTAACAATTAAAATGGATTTTGTTAAAAAGGTGGTTATCTTTTCTTAAACAAAAATCACGTCATTTTTCTCTCAACTTTTTCTCTCTATTCTCTCCTCAACCAAACACTCAGATTTCATCAAATTTCCTGAGGTGAGGTGGTTTCTAACTTGATTTTATTGTCCCAAATTGTTTTACAAAGATTATTTATACAAAATCTCACATTAATCTTGTGATTTCGTAGCTTTTCACAAATCAATTGAGGGAGAAACTTTACAATAGGGGTAAGGTCTGAGATCTCCTCTATTGTATGGTTCTTTATTGAAATTCCCAAGCACTTGATCCTTTCTTTTTCATTTCTAATCTGATTTTGATGATTTTTCTAATGATTTAATGAGATCTTTGGGGAAAATGTGTTGATTTGTGAATTGAATCTGATTTCCACTATGTAATGGTGATTTGACTCATATTTTGGATGTTTAACAATGTTGATAAGTGATTTTTATCAATGGAATCCTGAAACATAAGAGTCTCTATTTGTTTAGGTTGTTAGTTTTAAGGTTTTGTGTTGAAATTATGGTTGTTAGGTTGCTGGAGGTGGTAGGTTGTCTTAGATTTTTTTAGATGTGTTTTGGTGTTGAAAATGATGCTAGGTTGATAGATGTTGGCTGGGTTGTGAATCGAAGTGCTTTGGTCTTGATTTCAGTTGCTGTGGAGGGTTAATTGTGAGGGTGTTGTGGAAATCCGAGAAGGATTGTGTTTGCTGTGTTTAGAATGCATTATGATGCATTAATCCTCTGTTGTTGTGTGGTAAAAATAGGGGAGGTTGATCTGGAGGCGTTTGGAGAAGCGTAAGAGACTTCGGATGCTTGTTTGCGCGTTGGCGAAGTGAAAACGTGGTTTAAAGCGTTTTGCTATTTTGAGACACAGAGTTTGGGAGTTAAGGTAGAGCTTGAAATGCTTAACTAGACTTGGAAGTAAGTATAAAGTGGTTTGACTCTCGCGGTTGTGCTAGTTTGAAATGGTTTTATGCACTTGTTCTAATTTACATGTTACCTACTGTTTAAACATGTTTTAAAGTATTTGATATACTATTTTTAAGCATAAAATGCTGAAGGATGCACATGGTAAGTGATCCTTGTAAGTATGTGGTTTATACTTGTATTTTAAAACATGGTTGTTTCTTTGGAAATGGCATGGTTTAATGCTTGTTAAAAACAATGGGGTAAATGTTATTTGGTTAATTATATTGGCAAGTGATGTGGTTTTAAAATTGTTATCGGATATAGTTGGTCGGCCATAGGATTGAGTGCACTGTAAATAAGTCACCTTGGATGTCGAGGGGTTTATACGGTGTACCAAATACTCCATCCAAGTACCCTATCAATAGAGGGGTTAAACGGTACCGAATACTCCCGTTAGTGGATTAAGCGTCTAACCGATGATTGAGGTGGATGTCCCCGTGGGTTGTTATTGTACCTGGTTGTTAATGTACCGCGATTGTAATTGTATCGTTATTCTGATTGAGATGGCTTGAACTGTTGGGTTAACACTTGTTGAATCCGTGTATCCGATGAACTCTTTTGTTAATGGACTTGTTATTGATCACTTGAAAGCTAATATAATTGTTAATGTATCATTGAAATGTCTTATGTTTTATAATGTGATTTATACATGTTTCTCCTTAAGCTTTGTATTTGGTAGTAATGCATGGGAAGGCTTAAGTGGAGGGTTAGCAATGGGATTTGCTGTTGATTAATGATACATGTAGCATACAGTTTATTATGATGGTTTTAATGATATAAAGTGTATGCTTTCGAAAGGGGCATGATGATGATATTTTTAAATGATGATGTTAAATAAATGGTTTTAAATGCATTGATGGTGGTTATTTTGAGCATTCCTCACTAAACCTTGTGCGCTTATGCTCTTGTTATCCATCAATGCAGATAATTGAGGTCTTGGAAGGCAGCAAGAAGCAATGGGATCTTGGCAAGACTTGTTTCCAAAGTATGTCTTGGTTTAGACTATAATGAATAAGGGCAATGGGCTACCAATTGTGTTTTGGGAGATTTTTTGTGGAACTCCCTGTTTGAGCATATTTCTTTAGTTGCTCCTGGGTTGTAAATGGCCTTTAAAGTTTGTTTTGATGCTGGTTTACCTTTTCGACATGTTGTTTGAATGGACATTAGGAAGCATGCCTATAGATTCCCTTTTTTTGCTTGATACTTGTTGTGCTGTAGGAATGAAGTTGCTAGTCGGCTTGTGATACATATGGCATGTTGGTATGGTGTTATAAGCATGTTGGAATGGTTTGAGAATGTTTTTGAGATGAAAAACCAGCAAATTGTAGCATTACAAGTCCAGGCGTACCGATACGCTGGGGACCGTATCGGTACGGCTAGGCATTTTCTGGCCTGAGGGATCGGTACGCGTAAGGGAGTACCAGTACGTCTAGGTGATTTTTGGCCTGGCGTACCGATACAGGGTAATGGTGTATCGGTACACGTTCTAGCCTCTAGAATTTCACTTTTTCAATCCAAACCCGTGTACCGATACCCATATAAACGTACCGATACGTATATTAAAAAGATTCAAAAGTTAGGTAAGTTCGTTATGGCGTATCAATACCTACCGTGGTGTATTAGTACGAGAATTTTATGCGTATCGGTATGGTGACACCCGTACTGATACCCGAGGTCGTTTTTTGTAATGTTGGCTTGGCAGCTTTGCTTTCTTTGTATTCTAGTCCCTGAATCTTGTCCATGCGATTGTATGAGCTTGAGTGATCAATTTGAGATGAATGATCAGAACCTGACTAATTAAAGATTGGTATATTAAAAGTGGCTTAAATCCTGTAAATTTCCTATATTTACAATTTGGTCCATAAATTTCAAATGCGATCAATTGGATGTCAAAATGATGCCCGATTGAGTTGGGGTTATACCTGAGTGATGCATGTACACGTAGGACTAATAATTGGCATCTAGAAAAGATAAAAAATGGACCGGGTTTTGTTGAATCTCTTCGGTTTGCTGCGGCAAACCTAATGTAGCTTCCTTGATTTGGTTTGGCGGCTAGACCGGGTAAAGGGGGTTACAAAATACTCGTCAGAAAATTCTTCTCTTATAAAATTGGTCTTACCATCTTCAAGATGATACTTCAGATGTAAGAGATGGTCAACTACTAGGTTTTCATTACCCTTTTTGTCTCAGATCTCAAGATCGAATTCTTGAAGTAGGAGAGTCCATCGAATTAGTCTGGGCTTGTCATCCTTCTTTGCCAAGACATACTTCAATGCCGAATGATCTGTATAAACCACAACTTTGTTACCAATTAAATAAGATCGAAATTTGTTGAAAGCATGTACAACCACAAGAAATTCTTTCTCGATCATAGAGTAATTCAGTTGTGCTTCGTTCAAGGTTCGGCTGGCATAGTAGATGGCATAGAAAATCTTGCCATGCCTTTGTACCAAGACTTCCCCGACAGCATAGTCGATGGCATCGCACATGAGCTCAAAGAGCTCATTCTAGTTTAGTGCGACAACTATAGGGGCATTGATCATCTTCTCTTTAAGCTCTTGAAATGCTCTCAAAAAAGAATCGTCAAAAGCAAAAGTGGCATTATGTTCTAATAACAAGCATAAAGGTTTAGCAATTTTTGAAAAATCTTTAATAAAACGCCAGTAGAAACCAGCATGTCCTAAAAAACTCTTTATACCTTTAACACTCGTTGGGGGCAGCAA
Source organism: Hibiscus mutabilis (assembly GCA_019671005.1). Classification (NCBI taxonomy): domain Eukaryota; kingdom Viridiplantae; phylum Streptophyta; class Magnoliopsida; order Malvales; family Malvaceae; genus Hibiscus; species Hibiscus mutabilis. Next base: position 36,167,818 of record CM033733.1, on the reverse strand, counting down.
CTGCTTAATTACCTCAACTTTTGCTTGATCAACTTCTAATCCTCTCTCAGTTGCCTTGTGCCCGAGAACAATGCCTTCCTTCACCATGAAGTGACATTTTTCCCAATTCAACACTAGGTTTATCTCTATGCATCTCTTCAAGACTTGCTCCAAACTTTGAAGACATTCCTCAAATGTTTTGCCAAACACTGAGAAGTCATCCATGAATACTTCCATATTGTGCTCTATCATATCGGAAAAAATGGACATCATTCAATGTTGAAATGTTGTTGGTGCGTTGCATAGGCCGAATGACATCCTTCTAAATGAAAACGTCTTATAAGGGCACATGAACGTGGTCTTTTTTTTTATCCTCAGGGGTGACAGTAATTTGATTATAACCTGAATAACCATCTAAAAAATAATAGAAAGCTTTACATGCCAACCTGTCTAGCATCTGATCAATGAATGGCAATGGGAAGTGGTCCTTCCTCGTGGCATTGTTTAACCTCCTATAGTCCATGCATACTCTCCATCCTGTGAAAGTTCTGGAGGGTATCAATTCAGCTTTACTGTTTTTTACCACAGTCATGCCACCATTCTTTAGCACACATTGCACCGGGCTAACCCAAGAGCTATCGGAGATAGGATATATAATCCAGGCATCGAGCCATTTTATGATCTCTTTTTTCACTACCTATTTCATGTTTGGGTTTAGCCTCATTTGGCCTTCAATTGTCCTGCCATGGCACTCCCTCGGGATAGTCTTGTGCATGCAAATGGTTGGGCTAATCCCTCATATGTCTGCCAAGGTCTATCCTAATGCTTGCTTATAATTGCGTAGTGTTTCCAACAATCTTTCTTCTTGATCATTAGTGAGATCAGTGGCAATGATCACTGGCAGAGTCGAGTGGTTACCTAAATAAGCATACTTCAAGTGATATGGCAGTGGTTTTAGTTCCAACAATGGTGGCTCCTCAATTGATGGTCTAGGTGCCTTGATCTCTCTACCGGCCAACTGTAGTGGCTCAAAATAACTCGCCTCATCAGCCTCCAAGACTGATTCTTCTGGTTCCTCAAACAGTTCAGCTATGCCGACTAAGTCGCTGGCATCAAATTCTGTATTTTGGCATAAATTTGTCATGTCCAAAGTGTAGATGGACTCCATCATCTCTTCTGCTTGGCATTCATCAGGTTCATCTACACATTTCAAAGCTTGAAACACATTAAATGTAATTTGTTGGTTATTTATGCGCATTGTTAGTTCCCCTTTATGAACATCAATCAAAGCCCTACCCATGGCAAGAAAAGGTCTACCCAAAATAATTGGGACATTAATATCCGCCTTATAATCCAAAATGATGAAATCAACTGGGAAAATAAATTTGTCTACCCTTACTACCACATCCTCAATCTTACCCTTGGGATGTGCATAGAACCGGTCTTCCAGATGGAGTGTCACCGTGGTAGGTCTGGCTTCTATGCCAAGCTTCCTAAAAATTGACATTGGCATCAAGTTGATGTTGGCTCCTAATTCGCATAGTGCCTTGCCCATGAATTTGTTGCCAATGGTACATGGAATGGTAAAACTTTCCAGATCTTTCAGGTTTGGTGGCAATCGGTTTAGGATTATGGCACTACATCCTCGGTCAAAGCAACAGTTTCAAAGTCTCCTAACTTCCTTTTCTTGGACAGGATGTCCTTCATGAATTTAACATAGTTGGGCATCTGCTCAAGGGCTTCTACAAATGGAATGTTGATTTGCAATTTCTTAAGAACCTCCAAGAAACGCTAGAATTACTGGTCTTGCTCATGCTTTTGAAGTCTCGCTGGAAATGGTGGTGGCGGATAAACATATACCGGTGCTGCTGGCTTTGCCAAGTCAGTGCTGGCATCAGTCTGGTTGGCATCAATTCTGGCATTTGTTTTGGCATCTATTTTGGCATTGCTACTAGCATCATATGTGTTCGGTTCCTCTTTCTCTGCTTCCCTGGGGTTTTCTGCTGGTACTGGCTTCTCAATTTGGCAGTTAACTGGCTGCTTGGCAGCCTTCTCCACCTCACACTTCTTACCGCTCTGAAGAGTTATGGCTTTACATTGCTCATTTTCTTTGTGCCAGGCATCTTCGGTGTCACTTGGCAATGCTCCTTGGGGTCGATTGCTGAGTGCATTGGCAATCTGCCCAATTTGAACTTTCAAGTTCCTCATTGATGCTGCCAAACTCTAGATTGTGGCATCATTCTTCTCCAAGTACTCTGTGAGAGTGCCTCCTTGGTTTAATCTCTGCCCTTGCTGGAAATTGTTTTGAGTTTTCTGTGGCATGGCATTCTGATAGAATGCTGGCATGCCAGTGTTGTTGAAAGCTGGCATGGCATTGTTATTCTGCCTCTAAGTATTTTGGCACTGGGCATTGTACTGGTTACCTCCTTGATTTCCCCATGGTAAGTTAGGGTGTTGTCTCCAACCTGCATTATAAGTATTGGAGTTGGGATTATAGTAACGATTAACATTGCCAACAAAGTTTACCGATTCAGGGTTGGTAGGGCATTCGTCCACGTAATGGCTTTCTCCACAAATTGTACAAAATGGGTCTAATACTTTGACTTTTTGGGCCTCATTATTTTTTTGCAACGTTCTTACCATGCTAGTAAGATTGGGAATCTTGGCATGGATGGACGTTAATTCATCAACCTAAAATTTCCCATTGGTTTTAGTTTCGGTCCCAAGTCTAGCAACATGATATTCAAAATCGTTGATTGCAATCCTCTCTAAAATGTCAACAACCTCGGTATATGTCTTATCAAGAAACGAACCAGCTACTGAAGCATCAACAACAGTCCTTGTTTGTGCATTTAATCCATTGTAAAATGTTTGTATTTGAGTCCAATTCGGGAATCCATGCATAGGACACATCTTCAGCAGATCTTTAAATCTTTCCCATGCATCATATAAGGTCTCATCCTCAGCCTACCTGAATGTAATGATCTCACCTCGTAGCTTGGCAGTGAATGTTGGCGGCTAGAATCTTGTCAATAACTTCTGGCATAGGTCTGCCCATAAAGTGACTAAGCTAGGTGGAAAGGAATTGAGCCAAGCCTTAGCTCTATCTCTCAAGGAAAAGGTGAATAACTTCAGTTTCACGGTATCTTCAGGTACTCCATTTTGTTGAAATAACTGGAAAATCTCCATGAAGTGGTTCAGATATTGCTTCGGATCTCCAGTAAGTACTCCATCAAACTGACCTGCGTTCAAAAGAGTTTGAATCATTACCGGCTTAAGTTCAAAATTAACAGCATTTACCTCTGTGCCAACAAGTCCTGGCATTAAATTGTCAATGGTTGGTGCCGAATGTTCTCTAATAGGTCTCTCATTAACAACTGGGACCGCAGGTGGTGGTGTTATCTCATTGTTAAGTGGGTTTCCTCCATTGTTTACCACACCATTCCCGCCATTTCCTTGGTTTTACATCTCTCAAAATCTTCTTTTTAACCTCCGTAAAGTTTTCTCAATTTTCAGATCGTATGGCCACTCGTGCACCACATGATGGTTTCTGGTCCTACACCGATAAAAACAAAAGGTAAAAACAAAAATAAAATTAAAATAAATACAAGTAAAAATTTGAAAACAATCAATTCTGTTGCAATCCCCGGCAACGGCGCAAAAAACTTGTAGACTCTCTAAGTGAATGCTGGTAAAATGGGGCAGAAGATATGTATTGGAAAAGTATAAAATAGTGCAAAGATGAGTCTTTTACGTGCAAGTATACACGGTCTGCAAGTAATACAGCAGTTAAGCTGAGTATTGATCCTACAGAGATTGACTTGGAATTCAATTGTCTTTGATTCTTACTTGCCTTGAGAAAAAGTTGTTTTGTTTTGAAGTTGGTTTTTTAAATAATTGAATAGAAAAGAAATAAAAGTATAGTAAAGAATTTGGCAAGGAAGGTGCTTTAATGAATGATGAGCGTTGGCAGGGACTGTCTGGTTTTTATGCTATTCATGTCGTGCCAGCCTTTAATAACAACATGTCTTGGCATTGTTTGCCGAGCAGATTCAAAATTAGCAAAGCCTCTCTCGATGGTCATTTCCCTAAATTGATCATGTAAAAACCCCTATATCTCTATAGTTCATGCTTTTAAATAAATCAATTTGATTACGATCCAATCTATACTCCTAAGGGGTAGATTTCACTCCCGATGTAAGTTCATCTACTTGAACGACTTCTCTCGAAGCTTCTCTCCTTAGTATTCAATAACTTAATCGTTACCACCCCAAGTCTGTTAAGATATGGAGAAGAATAGGCCAGCTCTCGCTTGGCATAGTATTTAGAAAGCATTAAAGTATTCCGAATAGATAAAACATTGCCAAGGCAGATTTATTATTAAAAACTAAAACATAAAATAGCGTTCAACGCAAACATCCCCCACCAACTATGAAATTAGTTCATGGTGAGGGACTTAACCAAAAAGCCACAAACGTTTCCCAAGTACATTATCATTTAAAACAAAATAAAATAACTTGAAAGAGAAAACGGGCTAGAAGGGGTCTCTCGATCCAGCCCTTCAAGATCCAGGCTTATCGGCCAAGCTGGTCAAACCACCCTTCCAAGGTGTAGCCGGTTGTCAATCATTGCACACCAACTCCTCACTCTGATCATTTATGAATCGCCCCCTAAGATCCTCATTGGTTGGTGTTTAAATAGGCGTGCAAACAAGGGATATGATAAGCTCCTTATTTGAATTTCAAATGCTGAAGGGATAAGAGATAATCATCTTATCCCAATTTGAATTAGAGCTAATCAGGTTAGTGCTGACGTCATACTACCGACGCTGCCTTGGAATCCAAGCTTGGCATGGATCTGCCAACCACTCTTGGCACTATTTTATCCACTATTTTTTCATAGATCGATCCAATTGCTAACTTTTCGGAGTCTGATCTTATCCTATTTTTTGGTGTCCAACAGCCTCTTGGCATGGCATCAAGTTCACTTCTCTGCCAACCGGTGCTTGGCATTGTCTGGTCCATCTGTGCCAACAGCACCTGGCATTTTCTCTCGCATTCCTTCCTGTGTTGCTTTTCTGGGCTAAATCCTATGCCAAACCTGCAAAATTGCCAATAAAACAACCTTTCACACTGGCATAGACAAAATTCTAAACTCCTTATGCAAATGCATGGTTTTAACATCCTAATGTTACTAAATGTACCTAAAAACAAGCAAAAGCATTGTAAGATTGGCATTAAAAATAGTACTTTTGGAGATGTAACATGTAGAATTGTAATTAAAAAATAAGAAGCTAAAAATTGTAGTCATTCAGTAATTGTAAATATAAATCATATTGCCGAAGCAATTTTTTGCGTTGAAATGGTTCGAAATACATAAGATGAAAAAAATAAATTATTGGGTTAGGACACTACGAGCCAAAATCTACCCTAAATACGTGGTCATTTGTATCCCTAAACATGTAGATAAAATAAATTACATAGGAATTGATTTAGACGAGAGGTGACATAGTTTGTCCGAGTTGTATGGCCGCCGAGAAATGTGTCGTTGTTGTAGACAAATGGCGTCATAGATCGTCCTAGTTGTTGGAGCCCTCACGATGTAGACAGTCGAGGATTTACTTTGTGGATTTCGTGAGTACCCTAAAATCATCATCATCCATGATGCTAAAGGCTCCAAAGATGTTACATGCGGTGGTCTTCATGTAGCCTTTATGATGGAGGCGTACAAAGAAGTTACCGGCAGCCTCGAAAGAAAGATCAAGGCTGATCCCGACGCCTAAAAAAGACCACTGATTCCCTGATATTGCAATTTGTTGTTGTAGCGATGTCTTTTCTTATCTTCTCATCGCTAAATAAAAATGAGGATTTTTGAAGGTGTTTTGAAAGGTGTTTGTGATTCTTTTGGATATAAAATGATCATTCCGTGGGGTTTTAAAAAAACCGCATTTTTAAAAAAAATGGAGTCGCCACCGGCCACTTAGGTAGGCTGGACACCATAAAACCAGAGATTCAAAAAGATTGGGTTCGGGAGTCGGTTACGGATGGGGAAGGATTAGCACCCCCACACCGCCCAAAATTGGTACTTTAATAATCACCGCTTTATTAATATTGGATTTTCCAGATTAAAGTGACGATTATTTTAAAATTCGGTCATAATTGCGAGTAAATTTTAAGGGCCCCATTATCCGAGAATAAATGCCCAACCACTATCACTAAGCCTGATACTGGCCCCGTTTACGCTCGGATAAAAGGGCACCGCATTAACAATTTATATACCATATGCAATCTTAATGACAAAAATATAAGACATAGCAGATAATTTAAAAACAGTAAATATTCACATATCGGAATACTAATCTAACATAAATGAAATACGCAATTAAAATACACATATACATACCAAGCATAATATCGATAAAAGCAAACATAACATGCCACAATAACAAGGTAGGAATAAATACACATATAGACGAACATATATTTCAAAAAGACATATACACTAGTAATAAAATATATTTCAACATATATGGGACAACATATCGTACGAAAAGGGTAAATATACTAACATGTAACCCTAAAAAAAGAAAACATACACACATACAAAAATACAAAATATACCATGTACGAATCAACTAAAACATAACATGCTTAATATGAATAACCGGATAAAAAAGATATGTAACTATCATAAGCTTAATACACATATACATGTAAACATAAAAATACGAGGCATATACGAGGGATATAAAATAAGACAAAAGAATACATTAACATATACGATTTTAATACGAACATGAGTATTTAAAAAGAAACAGGACTGAAATGAAAGAAAAATAAAAGTCAGTGGCAGAAATTAAAGAACAATAATAGGTAATTTAAGGACTAAAATGCGAAGTAAACATAACCTAAAAGGATCAAAACTGTAATTGGACCAAGGGGCAGACCCAAAATGAAAAGTTCAAAAACGCGGGATGGTTAAAGGGGTAATTTTACCATTTAAAAACTGATTCGGTGTAATTTAGGGACTGGATTGCAAGATTTCGAAATACAAAAGGGACCAGAGTTGTAAATATACCATGCGGCAAGACAAAAATGAAAATATTGGAAATGCGGGGGGATTTAGTGTGTGATTTACCCATTTCACAAAATAATAATAACTATAAAAACCCTCTTTTTAGGCCGAAACCAAATTTTCGGCCCTTTGTTTCATTTCTTCAGTTTTGTAATAACTTCGTTCTTATTTTTTCTCTCAACTCTCCCCTGTAAAACCCAGAATCCGGCGGCCAGCCGCCGTATTCTCTGCCGCCGGCCGCCGCTAACCGGCGCCGGCGAGCCTCAAAAACCTACCAAAATAACCCTCGTTTCACCCTCGACACGAATCCGAGGTTGGATTCAGAGGATACACCCCTATTTTCCCTAGATCTAGGAAATACGAAACGAAAAAAACCACTTTCAACCCAAAACAAAACTACAAGGGGTCTCCCCTTCCCTACAGTTCACCGTATCTGGCTTGGGGAAGCCGAAAGGCTTGTCACTGAGGATGGGAGACCCACAGACGACGACGGTAAGATCTCTGACTCTCTCCCTTTTTTTTTACCTCTTTTGTATATGCATGCAAAAATAAAAAAGGGAAACGAATATTTACCACTAGACTTTTTTTTTCGATTATAACTTGACTGGTTACAACTTTTCCTTTCGATTACAACTCTCTTTTTTTGTTACAACCTCTCTGTTTTTTTGTTACCTCCCCCCGTTACAAATATTGGTTTCGTACATATATATGCTTGTCATTGTTTTGGTGTAAGTTGCATATTACTTGCTTTTTCAGATCTGGACTGCAAACTTCTTTCTTGCTGTGTTTGGCATGTTCTGAGCGCGGTGGTTGAAGATCGGCATGGTGGCGGTGTGGGGGTTCTACCAGCGGCCAGACGTGTTCTCGGCCGTTAGATCAGATCTGATCTAACGGTCGAGATGGCTTGAAGGATGGACGGCCCAGATGAAGCCTCGATTTGGTGAAACGGCTCCAGATCATGCCACGTGGAGCTCAGCAATGAGGAGTCAGAGCGCGTGGGGCTCACGCACGCGTGGGATATCAAAGCGTCCGCACGTGGACCACACGCGCGCGTGGCACTCGAACGGTCCATACGTGTGGAGCACGCGGCTGGCAGTTATTTTAGTCATTGGTTAGATCGTGGCCGTTGGATCAGATCTTGATCCAACGGCCCACAGTCACCTGCACATACAGTAATTGTAATTATATAGGGTTTGGGTTTGGGCCAACCGAGCCTTTTAATTATTTGTAATTGGACTGTAATTTATTTATTTAATATATATATATATATATATTTTTGGATTTCATTTCATATATCAGCCCAATAATATTAATAATAATATAATCATAGCAGCAATACACATACATAATACAAACGTATACTTATACCAACATTAATTAATATAACATACTATCATACGTACATATAATCATACACATAATTAACATAACATCTATATACATTAAACAAATACGCTCGTACTCTATAGATACATACGCGACACACATACACCATTAATACGTATACATACATAGCTTATAATATACATGCACACCACACCTTATATATATTAGTAATACTCATGCAAACAATAAACATATAATATAATAAGTATACATGCAACACTAATATGTATTTACAGGTAAAAATGAGTGATTACAGTTGCCCCTCTTTGCTTGTTCTCATGGAATGGGAAACAAAGCAAAGATTTATAAGCACTCATTTTTATCAGACTTCCCTGTTTGTAGCTTTGAAAAAACGTGTTCTTTTGGACATCTCCGCTCTTCCTTAGCTGAATCTTCGGGCTCGTAAGTTCTTCCTATATAGAGCTTCGTCACCTTCCGATCTTGGAGCTACAGGCTCTTCCTATATAGAACCCTTCGCTCTGAAGCCTCGAGTTATAAGTCCCTCCTATATAGAACTTTTCACTTCGAGACAGTAAAGCTTGGAGTCCTTCCTATATAGAACTCTTCGCCTTCAACACTGGTTTCTCCTATATAAAACCTTTTGCGCCGCTGATGGATTCTTCCGACTGGGAGTTCCTCCTATATAGAACTGCTAGTCTTCGAACCCCGAGCCGCTACCCTTCCTATATAGAACTTTTTTAGCGTCTGAAATCTCAGAGCTACAGGTTCTTCCTATATAGAACCTTTCACTCTAAGACAGTGAAGCTTGGAGCCTTTCCTATATAAGACTCTTCGCTTTCGACACAACAAATTTCCTATATAACCCTGTGTCATAGGTGAATTCCTTCGACTGGGAGTTCTTTTTGATATTCTGGATTTAGGGTTCTCCCTCTATGGAACATTTCACTGGGGCTTGAAAATGTAGGTCCCTTTTTTTTTTACGAGGTTGTTGCCATTTTTGGACCTACGCTACTAAGACTGCCGCATCATGCCCGAAGGACTTATTGATGGCCCGAAGGACTTATCATCATGCTCGAAAGACTTACTGATGGCCCGAAGGACTTAACATCGTGCCCGAAGGACTTACCGATGACCCGAAGGATTTAATATCTGGGTCTCACGCTGCTATGGTTGCCATTCTTTAGGGACTCACGCCATTATGCTGCCGCACCATGCCCGAAGGACTTATCACCATGCTCGAAAGACTTATTGGTGGCCCGAAGGACTTAACATCGTGCCCGAAGGACTTACCGATGACCTGAAGGATTTAACATCTGGATCTCACGCCGCTATGGCTGTGTTTCTTTAGGGACTCACGCCGTTATGCTGCCACATCATGCCCGAAGGACTTACTGATGGCCCGAAGGACTTATTACCACGCTCGAAAGACTTATTGGTGGCCCGAAGGACTTAACATCGTGCCCTAAGGACTTGCCGATGACCCGAAGGATTTAACATCTGGATCTTGCGCCGCTATGGCTGGTGTTGTTCTTTGGGGGACTCACGCCGATATGCTGTCGCATCATGCCCGAAGGACTTACTGATGGCCCGAAGGACTTATTACCACGCTAGAAAGACTTATTGGTGGACCGAAGGACTTAACATCGTGCCCGAAGGACTTGCCGATGACCCGAAGGATTTAACATCTGGTTCTCGCGCCGCTATGGCTGTTGTTATTTTGGGGACTCATGCCGATATGCTGCAACATCATGCCCGAAGGACTTACTGATGGCCCGAAGGACTTATTACCACGCTCAAAAGACTTATTGGTGGCCCGAAGGACTTAACATCGTGCCCGAAGGACTTGCCGATGACCCGAAGGATTTAACATCTAGATCTCGCGCCGCTATGGTTGTTGTTTTTTCGGGACTTTGGTAAATTCTTCGATAATTATTCAAATACCTGTTTAGGAACAAGCAAAATTGACATGCCCCTATCTATATGATGCATGCAATGTTGTGTTTTCTTTCTCCTCTTTTTCTTTTTTCTTGTTTCTTTTTCTCCCTTTTTTTATTGTTAATCTTATGTCCTGTAAAGTCATTCTTCGGATTTCTCTATTTCCTTTCCTTTTGTTGTGTGCTTCATTTCTGTCAAATTTTGTTCAATGAGCACCCGCTCTTGTTCTTTTGCATGAGCACCCGCCTTTCTTCTTCGGGGTCTCTGCCTGCTTCACCAATAAACACTATATCATGCGTGTGCAAAGATTCTTACTATTCTTTCTGTTCTGCATTGCCCCATTCGATCGTGCTTGGCTACCTTCAAGTTCTTTTGACCCAACATTCTGAGTATTCGTTAATTTCATCATCGGGGTGAGCGAAATGCTTCTTAACCTCAATCTTCTTGTTGCCTCTTGACGGGCACCATTCATCGATCTCTATGCTTTAATTCTTTGGAGACTCAATGTTTACTTTTTTACCGTCCCCACACTTTGTGAGCTCATTCTTGTCCTGTTTCGTCCTTCATTTTCTTGAACCAAACAAGTCATCATGGCTGGAATCCGCTTCTTGTTCTTGAGCTGTCTGACACTTATACTTCTGTTATCATCTTCATTCTATGCATTGTGAGGTCGTTTCCGGTTAGGGGCTCCAATAGTATCCGCAACCTTGTGTTCTGGATCTTACCCCTGAAGTAATACATGGAAATCTTCGTTGCTTTAACTTGTCAATTTGCTGATTGGTGTTCCACTGAAGGGTATTATTTAGATTAACATACAAGATTTTGAAAACACAGCATAGGAGCTCTGGATATCATGTGCAAGAGTGGCTTAGATTCAACCACTTGGTAATTCAAAGATGTGAAGTCTTCCCTGGTGACTCGGTTTATCCTCATGATTACCGCGTTGCTGCAGAGTACTACTCTTTCTCAATTCTCATTATCTACTCCGCCCCCAAAAGGGTTGGCTTGTATAACCACTCGAGCGCAGAAATATTACTCTAGGAATAGAGTTCTGGGTGGTGCGAGTTTTAATTTTACCTATGCTATCGCCTGTTTTCTTTCTTTTCTTTTTCCTTTTTTCTTCTTTTTTCATCATTTTTCCTTTTTTCCTTTTTTGTTTTTTGTTTTTTTTTGCTTTTTTGCTTTTTTGTTTTTTGCTTTTTTGTTTTTTTTTTTGCTTTTTTGCCTTTTTTGCTTTTATCATTATTTGAGGAAATCAATTCGTCACAGTCCTTTGTCTTGAGGACAACGATGGAGCAAACAACACTGCCCCAAGTTACTCGGCATAGTCACGATTTGAAAATATTACCATCACTCATGAAGCTAAGGTTTCTTGAATTGGATGATGTATCTCCACCCTATCGCTTCAGCGGAGTGCCCCAAAATTTCCATACTCTTATCCGAGCAAGCCTATTACCAGGTTTCGAACATAGGAGTACTTTTTATTATTATTTTCTCCTTCTTTATTTTCATTTCTTTACTACCTAGAAGATTATGCCTAGAGTTTCAATTTCAAGCAACTCTACATGGTTGACATTTAGAGCTTTTTTGTCCTTGAATATCATCGAAAGAGTAATAATCTCGCTTTGCTGACCAGAGTCCGGTGGGGAAGATCACACATCATCGTTGTCACGACATCTATCTAATGTCACATCTTGCAATTGATATCCAGCATCCTACAACGGCGAGAAAATATCTATGTGCTTTCGAAAACATTATATGTTAAGCGAAATGTGTTCTTTATTGAAAATAAAAATCAACAAACATGCCCCATCACAAAAGATCTTTGCCACACGGAGGCCACATAGAGTTGATTCCTTGTATTACTTCAGGAAGGTTTTTTAATGTAGAGGCATCTCCGGCTTCTTCAGCACTATGTAGACTTGCTTCTCATCCTTGGTCTTCCACTGCTTGATCAGCTCTTGCGTCAGGGTTTCATCATTGACCAGCTTCTTGATTTCCTCCAATAAAGGTCTACATTTTATGGTGGGATGCCCCAGTGCCCCCATATGGAATTCGCATGTGCTACTCGAGTCAAAACTATGGGCATACGGATCAGGTGCAATCTTCATCGGCCTAGGAACAAGATAGTGACCCCCTACCAGATGAGGCCAAATGTCTGAGATAGATGTCCCAAACACTTCCAAATTTGTGCTCGTCCGAGGAATTTTCCTTGATGACCCCGATTTGTCAGTCTGTCTCCTTCTTTTACGGCCACGCGAACCTTGGAGATGACACTCATTTACCTCTTCATCCTTATCTACCTTATCTTCGCTTCGGTCCTTAGACTTAGGCCCTAATTTTCCTTCTTTGACTGCGTATTCTATCTTTTCTCCAATCGTCATGAAATCTTCGAATCTGTTTCTCGATTTTTCCAACATCATATCGAAGAAAAAGGAGGGAAGCGTTGCGTGGAACAAGGGAGTCAACTCTTCTTCTGCTATAGGAGGCTGGACTTGGGTCGCCAAACATCGCCATCTTAATGCATATTCCCTGAAGCTTTCACTCGGCCTCATTCTCTCATTCTGAAGAAACTGGCGACATGGTGCTAAATCTAAAGCATATTCATATTGACTCAAGAAAGCATTAGCGAGGTCACCCCATGACCTAACTTGGTCTCTGTTCAAACGGTTATACCACACTGCTGCTGGTCCCGTCAGGCTACCATGGAAATGGTGGATCAACAATTCTTCGTTCTTCATGTATCCTTCCATTTTTCTACAAAACATGGTTAAGTGAATCTTCGGGCAGCTGGTTCCTTCATACTGCACAAATCCGGGAACCTTGAAATCCGGAGGAATGACCAAATCAGGGACTAGGCAGAGTTCCCTCGTATTGAAGGCATTTATCTTTTCTTTCTTCTTAAGCTCTTTCTCGATTTTTTCTTCTAATTGGTCAAGCCTCGACTCTTCAATTCGTTCCATTTTCTGATTAATTCACACACACACTGGCATCGAACCCCAAGTATTAAATGATGAAGTGTCATACGATGATAAAATTATTAAACAA